>OX155896.1:20245175-20315821 GCA_944588485.1 Phosphuga atrata | reverse complement strand
TTTTCACCTGCTCTTTGTTAATTCTTTAGCATTCCCAAAACTTTTGATTTGATCAAATCTCTATTTTTATCATTTCCTTGTGACCTATATAATATTGTATATAAATGCCTTAATTGTTTGTAATCATTACCTTCTTATTGCCAACTCTCTAAAATTGTATTAATTGTATTGTATATATATATATATATATATATATATATATATATATATATATATATATATATATATATATATATATATATATATATATTATATATATTATTTATAATATATACTATATTGTATTAAGATCAGATCTTCAATCTCCAGAAGTTCTAGGTCTACCTGGCGATTTCCCTTGTAAAACACTACCGGTTTCCTTGAAAGAATGTAGCCAATGATGGATAGTTTTTGCTGTACGAGGTTCAAAACTATACAGACGTCTAAACTTACGTTGCACTGTTATAACAGATTCAGTTAACAAAAGCCAACACACTGCGCTTTTTGTTGCGGAGTAGCCATTGCACTACACTACATGCTTGAATTAAGCGCACTGAGCCCGTGTCAAGGTCAAGCACGCGTGCCAGCTGCAGGGAGTAAAACTTGGACAGTTGATGAATCAAACACCCCAAACTAGAATAGTGTGTATCACATTGAACAGTTTTTATGACACAATATAACTAGGGAGTTATTTTTCACACACCTTGTATATCTTTATTATGACTACCGACACAACACAAATTTAAGGGGAATATGAATAACTTTTCCAATGATTTCGTATATGATGCATATAAAATATATAACATAGCCCCAGTTTTTTTTGTAATGTACTGATACTAGTAATGACATGCAAATGACTGTTTTATCATTCAATATCCTACGGAGCATTAGCCTGGAAAGTAGTTGTTTCAACATAAGATTTGTCATAGTCGTCAAGTCACATCAAGTCTTAATAAGACTTAATATTATAGAGCTACGAACAGGTTGAATATATTTATATACTCAAGTTACATCTCGTCTTTAATAGGTTTTATTTGTTTGTGTTTGTGTTATACAAATATAATGTTTCATCTGGATTATTTTATTAGATTATTAAGAGTTATTTGTAATAGTTTGAATTTCAATATAATAAAAAGCAAAGAATTCTCAAATTAAAGAACTAATAATATATATATATATATATATATATATATATATATATATATATATATATATATATATATATATATATATATATATATATATATGTAAATATATAAAATTAAACAACCACGCTTATATTAAAATGTACTAAAAGGAAGAAACAATATAGGAATAGAAGGATAAATAAAATTAATAATAATTTAAATGAAACTGTGGCACTAGTGACGATAAATAAAACCAAGATAGTTTAGCGCTCCACGCTTTTATTTATAGTCACTGGTGTCATGATTATAACTAAATTTATATTAAATATTTTTATATATTACTGCTATACTCTTTTTTAGTACATTTTAATATAAGCGTAGTTTTTTAAAAGGTTCTTTCATATATTTTATTTTCTACTTTTTAGTCTTTAACAACAACTACCAAAACCGAAGTGGAAAACGAATTTAAATTAATTTTTAATGTACTCCTTCGAGGTATCTCCACCTTGCCGTGTTGAAAGAGCGAGTATCTTAGTGATCCTAAGAGCTAAGTCGGCGGTAGCACAGCTACTGGTGGGGACTCCCGTGAGGTCAAAGGTGAAAGATCAGACTAAGAGAGATACACACCCTACCCGGCTGTAGTGTCGTGGCCAAGGGTCTGCACAAGGCTTAACGACGCCGGAGCAGTTTATCTTTAAGTGATATCTGTTCCGATATACCGGGCTCTCTGCTGTCAGCTGACCTTGTCCTGAGAGCATTGAGTCTGGGGACTCAGGCTTAACCGCCCGGGTCAAGTGCTATGATAGCCACAATAATCTTTGTCTCCAAGCTAATGGTGGAACAGCCTATGCCGATAGCTGCGTGGCCACGGGAAAGCGGTGGTCGTTAGTAGGTCGAACTCAGGAAAATGGCGAACTCCTGTTTCAATCAGCCTACTTGTAGTAATGTGGGGCTCTGCTGCAAATGACTGTTATATCCATCGCTTCTCGTAAGACCAAAAATGGAAACAACGAAAAAAAATATGAAAGGATCGGGTGACTCCTCAAGCTCACCCAAACCAGAGGCTGAAGATCTTGAAAGGCGCAGAAATGCCTATGGAAAGCACGGGGGTGCATACAAAGGAGATAGAACTCCTATTAAGCAGCGACGAGGAACTCGCTGACAATCTTAAGGGTCTAAAAACAAAACACCCAAAGAACCAGGGGATGAGCGGCGCTGCCAGAAAAAGGAAGAAGTTCCTAATCAGAGCGGGCTTAACGGAGGAAGAGGCTAGGGATAAGGCATTAGTGCCTATCTATCCCAAATCCTCAGAATCCAATAAGCGTCAGCGTTCTGATGGGAGCAGTCCTGAAAATTGCCTAAGCAAGCGGGCCAAAAGGCAGGCAGTGCCTATGGCTCAGCAAGCGGAGGCAAAGAAGGCGACTGAAAGGCGCAAGATGCCTACAGTAAGCGCCGGTACGGCTACCTACAGCTAACTAGTCAACACCATAAAGGTAGGGATTATCTGTAAAGGCTACCCTGAAAGCCTTATGACGGAGGACCAAATCAAAGCGATCCAAAAAGCCATCTTGGATGCTATTGTAAATGGGGAGAGGATGGCTTTTAAGCCCGCTTTCTGGCAGGCGCACCAGCGTCCAGGATGGTTAGCACTGACTTGTGCGAACCAAGAGGCTGCTGAATGGGTGAAGGGCCTTGTGGCCCAACTCCAACCATGGGAGGAAGCCGATCTGAAGATTGTTGAAGCGGCAGAGATGCCGCGCGACCAACTCTTCATCGGCTACTTCCCAAATAGCATAAAGGAGAAGTCCGAAAGGATTCTAGCTCTAGTAGAAGGTCAAAAAGACCTCAAAACTTCCACGCGGAGCGTCCTAAGGAGAAATCCAAAGGGCCCAACGCTGGAAATGACCCTGTCGGTGGACAAAGCGTCGGCAGGAAAAATCAGAGAGCTCGGGTCCATGGTCAATTACGGCTTTCGACAGATCCCGTAGAGAGAACACCGTAGGTTGCAAGGGACGGAATCACAGCCCAGCACTTCCTCATCCGGCGCTGGGAAGGGGTCAGCAGACACCACCATAAAAACAATGGCGAAGTCGCAGGACCCTAATGGCTCTAAGAAGCCTAGGAAGTCCGGCGACTAAAGCCTAACAAAAGAATCAGGAGTCATGCTGTGGTATCAGCAAATAAACCTGCACCACTCCAAAGCGGTGACTAGCGCCCTACACATGGCCTTCAAACAGGCAAGTGTTGGTATTGGGTTTCTGCAAGAACCATGGAAAAACCAGGGACTTGTCAGGGGCCTACCTACTGACATATGTAAGCTGGTTTATAACACTAGCTGTACTAAACCAAGAGCAGTGCTGGTGCTCAGGAAGAATATTAATTTTGTACCTGTTCTAGAATTCACCACAGGAGACCAGGCAGTGGCAGTCGTGGAGATACCGACGAAAGTGGGCAAGAGGTACATTATTTTGGCCTCGCTCTACTTTCCTGGTGATATGGACAAGCTTCCACCAGAGGAAACGCCTCGTGGACTGGTGCAATAAGAACAACAAACATTACATTCTTCGCTGCGATGCCAACGCACATCACACGGTGTGGGACAGCACGGATACAAATAATAGAGGTAAGCAATTACTCGAATACTTATGTACTAACGATGTGGTGATCGTTAATAAGGGCTGTAAACCAACCTTTGAAAACGCAATCAGACAGGAGGTTTTAGATTTGACTCTAGCTAATACTTTGACAACAGAGTTAATCATAGATTGGCGAGTACTCGACGAGCCATCAATGTCAGACCACCAAAAGATTGAGTTTTACTCGCTAGGACGTCTGAGACAGACGGCCAGGAAAGCCTTCAACGGTGCGAAAATAACAGGCAACTGGGAAGCCTACGGAGTAGCACTTACTGATTACAATAAAGAATTGAGAAGGTCGAAAAGGAAAACCTGGCGTGACTTCTGTGAGGGCATTGATCAATGCGCCCCAACGGTAAGGCTGCAAAAGGTTTTGGCAAAGGACCACTCACATGAAATCGGGCTTATTAAGACACCGAGTGGTAAGTATACCGAAGATTTAGAGGAAAAAGCGTTTTACTGCAGACGCACTTTCCCGGCTCTAAATCAACTATAACTGGTGAAGGGATAACGCGGATGAAGCGCCCAACCAAAATCTGCAAAAACATGGCAACAACCATGTATACTGTTCAAAAAGTCGCATGGGCTGTGAACAGTTTTAAGCCATTTATGTTTTTCCGGCAATGCTGCAGAAAGGGATCAAAACCAGTCCCCTGCATTGCTGAGATACTTAAGGCCAGCTTTCGACTGGCGTACATACCGCTGGAATGGAAAGAGGCCAAGGTCATATTCATCCCTAAGGCAGGGCGCAGGACTCAAGACCTGGCAAAGTCCTACCGACCAATTAGCCTCACTTCCTTCCTTCTGAAAACAATGGAAAAAATTGTGGAAAATCACATACGGTGCGGACCTCTCAAAAGAAGTCCTCTCCATAAGCACCAATACGCTTATCAGCCAGGCAAATCTACAGTGAACGCTCTACACGAGATAACGACCATATATAGATATAGAGGGAGCGCTTGACAACACAACCCGTTTATCAATAAAGAATGCAGCCACCAACAAAGGGATCGAAGACCCTATCATTGAGTGGATTCAAGACATGCTGACCAATTGTAAAACTACTGCCGCACTGGGGGGGATCAACGAGGACGGTAACCACAGAGAGATGCTGCCCACAATGGGGGTGTTATCGCTTCTGCTGTGGTGCCTGGTCGTTGATGATCTCCTAGATGTGTTAACAAAGAACGGGTATAAGGCGGTTGGTTATGCAGACGATGTTGCCATCATAATAAGGGGTAAGTTTAGTAGTACAATCATGAACCTTGCACAGAGTGCACTTAACATCACCAACTGTTGGAGCAAGAAGGAGGGCCTTAGTGTCAACCCGAGCAAAACAGTAATGGTCCCCTTTACTAAAAAGAGGAAGCTGAACTTGAAAGCTCCGAGCATTGATGGTCAGACGTTAGAGTTCTCCGAGGTGGTGAAATATCTAGGGGTAACCTTGGATAAGAAACTCACTTGGAACTCGCTTCTGAACAAAACGCTCTCAAAAGCCACAGCGGCCTTTTGAATAAAACACAAAATGGTCCTATGGTCTTACACAGCAGTTACACAGACCGATTATCACCTACGGTTCACTCGTATGGTGGTACAAAACAAAGGAAAAAAAGACCCAAAGCATGCTACAAAAGCTTCAACGGCTTGCGTGCTTGGGTGCAATAGGAGCGATGCAATCTACTCCAACCACAGCAATGGAAGTTTTGTTAGACCTACTCCCACTGCACAAACAGGTAGAAAAAGAAAGTCTTCTCAGTGCTCTGAGACTAAGGTGTACATCGCCTATTCAGAGACAAATGAAAATAAAATGAATTATAGCCATTGGAAGATGCGCACAAATCTGCCTAAAGAAACGTCTTAAAGAAGCGCAAATCTACATCCAAACGAACAGCCAGGTAGCTCTAAGAAATTTAAAAGCCCACAACTTTAATTCAAAGTTAACCTGTAACTGTAAACAAACCCTGAAGCAACTGGTGAAAGGTAACAGACGCACGCTAATCTGGTCACCGGGTCACCAAGGCATATATGGGAATGAAATGGCCGACGCACTCGGCAAAAGCGGGGCCGAGGCTCACTTTTTGGGCCCGGAGCCAACTTGTGGGCTTACAAATGAAAAGAAGAGGAAAAGCAAACCCACTGGAAGAACACGCCAGGACAGAGGCAAGCTAAAATGCTCATAAACTATTCTGCCGCAATACCGCAGCAGATGCTAAGCTTCTCTAGAAGAGAAATAAGAACCTTGGTAGGCATACTCACAGGACATTGTCCGGTTAGATATCACCTACACAAAATGGGAAAGGCAGAGGAAGTTGCCTGTAGATTATGTGAATCAGACGAAGAAACCGCTGAACACATAATGAGCACATGTGTAGTGTTAGCACACATAAGGCTTGCTCACTTCGGGGTCGCAAGATTGACCACCTTGGAGCTGAGTAGCAAGCCTATCAGGAATATCTTAGACTTCGTTCACTACGTTGAAATCCTGGGAGAGTAATTGTCGTAGGGCCAAGCACAATAGATCAAGTTGGTCGCAGTGCAGAAAGGCTTTGCAGCCAAACGACCCCCGCATAAAAAAAATTGTTAATGTAAGCTTTTGTACATTGAGAGGTAACTTAATAACGAGTATGTGCTCCCATAGCACGAATAACGGAAAGAGCAAATGTTTTCTAAGGTCTTCTTGTGGTATAGCGTCCCATTCTTCAATAAGAGCCGCCCTTAGCTGCTAAATGGTTTGAGGAGGATGCGGGCGACCACTGACACGTATGTCGAGTATATCCCAAACTTGATGCAGACTGGCGTGTGTCTGCATCACGGGGGGATGGGTTCGTGTCCGACAGCAGCAATGGAGCTGCTTCTGGATCTGACTCCGCTACACCTCGTGGTGGATCGGCGATTGTAATGTTCAGCAAGGAAGGAATAGGCATAGGTAAAATAATCAGGAGCAGAGACCGAAACAGTCTCGCTGTCAAGATCCCCTGGCTTGAAGCACCAAAAGACGAAATGGTATGCAAATACTTCGAAAAAAACTACAAAGCAATGTGTAGTAGCAAAGCCGATTGGAGCGACAAATCCTCAGCATACCACATATAGCAAAATTCTATCAAGTGATATACAGATGGTTCGAACACAAAGGAAGGTAATGGTGCAGGAGTGTTTGAATCTCGTACCAAATACTTCGAATCAATGGGAACATTCCCAAGTATCTTCCAACCAGAAGTGCACACGATCGGAAGATGTGCACAGTTTAACCTCGACAATAAAGTAACGCTATACTGGGTAGCAGGACACACTGGTATAGACGGAAACGAAGAAGCCGATCACCTAGCAAACAAGGGATCAGGACTTAACGCAGGTCACACCATTGTTTGAATTTCTAGTTCTTGTCGGAAGTCTAAAGTGATTCGCGTAGTATGTGGTCTTCGGTTATTCTGCATTAACAAAAAAATTGGACATATTCCATATGCTACAGGGACAACATGTTCTCCTAACACAATGTCAACATAGAGATGAGCGTTAAGATTTTCTGGAATTACAACAATGTCGATTCTACTTTCGATAGTAATCCCACCCTAAACCATAACTGAACACCTCCAAATCTTTCAACTTCCTGAACAGTAGCAGCTGCGAAGCGTTCTCCTTAGCATCTGTAAATACGTACTCGGCAATGGCAACGAGTAGTACGGGACCTGGATTCATCCGTGAAGAGCACAGACTTTCATTGTTGAAGTTTCCATGCTACATGTTCACGAGCAAAATTCATCCTTGCTATACTGTATCGTCGTGTCAAAGAGGGTTTCCAGACGGGTCGTCTCGCCCTCAAATTTGACTTCCTCAACCTATTTCCATTTTTTTTGGTCTGATACAGTGACCCTATGCGTCACCCTAAGGGAAATTAAGAGGTCTTTCGCTATATAAATTCTATTACGAAGACTGGAAATCCATAAAAAACGGTCTTGATTTTGAGTGTTTTTTCTTTTGTGACCTTGCCCACCGCGCCTCGTATATTAACATGTATCCAAGTACCTGTTCCACAATGGCTCAATAACAGACAGGCTTACGTTGAAGTTTCTTGAAACTTGTCGAAGGCTTTCGCCATTTTCAATTGATGTTATAGCACGAGTAACTTCCACTTCGTTAAGATGCCTGATTTTCACATAAGACTTAAAACTTAAGACAAAACACTTAAAACTGTCAGTTGCAAACATTTTCGTCTGTATATTGATCTGAACAAGGCCTTCATTGCTCTTTGAATCAAATAAAAAAAAAATTGGAATACATTATTTTGCTTTTGTTTTGGTAGTTGTTGTTAATTATTACGTACTTCAAAAGTACATGATGCTGACGCTTCCATGTGTGCCAATTAAAACAATTAAATAGAGCGTCTAGAGCGTCAGATGTTCTTAATTTTATATGAATGTAATTTTACGTTTGAATTTTATAGAGGCACAAAGTAGTGTAAACAAGTGTGTAAACAAAATTTCATCAAAATTGGAATATGGGAAGTGGATTAAAATTTGATTATATGATACAACTCGGCAAGTTAATGTTAAAAAATAAAATAAAATCAAAAATTTTGATTAACCCCCGACACAAAAAATTCTAAAAAGTAAAAAAATAAAATTTCTCTCTTGTCCTTTTAACTTGATTAAAAAGTACCTATTTTGATGAGTGTCGCCGCGTCGGGGGACCGTTACGTGAAGAAGTATAATCAGTTATACCTACATTGGTATAACGAATAGAAAATTCCTACTAGTTTCAATTTGCACGTATGAACTTATTAGATATATCAATCTATCTCACAAGGTCTACTAAGTTCCTGTAGAGTTTCGATATTGTACCATTTCTATTCGCATGGTGACGTCAAAGACAACGGGCAGACACGTGAGAGCAGACGTCGTTGACGGTTGTTTTTATTTTACAAATTTTCCCGAGTAAATTAATCAAGTCTGAAAACGAAACGATTGGATATTGTTGTTTAGTTACTTACGTACGTTGCTTACACAGAGTACGTCATTGTATAATGCATCATCATGGCGACGCTCATCATAAAAATATTAATAGGTAGTTTTAATGATGTTAAAATGGCAAGAGAGGTTTTTTTTTACTTTTTAGGGTTTTTTGTGTCGGGAGATACTCCTAGGAATATGATACACGTCTTCCGACTATTTTGAGATGCTGAATCGATTGGTGCCAACTAGAACTCTCTATGACAAGGCGTTCAAAAATTATGACATAGTGATATCTTCGGAAAATGCAAAAATGTATTTCCTGAAAATCATTATTTATCAAGTGAATTGAAAATTTGAAAGTGTGTTCGAA
The DNA here is from genome assembly GCA_944588485.1 of Phosphuga atrata. Classification (NCBI taxonomy): domain Eukaryota; kingdom Metazoa; phylum Arthropoda; class Insecta; order Coleoptera; family Silphidae; genus Phosphuga; species Phosphuga atrata. Next base: position 20,306,760 of record OX155896.1, on the reverse strand, counting down.
AGTGTTTTCCCTGCTGGTTGTAAATATACAAATAGCATCTTGCTATCCGCTTTTATTCTATTTCAAATAAGAGGAGTAGATTTGTGGTTTTCATTTTGCTGACAATAAAAAGTCCGAAAACCCAGAAAGTCCAAGTTATAATCCGACTTTATTTGACAATTTGCAAAGACATTAGGGAGATCAGAATCTTCAGTTAGCCGGTAAAAAAATGTATTGAATATTTTTGGCCACGGGTGGGTGGCGCTAAGCGCGGTTATTCACAGAGCGAATATATGCGACATTCGTAGTAAAATTGTTAATATCAATTTTTTTTACAAAAATGAGCTCATTGATGATTACTTTGTTAGACAAAACTTTGTTAAACAAATCAGAGCTTATTGTAAAATTAATTATTCCAAAGACAAACCCAAGAAATCAAATCTTAATTTCTTTATCTTACTAAGACCAATTGTGGTTTTCCTATCTAAGAAATGTTGTGTATGTAAAATATAAACTTGATAGATTATATAACCCGTGTATATAGCCTTCTGTTACTGCAGACGAACGCCAGCCACCATGCCTTTTTAATGACAAATCACCACCGGAATCCACAAAAATGGTGGCTGACGAACGTCTGAAACAATGTCCTGTATAAAGATTTGCTTCCGGCATATGAAGATAATAAACGATTTGTTTAGAGGTAGAGCCAATTTTATTTATTTCCAACACATTGCTTAGTGCATTTCTCATTTTGATAATTTAGAAAAAATGCTGATCATTGTCCATTTTTTGTGGGCGTAGGTTAATATATTTTTTGCAGGTTTGGTAAAATTCTTTAGGTACCACAGAAGATCTTTGAGTTTTTATTTTAGAATCAGGACTTTTAACGATCAGAGATGTTACGGTGTATTCTAGAAGGCAGGGGGGTTTGATATTTCGTAGATCTTGTTTTCTGCAAGCACCACTAATGCCAATGATAAGAATAACCTAAAATTACATAAAAAAATATATGTCGTTATGCCCATTAGAGAGTATTATAAGAAACAAAAAGTAATGAACACCTTCATCAATAAATATTTTTTATTCGGCGAATTATTGAGGAAAAATTATTGTTAATTTCTTGATTGGTGAAAATTTTTGAGTTCTTGCTTTTAAATCCGTCAGATTTTCTCTTTAGTAAAGCTAATAATTTGAATGTTTTGAAATGTCGATGTCGTGCTTTATATTAATTGTTGTCCGAATAATCATTGTTTCATTGTAATTCATCAAAATATGATAATACAACAATCTGAAAACGATTTAACTTTATGCTTCATTCTCCAGTCCATAAATTTTCTATACCTATGGATCCTCGTGTCGATCCCGAGATTTAATCGGTAGCAAATTATGAGCAGCTTGACTCGCTTTTTCAACAATTTCGGGCGGAGTGCTATTTTCTTTTTCACTTTCACTGGACATTATTTTAATTGAAATTGTTTTAATTGAAAAGAAATATAGTGTTTATGTTTTAGATTAGTTTGACGTTTAATAATTGTTTGACAAATAACGGAATGCTCTGGGTTGCCTATATTAAACGATAGTAGCAGCTCTCAACCAATCAACGAATCGTAAACCAAACGCACTAATGTGTTATTGAATCATTAAATAACAGTAATCGCGGACTGTTACATCTGAGTGTTGTATGATGTATTTACATAATCCACGAACTGTACAATATTGGACAATTACAATAGTGGTCGTAGAAAAAAAATATTATTTTATTATTCGAATTTTTTTTTTCTTTATTAATTTGTTAAATACGTGATTAATGTTACTGATACAACTAATAACTAAATGTTATTGAAATTTCGTTCGCAAATACGTGATTGGTGGCGATTGTTTACAAAAAAAAAGTTTTATGGTAGTTAAGTTAGATTAAGTTTGATGATAATAGTAATAATAATTCGTTTATGCTTAGGTGATTATTTGATTTATTAATTTTTTAAAATAGTAATTTGCTTAGGTAATTATTTCGTAGAGTTTACTAATATAGTATAGTTATATCGTATAGTTACTAATCTAGCTCAAACAGTTTTCTGAAAAATCTTGATGCTCTGTTAGAGAATAATTATAAAAATTATTTTGTAGAAGGTTACTTTAATATAGACATGCTAAGAAATACCGTTAATACAGAAACATAAAAAACTGCCGTACAGAGTAACGGATATGAATTTTTAAATGATATCAATGTTGATAATGCTACCAGGGTAGACAAAAGAACTAATACAAGAACGGTAATCAATCATGTATTAACGAATTGTTAATTTTACAAATGTAATATTGTTATAGAAGATAACTCATTGTCAGATCACAGATCTATAATTGTTAAAATAGAACGTGATAAGGTTCAGGACATTGTATTGCGCATTTTATACAAGAAAACAATGTGGTGCTAAAAAATGAATAAGACCAAATTTATAAAATGCTTCTCAGAAGTTTTTAATTTCAGAACTTTAATAGTAACGAAATTGGCTCATTTGAGGATTAAAAAAACTAAAATAGTAAAAGACTAAACAAAAAAGTAACTTTTTTTGGTGCGTTTTGTTGGTGAGGTGGGTCTGCTCACGGGCGCCAGCGAGTTAGCAATCACACCGAACCAAAAAAAACACTTCATCTCGAGTAGTAAATGCAATTTTTTCCACTGATTTCGGTTGTAGAATCTATAATTCGACTTTAATAAATCCAATTCGAAGCGAACTGTCAGAACTGTCAATATTAATTTAATTGTTGGTTTGGTCGTTTCTATGATAACATATTGCATTCTCATAGAAGGTGATACTTTTTCATGTAGGGTAAGCCGTGGCCAAAATGCCATTTTCACATATGTGCCCATAATTATGAAAGTGGTCTAACAATAAGTAAAAATTTGAAAATAATGAGTTTATCAGTTATTTCACACCACATTATTTTGAACTAAATTTATTCAATGTAATTTTTACGAAATCGTCAAAAATGGACCATTAGATCGTGGTTGTAATTTCCACATTATATGGAATTCATTTAGTGTTAATTATGAAAGTGGTAATTAAGAAAGTCAAAAATTCTAAGAAATTATATAAACATGAACTTGAAAATGGCGCGTGGCTGATAGATATTCGTAAAATGTATAGCTTGCATGTAAAGAAATGTGAGGAATATAACCAATCCTTTGTTAAGGAATGGATCTACAGGACAATATTTAATACTGAATTTAAGCAATATTTAATTTAATACTGAATTTAAGAAAATATTTAATACTGAATTTAAACTGATTGGAAAAATCGAGGCATGCAATAATGAGTAATAGAAATTACATTAATATGTAAACTTCTCTAAGGAAAAAGTCATGATGTACATTTACAAAATGTCGAACGAGCTAGGAACTGTCTTATAAAATGCTCTATAAAACTTCTTTAGATGGCTCTAAATTCCTAGTTTTGGACCAAAAATATACGGAAATATTAAATTACTTCCATTATACACCACCACTAGACCAGCAACGAAAGAAAAACAAAAAGATATTATGTGTTTACGATCATACATCCTTCCAGTTTTTCAGGAACATTTTAAGAATCTTAGAAACTCGAAATGGTAAAAAGGGATTACTTTTTAAAAATAATTAATAAAAGTTCATGAATTATTTCGTTAATGTTATTGTTTCAAATAAAACTCGTAGTTCTTTATTGCTTTAAGTCATTTATAGTCCTATTCAGTTAATTTTAAAAATAATCTAAGTCAATTCAAACTTTAAAAACAACATTTTCGTATGAAATTCACACAAAATATCATAATCATAATAAATTTAAATTAATCAGGACTAATAAAATTATATATTAAAATGTCGCATAATGTAAAAATATTTTTTAATTTAATCAAATGCAATTCATTAAATATCTCGAAACGAGAAATATATATATATCCTTATACCACTTTCATAATTATGGGCACATATATCAGTAGAAAAATAATAATATTAATGAAATTTAAAAAAATAACATAATATTTAGGGACAAAAAAGATATATCAAACACACTTAACGAACATTATATAAAAATCGGTGAACCTACAACGCCGGGACACATGGTATACAGAATCAAGATGAAAGCTAACGCTACAAGCAAGTTTTTGGTGCCAACTGATGGAAGGAAAATCACTGACATTATAAATAACCTAAAATCGCAATCAGCCCCAGGTATTGATGGTATTAACTCTGATGCTATAAAAAGCCTAAAACCAATATTGGTACCGACTTTGGTAAACCTAACAAACAAAATAATGGTTACAGGAATTTACTCCGACGCGCTTAAAGAGGCAAAAACAATCCCATTATTTAAAGGAGGATACAAGAGGGATCCACAAAATTACCGACCAATAACCTTATTAAACACCTTTCCAAAAATAGTGGAGACATTATTAAAAAAAAAGAATAGTTTCATTCTCAAAAACAAACCAGTGGCTATGACAAACCTCAATAGGGATTTCAGCAACATAGCAGCAACTGTTTAGCAGCCACTGATTTCGTAGAACATATATCAACAAGGCTTGACAAGGGAAAGTACGTAGTAGCAATATTTGTGGACTTTAGAAAAGCAATTGACAGGGTACTACACAAACTTCTAATTAAAAAATTAGATAAACTGGGAATAAGAGGCAAAGTCAATAACTGAAAGTTATTTAAGAAACCGGCCTCAACATTTTTAAGCCAATAAAACCCTCAGCAGAAAATTAACCAATCTGCGGGTCGCACCACAAGAATCGGTTTTGGGACCACTATTCTATACAATGTATGTGATAGACCTGGATTTCGAAGAATTGAAGTCGCGATATTTTTCATTTGCTGACGATACAGGTTTGACTTTTGAAATTTGTTATTCATGGGCATGTGTGAATTATTGCTTTAAATATAAACGACAATGCGGGAGGGGTAGTAATTGGTAATAAAAAACTTTGGAGTTTGGCTTATGCGGACGACGTTGTGATTTTAGCTAGATCGAAAGGAGAAATGTCGGAGAGGATTGAGCGGGTGAAAAGATTTTTTGAAAAGAGGAAATAGGTAGTGAACGTGAAAAAGACTAAATTGATGATGTTTCGTAAGAGAGCGGGTAGAAGGAGTGAATCATTTAAATGGAGAAGTAGTGTAATCCAGCAAGCAGCTTCAAATACCTTGGTTTTATGTTTGGGCAGGATGGGTTCGCGAAAGAGCATGTGAAAAATATTTGTAAAAAAGCATGGGTGACTGCTAACGGGCTAGGGAATGTATTTAAGGAGTGCTTGAGCAATAACTTTGCAGCAAAAATGGTAGTATGGAAGGCATGTGTGAGAAGTATCTTTTTGTATGGAGCGGAAGTGTGGGGAGTAAAAGAGGAAGAGAGAGTTGAGAGAGTCCAGCTACAGTTTTTATAAATGGCCCTCAATTTAGATAGAACGGCATACATCGTGCTGAAAGAAACAAATATGCGGTTGTGTTTTCGCAGGAAGCTAGGAGGGTCGTTAAGTTTGAAAGAAAAGTGTATGGAATGGGTAATGAAAGGATTGTAAAAGAAGTGCTGAGAGTTGTAAGAATAGAAGGTTTGGCTATCAATAAGTTCACAAAATGAGGAAGCGGAAGAAAGAAGCTGTATGAAAGCTGTGGCTGGGCATATGAGGAAATCGAGAGAATGCTTGGGAATGGAAAGAAGGTGGAAGAATTGTTGTGTGAAAGGATAACCGAGGTGGAGCTGCAGTGTCGTCAGAGGAAAATCGAGGGGAGTAAGTTCCTCCCAGAATACAGAAGCGTACAAGTGTTCCAAAGACTTCCGTTGTACCTCAAAGGAGCTAGGCTGCCGCAAGCATTGATTGCACGATACATTGATTGCACGAAAAAGGCAGGAGGTACTGGATGGGCACTCGCTTTAAGCTGTGTGGCATATGTGGGGATGCTAGTGATGTGTGGGCACATTGGGCAAAAAACTGTGAAGAATGTCAGTGGAGCCGTAAGGAGAGACCGGTGGTGGAAGACTGGGGTTCGTCCATGAGGGAAGACGGAGCCGGTTGACCCTTGATGAAAAGGGTGGTACAGTTAAAAAAAAATATATCGTGAGGTGATTTTTTTTGTCGTTCTGAATAGAGTGCGAGGAATTGCTATTTTTGGTGTCATATTTTTTTTTTTTTGTGGGTTTTGTGTGTTTGTTTTTGTTCCTTATCTCTCTTAATTTTTATCTCGGTATTGGAAAGGATTGATAGTTTGTTTAACTTTGAATGTAGCACTTTTTTTTTCTTTGTTTGGTTAAAAAGAATGTAGGTATGTAATCATGTATGCTTATAAAAGGATATTACTACTATAAACAACAAAATGGTATATATGATTTTTGAGCAAGAAAAACAAAACTAAACAACAGATTAATTTAAAAATAAATAATGCTACCTTAAAGATTACTGACACTATAAGTACCTTAGTCTTTATGTAGACAATAAACTAAGATGTGACACACATACTAAAAGTTATTAGAAAGGTTTTTAGTGATCAGTTAATTTATATATGGTGTTGTTAATAGTTACACTACAAGTTGTAGTTAAAATACAAGACTAGTAAGTACTATTTAACTAAATACTACTATTTAACTTGCTTTCTAGAATATAATCTATTAGGGTTATGTCATCAGTCCTAAAAATATATTTTTCCAAGCTTCTGAACATATCTTCATAAATTATAGCTAAGAACCTTCTGGATCACGTCAGCTTTCAAACACAAGTTTGGATATATACGGAACTAGAGAAACATTTGTGTCAAATTGGTTTCAGATTGATTTTGTAAAGAAGAAAATGAGCTGATGGTCATCAAACGCATGACCAAAACTTCTAACCTAAGAATGTATTCCTTAGAACTTCCTCGATCACGTCAGCTTTAAAAAAAAAACCACATCAAAATCGGTCCATTCGCTTAGGAGCTACAATTCCAGCCACATATACGGACACGTCAAACTTATAACACCCCTCTTTGTGAGGGTTAATCAGTTAATTTATATATGGTGTTGTTAATAGTTACAATACAAGTTGTAGTTAAAATACAAGACTAGTAAGTACTATTTAACTAAATACTACTATTTAACTTGCTTTCTAGAATATAATCTATTAGGGTTATGTCATCAGTCCTAAAAATATATTTTTTATTACTCATGCACAGAAAGTACTATTTTACAGACCATTTTTTAGGTCAGAAAATGACTGTTTCCAAATCTAGAGCGGAAAATTTACTTTCCGCCCTAAATTTAGGGCGGAAAGTTTACTTTCCGCACTAGATTTGTGAACATGTGTGACATGCAGCGTTGCCAATCATACGATAATTATCATACTTATACAATAATTTCGTTAGTTTAACACTGTTGTCATTACATTACCCGGATACTTTTTGTCAACACATGTAGAAACGACAACCGTGTGAAACAAAATGACATCTCAAATGTTTTTCAAATGACGCATCAAAAATAACAATGATAGAAATTTATGGTTATGATGTACAATTTATTGTCATTATGAGTTGTCAAATAGAGAGTTCAGATTCAGAAAATGATTCTACACCGCCTGAATTCAAACAAATTGCGACTGAAATGATTGAAAAATTAACACTAACGAAATCCAGAAGTAGATATGAAGCTGCGTATGAAAAATTCATAAAATGGCGATCAATAAAAAAATTAAAAGTTTTTCTGAATCGATAGTTTTATCATACTTCAATGAACTGGCCAAAACTAATAAGCCGTCAAGTTTGTGGGGAACTTATTCGATGCTGCGAAGCTTGATTCACATCAAGCACAGAATTAATATTTGTAATTATTCGAGTTTAATTGATTTTTTAAAACAAAAAAATAAAGGTTATACATGCAAGAAAGCTCACTAAGTGCTGAACAAATTAATCAATTTCATCGAGAAGCTCCAGACAATCAATTCCTGGCTGTGAAGGTTAGTTAATAAATTTTCTAATAATTTCAATACAATATATAAATAAATACACAAATTGGGTAAGTCCTAGGAGCGTATACGATGACGGTGGTGTGCGCTGCTGTCGTTATTTTAAATTTCGTACATGCGCATTACAATTTCGAACATGCGCATTACAGTGGGAGACAGAGGCGTAGTGAAAATAAGTTGAATATATTTTGTGACGAGTAATAAAATATATAAAAATATATCTAGACAGACAATCATAGATTGTGAGAGATCATATATTTCCTACAAAACGCCACGTTTATTCTTGCCCTTTTATATCAAAGAGGATCCGATCCTCTTTGCTTTTATATGAAAAACTGTAACTATGGCAACATATATATTATTTTAAGCGTCGTATTGAATTTGCATGCAAACAGCTACGGTACAATGTCTCGTGTGGATTTTATTGGTGGTTTTACCTTGGTTAGATTAGGTTGTCCGCCGCGAAACGGGAAGATAAATCAAGACAACATACGCGCGGTAGCGCGAACTCTCGGTCCAATGTAGGACAAAGTGACAAGGACCGTTGGTTTTTTTTTTCATTTTTGAACATATACATGAAATTAAACAAGGACCCCACACAAAATTTTCAACAGAAGTCAGTTATATTCTAAACTACGTTCCCGCGTACCGCCACTGAGCTGCACCGTTAGTTGCATTTTCTGCCACGCTCGCACGAAACCATCGTATACGCTCCTAGGACTTTGCCGACTCGGTCCACAACAAAAAGCGAATCGGCCAGCAAATTGCAGATACTATTTCAAACAGACCGTCTACTTCAAAAGAAAATATACAAATAAATCCAGTGCCAATTGAAATTCAGAACAAAGAAAATATAAATTTTGAAACACAATTTCAACATCAGCCTCAAAACACATGTTTTAATTTTTCAAATTGTTCAAATATTTCAATATATAATGAAAAAAAAAATGATTAATAACTTTTTCAACTATTGTTGAAAAAAATAATGTTTTTGTTTTTTTTTTTTTCATTTAAGTAGGTACATAATTTTAATTTTTTTTATATTGTCATTCTCAAATTCATAATAAAAAATAGTAAAACTCGTTAATTTAGAACTGTAATCATTACATTACACAAACACTTTTTGTCAACACATGTAGAAACGACAGAAGTGAAACACAATGACATCTCAAAATCAATGTTAAAAAAAGTGAGCTTAAGTTAAAAGTGAACTGGCCGAAGGTTATAAGCTGTCAGATAGAATGACATTATAAATAATAATGTCGCGTTTAGAATCACCTGATTCTTTTTAAAAATTAAGTCTGTCTTTCTGGCATTCGTAATAAAAAATAATATCCGCAACTCGTGCGGCATTGTCAATTGCCCCCTCGAGCGAATGAGCGCACTCACTTCGTTCGTGCGCTCATCTTCGCTCTGGTGTGCAATCGACAACTTTCCGCACTTGTTGCGAAATATACTATTTCCAAGCTTCTGAACAGATCTTCATAAATTATAGCTAAGAACCTTCTGGATCACGTCAGCTTTCAAACACAAGTTTGGATATATACGGAACTAGAGAAACATTTGTGTCAAATTGGTTTCAGATTGATTTTGTAAAGAAGAAAATGAGCTGATGGTCATCAAACGCATGACCAAAACTTCTAATCTAAGAATGTATTCCTTAGAACTTCCTCGATCACGTCAGCTTTCAAAAAAAAACCACATCAAAATCGGTCCATTTGCTTAGGAGCTACAATTCCAGCCACATATACGGACACGTCAAACTTATAACACCCCTCTTTTTGTGTCGGGGGTTAAAGATATATGAAGACAAGAAGAAAAACTTACCAGTTCGTTAATCCATACATGAGGATATTGTTGGCAAGATACGTCAAGGAGTAAATGGTGGTCATGGAATATTTATTCAAAGTATTTTCCAAAATATGTAAAAAGATGGAACCACATTGAAAGACATTTCCTAAAAATAAATTTTTAAGCTATGTTATTAATATTATTAAAATAATTGTTTTGAAAAAGCTAATATCTAATATATCTAAATAATTAATAAAATCTAAACATATCTAAACGATTAATCTAAATATTATATTAATAACCAGCAGTTCTCAAAATTTTTTCGCCGTAACAACAACCATCATTTGCAAACAGTTTGAATACTTTGGAAAATAAGGTGTAAATTTAATGTTCAGTTAACTCTAATGCGACGTAAATTGTTAAGGGTTGGTTCTGAAAAGAACCGGATTCTCGACGTTTCGGGGAACTAACATTCGCCATTTTCAGGAGATATATGCGCCCGTGCAAGTTAAGCGTTATTAAGACGTATATTGAGCAATCGATCGTGTGACGCGATTACAGGTAACCCTCCTATAACACCGTAGATAAGTTCATCGAAAATATAGTGTTGTGGTGAAATCGTGTTATATGGGACACAGAGTAAGTACAAAAAGAGGGGATAGGTTCTAGAAACTTACTTAAAACATTTTTTTTCTTCAAATTCTATATATTCTAAGCAATATTATTTTAACTGACATATGAAGATGCATATCTTATAAGCATAAATCAACTATATAAATAAAAATAAAACAAAACAACATATTTTTAGTTTCATAAACTTAATGTAATAATTTTCTTCCTCATCACTGCTCAGTTCGAACAAACATGAAAGTTTTTTCGCCGGAAATATATCATTTTCACTCTCTGGATTATTTTCATCATTTGCGTTTTCTGTCCTCTTTAATAGATCCGTAATTTTGGTTTCTTTGCGGATCCTTTCTTGATCATAGTGATCATTTCTTGGTATGGAGATAGGCAACTTTGTAGATCCCTTTTAAAATTTTCTGCTTCTTTCGGAGGATGGGTCTGCATTTAAAAAAATATTCTAAATTTTCAACGAACCTTAGTCCTTCTGGTAATTTTTGTATCGATAATTCATCAATTTATCCATCCTTATCATTGCCCTTTCCCTTACTATCAATTTCTATAAATTGATAAAATAAATCTATGAATGCCATTTCCACCAAATTTGCGTCACTAGTTTCTTCTTCTATCAATAAATTTTGAATGTCTTCGTTAGTCGTATCATGAAAACCTTCGCTAACTATCGATTCAGCAATTTCTTTCAAATGTTTTCCAAATCCACAAACGAAGGCAATTTTTTTTGTTCCAACAGTTATGTAACGTTGATGTTTTTAGCTCTTTCAATGATAAGCATACGATTTCGATGCAGAGCTTAATTGAAAATTGCTTCCAAGCTTCCACAAAACTAACTGATTGGGATTCCGTTGTGTCTAAAATCCATTGCAATGATCTTCTCGAGTAGTAAATTTTCAAGGTATAACTAATACCTTGATCCAATGGCTGGATGATTGAAGTAGTGTTTGGTGGTAGAAACTCTACTTGAACATTGGGATGATTCAAATCTTGTGGGTGACTTGGGGCATTATCTATTAGTAACAGCACCTTAAATTTCAAATTCTACTTCCTTAAATAGTTTTCAACTTCTGGCACAAAATGATTCAACATCCATTTTCCAACTAAATCCCTATTTATCCAAGCTTTTGTATTTGCTGCCCAATATACTGATAATGCGTTTTTATTATGCGCGGGAATTTAGAGGTCGATGAACAAGCATGGGTTTGGGCATGAAATCTCCTGATGCATTACTACACATAAGGAGCGTTACCCGATCTTTACACACTTTAAATCCGGGTGCAGTTTTTTGTTGTTTTGATATAAAGGTTCTATTCGGCATTTTTTCCACAAAAGTCCAGTTTCATCAGTATTTACATCAATACTATAAGTATCCCTCCCCCCGTGTAATATTTTGAATATTTTCTGTATATAACCTGGCAACTTCATGATCAACCGACGCCGATTAGCGGCTATGCTATGAATCTTAAATCGCTTTTTGAATTTTTCGAACCAACCGTTACTTGCTACAAAATCTGGGATCACCGAAAATTCTCCAGTTTCTTTAAGATAATTGTAAATTCTTGAAGCTTTTTGTTTGATGGCGTTCCTGTCCAACGGAGTTCTTCTTTGGCAGCTATCATCAATCCAAATGCTGATTGCTTTTTCCATTTTTTGAATAATTGGTGCACGGGGACGTGCTGCAAATTTTGTATCATAGATCCCAGAGCTCTTCTAATTCTGCATTAATTTTTTTTAATGGTCTTAATGGTTAATAATGACCGTTGCTCATGCAAATTAAGAGATTTTGCAATGTGATGTGCTTTTTTCCTTCCAATAGCTGATCAAGCATTTGTATTTTTACATCCAGAGAATTGGGGTGAAATTTAATATGCAGAAATTAGTGTTAAAATAAAAGGATATGTACTCATTCTTACGCATATGCCATAAAAAGCTCTAAATCAATTTATTTTAAAATTGCGAACACTAGACAATAGCAAACACATTCGCTGAAAAATACACAAACTTACAAACTTAACATGACTTCACGCATCAAACACCAATTACGTCGTAGATGCAGTAATTTCACAGCTGATTCTTATTTGCAACTTTTAGATGCATGTGGTGCTACAGGCATTATTACAACTCGACTATGCTTGTGCTAATATCCGTTGGAGTTAAAAACGGCGATTTGCGAGAGTTATAAGAAACCGAGTTATAGGATTGTTACCTGTACTTACAGCTTTCATTGTGTTGGACAAGAGCATATTGCTCGTTTTTGTCAAACACAGACCACTGGACGGACTTCAGAAGCTCAAAGACTCATGCACAGATTAGCCACGAAATGCCACGGGTATACAGGGAAGCCAGAGATAGAAAAACGAGACTACTGCCTGAATACGAAATATGATTCCTGGCGACTCCCCTCAGCAAAGCGACCGATTATATTCACCCTCTAAATTCAATCCTAGACACATATACAACCAACAATACTAACATCGGCTCTCCCGGTATATCCTTAGAGCGCTAACAAATCTGGAAGGCCCAGATTCTATCCCGAGTGTGGGCCGCATTTGTACCAGAAGACAAATGTGTAATTAATTAGCGCAAATTAATAAAAACATATAGGTTTCTGGGGCTATAAGAGAAAAATGTGGGCAAAATACAATAGGTATATACAATAGGGCAGTGTTTGAAGGGTTGATAACCCGGTATCCACATTGGACCAAACTTAAAAAAAAAACAAGTCGAGCAACCAAGCGAACCGAAGCACCGCACACAACGCGTATGACCTGAAAGTATCCAAAGAGGTAATCACATATGAAAGAATTGAATGGGTCCTAAGTACTTTTGGCCCATTCACAGCAGCTGGCCCAGACGGTGTCTTTCTAGCCCTGTTGTGGCAAGGAAAACAAACCTTGATGCCAATACTGATTAAGTTAAATAGGGCAAGTCTGTCAACAGAATATGTTCAGACCCCTTGTTCAGACCCCAAGTGGTATTTATACAAAAAGCTGTGGCACTTAGACTACACCCAGGCCAAATGGTATAGACCAATAAGCCTGACCTCTTTCCTTTGACAACACCTCATTCGACAGTATAGTCAATGAACCCGTCAGTCATGGTTTAAATATCACATCAATTAGATGGATAGATCCATGCTGCGGGGTAGAAATGTTGAGACTACAGTGGCAGCTGACACAATGAAAGTGTCTGTTGTCAAAGGGTGCCCGCAGGGTAGGTTACTATTTCCAAACAAGAAATGTTTTTCTACCCAAGGATATGCCGATGACATAGTCATTCTCATAAGAGAGAAATTTCCTAATATAATAGCAGAGCTCATGCAAAAAGCGCTGAACGAGGTAGAGAGATGGTGCAGGGAGTATAACTCCGAGCAAATCCCCAAAAATTGACTGCAACCGGCTACCAATTTTCTACAATTAGCGTCTAAAGGTAAGTGTCAAGCATTTAGGTATAATCCTGGATACTAAACTGACTTGGAATCAACACCTTAAGATAGCCACCAAAAAGTGTAAAATGGCATTAATGATGACAAGAAGACTTGGCAAATCATGGGGACTAAAGCCGAGCTTGGTATACTTGCTGTATAATACGGTAGTTAAACCCATTCTAACTGAAGCAAAAATAGGCCATAAAGTAACTATCAAATTTCAAAGAATGGCCTGCTTGGCAATTACGGGATAGTTATGAACCGCACCAACTGCAGCTCTAGAAGTTATGACAGGCCTGTCTCAACCAGATATCTTTATCATGGGTGAGGCAAGAATGGGAGCCTTGAGATGCAGGGATGCGCTTGGGAGGTTCTAGAGAGGACAGGGCACACCACGACAACGAATATAATATCAGAGACATACCTCAATATTGAGGAATTCTCGGCGGAAATACACGCCATCGCGATCTGTGCCCGTGAAAAAAAGACTACAAACGTAGAACCATCCGCATTTTCAGGCTGCTATAAATGCCTTAACGTGCCATGAGATAAAATCCAAAACAACATGGAACTGCCTCCAGAACCTCAAGGCTCTTACAAGACACAACAAAGTCTCACTTGCCACAGGACCGAGCCACAGGAGACTTGTCGGAAACGAAATAGCGGGAAAGTTAGCAAAGAATGGTGCTAACAAAGTGAACATCAGTGCTAGCAGGGACTCCAACATTATCAAAACCATAGCTCGTAATATAATCTGTAAATGTGTAGCTGCTAAGCACTGGCTACATCCGAAAAATCCATCGGCCTCTTTAACTGCTGAACCCTTGCAACTGAAAAGGAAGCAGATAACAATTGTGGCCGGCCTACTGACTGCATTCCACTAGAACATCTGCACAGAATGGGGATATGGAAAGATTAACCACTCTGCAGACTATGCTATGAAGAGGAGCAAACCGCAGTGTTTTTATGGCTTACAGCCTTAATTGGTTGCAAAAAAAAAAATTAGCCGTAGCCAAACACCTGTAAGTAATCGCGTCACACAATCGAGCACTCAGTATCTAACGCTTAACCCGCACGGCGCATATATTTCTTGAAAATGGCGAATGTTAGTTCGCCAAAACGTCTAGAAACCAACCCTCAACATGAATGCGTAATCCCCGGAAATACAAATCAACAACAATACACATATATATGTATGTATATATATATATATATATATATATATATATAGATTTTGATAAAAAAAAACATACCCGTGAGTAAAGATTTCTTCATTAAATTCAAGGAAATATCCAAAACTTCTTCATTAATTGTATAGAAAATTGAATTATGTAACCAGAAAAAATCTTCTAAAACTTTTGGAGAGGCAATTTCTAAACCTACGACATTTACCAAAACAATGTAATATAATACATATAATACAAAGTAGATAAACATATAATATCATTTCATAAACTTAAAAAATGAAGCGTTTGTTAAATTTACAAAGGTTTGACTTACGTTTTAAAGTGTTAAACAAATCCTCAAACGCCATTTTTCTCTGTTCAAATATATCCATGTCAACGGTTCCACCGCACTTTACGCATTTTCGATAATCGTACTTTAGTGGACCCAAACAAATTGGACATTTAAAGATAAAATTAGATTTATACTGAAAAGAGATATATGATAATACAAAAAATAATATTGATAAATGATAAGAAAATATAGTATAAAATATAGCACCAAATATACCGCATAGTGTAGTAATAGTATAGTAGTATAGTAAATAGTAATAATACAAATTAGTCTCATCGAAACGTATTTAGCTAATTTTATTTAGCCTGACTTCTTAAAAGTAAAACTCTTTCCAAAGAAATCTTATACATTTCAGCTCCACAGTTCAGTCGCCAAAGTTCGACTTGTCTCTAACGTATCTACAAGATCCTTGAAACCGACCGTCTTCAGCTCAAATTATGTTCGCATGTCGGTATTCTGCTATACTGATTTAAAAGAAAAAAAAATATATTTATTTTGTCTCTTATCGATAATGTAAAGTTATTCATTGACTTTGGGTGAGATTCCGCTTCTATTTTGATTAAACTTTGTGACAAAAGTTTAGATAGTCACAATTAAAAGTCACAATTCAATATCATATATTTTAAAAACTCCTTTTCTGAAAACGATATATCTTCAGCCTTACAACTATAAGCATCGACACATAGGACCGTTTTTTAAATGTTTAAAAAATTCTGAAGAACTACAGTGAATTGTTCGAGGCATTTGTTAGTATTGATAACTGCAAGGTCACACTATGACATTTTCTTATACGTAAGTGCTAGATTATTTAGAATTGTGTGCTCTTGTACAAATTTCTCCATCCTGGCCCTGTCAAGACCCTCCCTAGTCTAATATTGCTGTTGAAAAAACGATACTTTATATTTAATTGTTTAGTTTTGTATCGTTGAGTAAATATAAACCTTTATTGGCATTAAACATTCATATAACTTACACTCTAAAGTTCATTTGCACTCTAAAGACAATCGACATTTTTATTATACGTACATTATGACATTAAATTTCTCTAACGGCAATTGTACTGCACTGATCCGCCTTTTTACCTTTCAAATTAACAATTTTTGCCATAAGCGGCCAGCCCTGACCGGTTCCAACTATCAAGCGGCCAGCCCTGACCGGTTTCATCTATAAATGATATCACCCAGCAAGCCCTTTCTCAGCTCTTTCTTCTCCGCCGCACTCTACATACAACTACTGCAGCTTGCACCCTAATATTCCTAAGTGTCTTTACCTGTCCCACATAAACGGCAAGTTCTTTCATTAGGCGTCATCCAGTACCTCCTGCCCCTTTCTTCGCTACCGCACCTGAACCTGGCGATCACTATTTGGGGAACTTTTAAACTTTTACCAAATAACAGTATATTTTGATATTCAGGGTTGTACTTTTTCTCTTCTATGCACTTTTACCTTTCCTGTATCTCTATCTCAAACATCCTTTCTTCTAACATACTTTTAAAATTACTTCCTCTCTTAATCATTCTCTCCACTTCCAACCCCGACCCGCCACCCCTTTCATACATTTTAAGACTCTCACTCCCACATTTAGTTATCCTAGCATTACCCGTTCCTTCTTTCCCAGCAGCTTCAAATACTTCCTTTGCGATCCTTTCATCTCCCATTCTTTCTAACTTATATTCATACGTCGCAAACCACGCTGCAGCCAGACTCGCAATTTTAACTGCATCTGTTTCTTGCACCACTATATACCACTGAGTCTATTTGTACAGCAGCAGCCCCTTTGTATCCGACATTTGTATCGGATTCAACAGTTGTATCGAATTCTCTCTATCTTTTCTACCTATTTCACACCCCACACTTCTGAACCATACATTAAAATACACGCCTTCCGTATAACCATTTATTCTCTAAAGTTTTCCTTGAATTCTCTCTGCCATACACCCCAGAACCAGTTAGCCACCCAGAATTACTTTACAATGTATTTTATATGCTACTTAAAAGAACCGTCCTGACTAAACATGAATCCAAGGTATTTGAAGCCTAACTGGTTCCCACTTGTTATTACATTTACTCTTTTGAAAAACAACCAATTCCCTTTTCTTCGCATTCACTACCAACACTTTGATTCACAAAGAACCCTTTCACCCTGCCAATCACCTCTCTCATTTCTGCGTACGTGCTTGCTAAGACAACGATGTCGTCAGCGAAGGCCAGACACCCTTTTTTTTTTCACAATAACTCCACCACCTGCCTGACCCTTGCTTAACGCATCCTCCAAATCTGCTATGTTTATGTTGAATGGCAGAGCACTTGGTACCTAAACTGGAGCACTTAGGCATCCCTATCGGAACCCTTTCGAAACCTTAACCCCTTGTTGACCGACGGTACTTTTAAGTTCACGGATCGTAAGAGTCCTGATTGCCCATCCCTATAATTATTAAGAATTCTACCCGATTTTTTAACTTTTCTAGACCTAAATGATGTAAATAAAAGTATTGAATGCCATTTTTTATTTATTTTGAAGATATCAATAAAATTCAGCTTTGGTACTTGAAAGTACCTTCGGGTTTTACGCCCTCGATGAATTCATATTCAGGAACCTATGTTAGTTTACTTTTTTTACTCCACAATCTTGGACATGATTGGCCAGTATTTCGTTTCCTTTTACGTGGTGCCGTTTTCTTATTTTTATCGTCGCTTTCTAAGTCTAACCCTAATTTGTGTACACCAATAACAGATTCTTCCAATTCAATATTATCAGTATTGTTAGGTACATCACATTGCCATTCGACCCCCATTGTCAAGTCAAACTCATCTAATCGGCTCTCCAACTCTAATTCGGACACTTCTAAATTAACTAGCTTCTGGCATGTCTACATCATTAGGATCCCCATACTCTGATTCTACATCAGACAACTCACCATCATTTTCTTCAGGTAGAGGCTCAAATAACAGTTGTTCACTAAACTTATAATGATCTCTGCTGGTATATTCGATGTCATTTTAAACATATAAACCACAAAATTAAAAAAAAATAACTTCTCAAATTCTGCACAATGCCAAAAAAATAACCTAGATCAAGTAGCTAACTAGCCCAACGTTACTTCTAAGTCTACTTTATTTTTTAATGATTTTATTCACTAAAAACAATTATAGTCTAATAAAATTGCATTCATTATCAAGAACAAACATGGATAAGTTAAAATAAGACAAAATCATTCAATAATCTGATTAATTTTACAATAAAACACAAAAGAAAAACAACACACTGTATAAGCTACAGTAGCTTCACAACAGGGTTGATTTGGATAAGATTTGATAACAACCAGCACTACACACATCAAAACTGAATATTTCCCGTATGAATAAAAGGGTACTACTAGGTACCGATGGGTGGATTTGATACATATGTGAGTAATACAAATTTTATAGTACTTCAAAATTAGTGGTACTCCAGAGTACCGTCGGTCAATAAGGGACGGTCAGCTTTGGACAGGGCTGGGCAACTAAGGGTTAAAGCATGCAGACACATTCTGTCCCACTTGCTTCTGCTTCAATCTACAATATATGGTCACATACAAACTAATTTATTTCCTAATGCTTTCCCTAACCAGACTCGATATCTTATTCTCCTTCGGGTACTCCAACATTTTTCCCTAATGGTCGAGTCGTTAGTTGGCTTTAGATCCACGAATAGCGCGCACACTTTCCCATTCGGTGTGATCAATTCATTCACGGGACAACGCAGTTAAAAGTAACTAAGTGCTCAGTTGTTCTCGACCTTCACGGAACTCAGCTTGAGCTCCGGTATAATGCTTTTTTCTTCAACTTCTCCTTGCAGTTTTAGCTCTAAAACCTTGGCGTATACTTTGTACAACGCATCCTTTGGTGTTATCCCTCTCTAGTTATTAGTGACCTCCCTATCCCCATTCTTAAACACTGGTATTATTAACCTCTCTTTCATCCGTCCGGTATTTTTTTGTCCATTACAAACCCCGTTTAATTCTTTAAGAAAAATTTGCAAATTCCGGGAGGAGCTAAACTCCATGCCTGACATGGAACCGTATCCTGTACCGGTGCTCTCTTGTTTTTTACGGAACGGAGAACAATTTATAGTTTTTCATAGGCTATTTCATTCCCCTCTGGTCCATGTACAATCCTTTTAACCCCCTTCTTTCCATTGGTCTATGGGAATATATCTTATGAATTAGTCTGACTTCTGTCTCCTCGATGGTTGGTATTTCCATATATCCGCCTCACTTTCATCTGCTGTACCTTCAAAATTCGCTGCTATTGCCATAGTTTCTCCTTTTCCTTCCCTAGATCTTTGGCTGATTTTATCAGTTCCTTAAACTGCACATACGTATACTTTCCTTCTTTCCACCGTCGAAACGCCTCTCTCAATCGTTGAGTAATAAATGTATACAATTCAGATGCAAAAACATCTTAAATATACTATATTTTAAATATCAGGTCTATAAGAAATAAGTCTGTATTTGTACTATCTAATGTCATATAATTCTTTTCTGCTCCTTTCTATGCTATCGCAGTCTATAATCTAATAACTAATACGCAGTAATAAAAACAACTTCTGTTGCTACCTTGTACGATGGATACAACGTATTAGTTATGTATTAACTCTGAATTCATTAATTTAAAAGTTGTATATGTTTAAGAAAACGATCATTCATTTCCGAGTCCGAGATACCAGTGTTTACTTTCAGGCCCTTCCTTTCCAATAGTTGGCAGCGTTTATCGCCCAGCGTCATCGTACATGCCTCTTCCATGTTGAGACATCTGAGAAGGTGGCTGTCGATCTGAGCTTTCGGATGACATTATTCCTAGGACAAACTTTAGCCTTTGTATTCTGGCAGTGTTTTTGGAAAGATAGTGTGCGGTCCAGTATTACGCCCAGGTGCTTCGAAGTGTCGCATGTCTCGAGTTCTTGTTCTCTCCATGTGATTTGCAGCTTCTTGCGTACGTCCTTATTTTTCGTTCGGCTTCAACTGGTTTATGTCGTAGTACTTTACCATGTTTTGTAAGGCTGTAGTTAGTTTATTCTCGACCTCTTCGAAGCTTTTCCCTTGTGCGCCGATAACTGTATCATCCGCATAGATGAAGCGACGTGTCTCTTGGTCGGTTGATTGGTCATTTGTGTATACGTTGAAAATCATAGGAGCCAGTACACTTCCCTGTGGTAGACCGTTCTTCTGGTATCTCCATCGACTGCTTTTCCCTGCAGTGTAACATAGAATCTCCTGTTTTGCAAAAGAGTCCAGTCCTTTTAGGCGATAGTCCTTGGTAAGATGATACAATTTCTCCACTCCTTTTTAGTGGTTCGCGGTATCATACAATAATTTTCTTGCGCTCGAAGCCATCTCGATATGTTGTGTTAAGTTTAGAACTTTGGTGCAGCAGGACCTTCCCGGTCTAAACCCTTCTTACTCTGGTATTATGCGTTCGTCTATTTTATCAGAAATGTGATTCAGTATCAATCTTTCGAAGACCTTGAAGAGATGATATAGTAATGATACAGGTCGAAAGATTTTAGGTTATGCAGGATCCTTTCCCGGTTTCAACAGCCTTCCTCCACATTTTTGGCATTTGCAACTTCATTGCACAGCAGAAAAGCAAGAAAACGATGACGAACTTATATTTTAACCCTTTAGCTATTGGTATATATTTACAACTGTGTCTGTAAACGCAAAAAAAAGTTGCACCGGTTTTGATGATTTTTTTTTTGTATGTGTTTGAGTGGATCCTTCGATGGTTTAAATTTACAATTGGACACGATTGGGTTAGTAGGATAGGTTAATACAACGGATGCCGCGTTCTGCTGTACCGATTTTGATAAAATTTGTTGTGAGCGTTTGAGTAGGTCCTGGATGGTATAGATTCACAAATGAACTCCGTAGGTTAGATTAGTAGGTAAGGTTAGGTCATCGTATGCCAGATTCTGCTGGACCGATTTGAATGAAATTTGTTATATGTATATGAGTGGGTTCTTGGATGGTTTAGATTCACAATTGAACCCGGTAGGTTAGATTAGGTTAGTAGGTAAGGTTAGGACATCGTATGACAGGTTCTGCTGAACCGATTTTGATAATTTTTTTGTGTGTTAGAGTGGGTACCTGGATAATTTAGATTTACAATAGGGCCCAGGAGGTTGCGCTGTGCTCAGATTCCAGGATTTTTATTTTATTTTCAGGAGAGTACCGGGCTCGCTTATATAAGTTACACTTATATATTATATACAAATACTAAATTAGTATTTGTACCCATGTTTATAAATATATTGTTTTTTAGACAGGGGTGAATTAAAAGAAAATTATAATTCTGAATACATTCAATTATAACACAATACAACAAATAGAACAAAAGACAAGTTTTGTCAAAAATAAAAATATTATAAAAGATTCTTGTACAAAACATCCCTATAAGTAAAACAAGGTAAAACTCATACCTAAATAAAGTCAAATTATGTAACTTTTGACACATTCTTTCTGTTTGATAAATTTTATAATATTCACCTTGTACAAAGTCCTACTTTACACTCAGTTGTAACATACTTCCACTTTTTCTCACCTAGGTCAGTATTTGCACATATATGGCAAATTCTTTACCCATTTTGAATTCTACCAGTAGGTGGAACGTTTGCTGGGGAACGTCTCCATGAAATTCACTGCAGCTAAGCGATCGATTACCATCCATACTTTGTCTCTCCAGTCTAGCAGCGGTCAGAGTTGCAGGTTTCTCGAAAATTTGTTGCACGACTTTTCTTATAAATATGTTCAAGCGTATTGAAGTTCTTCCTGTTTTAAGCATTTACCATGGCAACATCAACTACATGAAAAATATTTTTTTATGCTACTTAATTGATTTTCGGACACACTTCACTGTAGCAAATTGCATTTCACATTTATCAATCATGCGCATATTTTAATAATAATCTATTACAGTCTATTTTCCAAATATGTCCGCCCGTTCTATATTCCAATTTTCCGTTTTTCTTAATTACTCTTCCATGACATGTTGAAAGCATTAACACATCACATTTGTCTTTCCACCTAAGAGCCATTATATTTCCGCATTTTTTGGCGTCTGAGCTACGTGATCTAAAAATTTTGGAAAATGTTTTCTATTTTTTTTTTACTGTAACAAGACAGTTTACACATAAACCGATATTCTGCTAATCCAAGTAAATCTCCAGCTTAGGGCTAGTATACCAATCATCTGTAGCTATATAACAAATGCACGTTTTGTTCATAGTTGATAATTAGTTTTTAATTACCGAACTTGAAACACCTAACGGATCATTTGGATTAATGTCAATCAGATCCGGAGTAACCTAACAACTTCAGACAATTCCCGTCTCACAATCACACAAAAACACAAACATTTAAATTCCGAATCGATGTCTCTTGGATGGGTTAAATTGCTTTAAGTGCAGTCTGCCTTTGCACAATATCAGCGATTAATTGATGACCAGCTTTTGAAAATGATTGAATGATTTTTGAAAATGATTGAAAATGAAGCTTGAACATTTTCTGTTCCATTCTTCAAATATTGTTCGTATTTTCCACAATTTATCATTGCTGTTCGGGGTCGGAGTGTTGTTATTATCAGCGAAATGTATATAATACAACAGTTGTGTAAATCTATCTCTTGTTATGTACTTGCTAATAAAATTACTGGGAATAATGGGATATGTTGACCAATAGCCCAAGATTTATGTTTCTTGATATGTGGCATCGACATAATGATTGTTAAAAGCTATACATTTCATTCACATTAGGCCACCATGGCCGCCCACCATGGTTTGCTTTTTGGAGCTAGATCGTTTTCAGCACTGTACTCGTGATATCTGGTAATTTCGTCGACAAATATTGTCGATATGCTCATAAAAATATTTTACCAAGTACTCGTACTCATTATCTTTATTTTCTATTTCAAACGCTACTAGATGCCAGAATTATCATCGTCATAATGGTACATTGTGGGATTGTAGATTGTAGATATGGTGGTGACAACTGGTACAGCGACCTTTATTGATCTATTGTACCCCCACTCCTCCTACAAGCGTTGGTGTACCTAGCCATTTAGAGCGCCTCCTCTAATCCAGATTCCCTAAGGAATTTCAGGATCAGGGCGGGATTCAAGGCCTGCAGCTCCTCTGTTCAAGCAGTGAGCCCCAAGGTATATCTGTCTCTTGCGGAGTAATGCTCCGCAGTCTTTGAGCAGATGTATGGGGGTATCCTCTGCTGAGCCACAGAATCTGCATCCGTCATCCTCCTCTAGGCCTAGGGCCTTGAGATGTTTCCTAAGTCTGCAGTGTCCCGTCAGGACTCCTGTCAGAATTCTAAGCATGTTCCTGCTTAGTTTCAGGCAAGCTTTTGTTCTCTTCTGGTTAAAAGATCCCAGCATCACTTTGGATTGCCTTAGCCCTGGAAGTTCTTTCCAGGTTTTGATCCATTTTCCTCTTGTTTCTTCATCTAAGCTTTTGTAGATGGTGTTCACACTCATGCCGCAAAAGGGTTCCGGACCTATAAAGGGGCTTCTGGAGCCCTTGTTTGCTAGATGATCGGCTTATTCGTTTGCGTCTATACCAGTGTGTCCTGGTACCCAGTTTAGCGTACTTTATTATCCCTATCAAGCTTGTTCAGCTTCCCCACACAGTCCCATACCAGCTTGGATCTGATTGTGTATGAGCTAATGGCCTTAATGGCTGCTTGGCTGTCTGACAGGATAGCAATTCGTTTTTTGCGATAATTCCTGTCTTTCGATTCTTTCGATTGCGTGTACCTCTGTTTGGAAGATACTTAGGGATGTTCCCATGGATTAGAAGTACCTGGTACGAGGTCCAAACACTCCTGCGCCAGTACCCTCCTTTGTCTTGGAACCATCTGTATATCACTTGATGGCATTTTGCTCTATGTGGTATGTTGAGGATTCGTCCCTGCAATCGGCTTTAGTACTACACATTGCTGTGCAGTTTTTCTCGAAGTGGTATTTGCATACTATTTCGTCTTTTGGTACTTCCAGCCAGGGGATCTTGGCAGCGAGGCTGTTTCGGTCTCTGCTCCCGATTATATTACCTCTGCCCATTCCTTCCTTGCTGAATCTTACGATCGCCGATCTGGCGGGCCTTTCCACCACAAAGTGCATCGGAGTCAGATCCAGCAGCAGCTCCAATGCTGCTGTCGGACACGACCTCATCGACCCCGTGATGCAGACGCACGCCAGTCTTTGAATCTTCTCAAGCTGTTTCCTCATAGAGGCCAGCTTGATTCTACTTACCCACGCAACTGCCCCATAAGTGATTTACTATCATGGTGTACATCCATCGCAGGATTGTGGGGTTACAACCCCACGTTTTTCCTGCCAGATTTCTGCACACCATTAGGGCGCGTTTGGCTTTACCTACCGCTGACTCAGCGTGTCTATTCCATAGGAGTTTGCTATATAGTGTGATACCCAGATATCTTATCTCCTGTTGGTATTCTACTGCCTTCCCATCTAAGTGTATGGGATGTAGGCAGTTTAGTTTTCTCCTACATTGTGGGATTGAAAATATTGCAATTTTGCCAACGCACATCTCCTACAACCATTTCTTCATCACTATTATTAATTGATTCATTTTCTGTTCTTGAACATTTTACTATCGTTCGTACTATCTCAACCCTGTGATTACTTTCTGAATAGAACGTGAATGTATCTATATCTCCTTCTAGAATAAAAGTTTTAGTCTCAAGGACTTAGGATTGGACTTCGAAAGGATTGGACTACGAAACAAAGTAGTTCTTGAGATATTGTTTATTATCCGTTAGAAAACGAAATAGTACGTGGGATATTCTGGTCTGGTCTAGCATTGTCTGGTACTGTCTGGTCTTGTCTAGTCTAGTCAGGTCATGATTTGATCTTACCTGTTGCGGTCTTGTGTGGTCTTGTCTTGCCTTGTATGGTGTTGTCTGGCCTTATCTGTTCTTGTCTATTCTTCTCTGATCTTGTCTGGTCCTGTTTTGTATTGTCTGGTCATGTCTGGTCTGCTCTTGTCTGGTATTCTCTGGTGTTACCTGATCATGTCTTGTCTGGTGTTGTCTATCTGGTCATGTCTGCTCTTGGCTAAACATAAATAGCCGTATCTCACGAAAGTTTCGTGCCGTCGTCTATTGATGACAGCCATAGTTAAAGGGTTAAAATATTAACAACCACCACACCAGCCATTCTACTTTTACTTTTTCTGTTGCTTGTTCTAAGTGCTTTGAATCTTAGTATTGTTATTTACAGAAATACATAATTATGCATAATATTATTTATTTCTACTGCATTAAATCGGCTTTATTGTGAGACAGGTTTCTGCGTAAAACGTTCTGCGCCACCAGTTTACCATCTTTCAATTTTATTGCTACACTACAAAAAAAATATGAATAATGAAAAAAACTATTGGTACAGACCTGTTTGCTTCGTTCGTCCAAGCATTTCACACAGCGGCATTTGATATGTCGACTTTTCAATATAGTACTTCTACTTTCAAAATTAAGCGTTTCATCAAAACCACAAAAAGACGTGGTAATTTCTTCCCCTTTCGCAATATCCTTACAAGCTCTTACAACCGCATACTTCTTCCTCAAACTAAACGGAGCAAATAGAATTAATAGATATTATTTGTAAAAAAAGTATGTAAGAGTATTATATATTTTCTTACATGGTATATGTATTTGGAGTGCAACTGTGGCGAATTTTCGAGGTCGAAATACAAATAGCAGGGCTATTCAGTAATGTCGCATTTGTTTCGACAATAAATGAAAAGTCTTCCTCCGGGAAATAAACCGCATTAAATACGGCCTGGCAGTAATGCCGAATTAAAAATGCCCCAATCTGTATGTATCTCTGCTCAAGAGTTTTGCAGTAAGGTAAGATGTTCTGTTTTGTTAAATGAACGAAGAATGTTGTATACTTGATGAGATATAATAATATTTGCAAAACCCTCTGAAATTAGAAAAAAATGTGAACATAGTAATGATTTTCCACTAGAATTCCATTAAAAAATATATACAATAAGTAGCAGAGATGTGACTTAACTAGAAATACAGATACTATTATTTATACCTTGTTGAGTTTGAAGATTTTGATAATATTAAATAGTATTAGATAAATAGTATTAGAAGATTTCGATAATATTAAATACTATTTAATACAGATACAAGATACAAAATATGTATTTTTATCTTATATCTGAAATACTTTTTTTATATTTTAATTTGGTACCTTTTATTTAGATACATTCTTTGGTATCTTAGTATTTTGTTAATATTACGATTTGGTAAAATATTTTTTATTAATTACATATGATTTTTTACGGAATCCCATCATAAAGTCAAAACTGAACGAACCCTTAAAATTTTATGGCGGTATGGTCTAGTCCTGCGGTCGCGCGCCGTCGCCGCGCTATATTTTACTGTGCATAATGAGTTTTAAAGTTTAAAGTCGTGTCGTGTGTATCAAACTACCAAATTTAATGCTTTTCTTCTAGAAGTTTTTTGGGGGGTTACAGTCCATTGGAATGCTGAAGATTGAAAAAGGCTCACACTTATGATAAAGTTGCTGAAATTATAGCTGATATACATTTAGAGTATGATTTAAAGCTATACGAAATTGTAAAAAAACACAAAATTGTAACAGATAACGGATCAAATTTTATGAAGGCCTTTGAAGTAATCTGATGCAGAGACAGTTGCCAATACTGAATATATATTCGCATGAAGAAGATCTTGAAAGAACACTCGATGAAGATAATGATAATGAAGATGGGGATTTGTTACCAGAACCTTTTCCAGATGCCTCATTAATCAATCAAAAGCTGATTGCCTACTATCTGGACATGAAAGACGCGTTACACACACTTTTCCAATTGCCAGTTACTGATTTTTTGTACTGATTTTTAACAAACAAGATTGAAAAACACTCTTAATACAAAAAACTGCATCTGGGGGCCTTAGCAAAGTGGCAAGCACTCTGGAATTTATGTTCTAGCTAGGTCACCAAAAGTATGTGAAACATTTGGATATGCCAGGAATATCAACAACAATTCCCAATTATCAACATTCAATTCCCGATGGAATTCTTATCATAATTCCATAAAAGACCTTTTAATAGTGCAGGAACGTCTAAATGAAAACATGAAAATCTTGAAATTAATTTAAGAAAAATGAAATATATTTTTAAGTGAATAACTTTACTGTTCAAAGCCAATAGCAGAAGCTATTCAAAGGCTGCAAGGGTATAAAGACACCTACTATGGCTGTCTATTCCAGAACTAACAAGAATCCAATATGTCTTTAAAAGTCATCATTAAAATGTAAAACCTAAAAAATGCGGCAGAAAATGCAAAAATGCTTTGCTAGATGTGATTGAAGAAAATTTATAGAGAAGTTTCAGTTACAGCCTGCAGCAAATGATACTATTGTAGCTTCAATTTCACTTACAAGGGGACCATCAATACTGTAAATCACGGATTTTGATGCGTTTCAAATATGTTGTAGGGGTATATGTCCTGAGTACCAGGCTATCTGCTTTTCATCAAACGGGCCTTGGTTTTCGAGAAAATCTATTTTGAAATTTTCCTGCCAACTTTGTATACCCGTAACTTCATCTATTTTCCAACCAAGCGTCTGTAGCGCATTGGTTAAAGAGCGCATTGGTTAAAGTGTACGGCTTCCGCGGTAGAGGTACCGAGTTGAAGTACTGCGCGAGCGGTATTTTTGTTCAATTTTGTTTTACAGATTATCAACAAATAGTGTAAACTATAGAATATTGTTAAGGAATATTGAATTTTCAATTTTTTTAAATATGCATTTCGTTCGTAGTTATATATTAATTTACATTATTTGTTGATAATCTGTAAAACAAAATTGAACAAAAGTATCGCTCCATCAGGACTTGAACTCGGTACCTCTACCGGGCAAGCCGTACACCTGCGCCAAATCAAACTGCGCTACGCAGGCTTATTTAAATAGATGAAGTTACGGGTATACAAAGCGGGTATACGGCGGGAAAATTTCAAAATCGATTTTCTCGAAAACCAAGGCCCGTTTGATGAAAGGGAGATAGCCTGGTACTCAGGGCAAATACACCTACAACATATTTGAAACGCATCAAAATCTGTGATTTACAGTATTGATGGTCCCCTTGTTAAATTTAATCAATATGAAGAAAAAAAATGGGAGGCTTTTTTTTCTATAAATATATTTTTATATTATTTAAATAAATATATATATATTTTTAATATTACACCTGTTTGCCGAGTTCCGCCCCTGTTGAGCGACTCTTTTCTCTTGGAGGCATGATAATGAGACTTGGTAGAAAAAAAACGAGTGATAAAATGTTTGAAGAAGTGGTTTTATTTAAGTCTCAAATATAACCTTAAAATATAATATTTTCTTACATTTACGCGATTAATCACTTGTTCACTGTTCATAATTAATTAAACAAGCTAAATAAACCCAAAAATTAATATATGTTTTCTTTCAAGAAAGTATTTTATATCTTTAAAATGTGTATATTAAATTATACGTATAATATATAATTATACGTATAAATACGTATTTTGTATCTTGTATTTCAAATACTATTTCCAAAAGTATCTTGTATCTGTTGTTTCAAATACATTACTTAAAAGTATCTTGCATCTTGTATTCCAGATACTTTTTTTGAGGTATCTTGTAAGTAGAGAATATGCATTCTTACTATCTGTTAGGTTCAATGACAGTAAATTTAAAAATAACTAATTTCTCAATTATTAGTAAAAAGTCCCGAGTTCGTCGGTCCCGAGATCCGATTCGATATCTCTCTATTCGGATATTTTCTCTACTCATTACCTGCGAAAACACCAGATTTGGCGATGTCGTGGGGGCCCTGTTATATCGGGGTCCTCGAAATATGCGGTCGAGGTGAAAGACAATATAATTTCACCCCCCGCCAGAAAATCCTTACCAGAAAAACAAAGAACTTGTGAAACGCCTCAGAGATTCATTCGATCCCAGAGCCGAAGTCGACAAGACGCTAATGGCACCTGTTGGTACTACTGGTGATTTCCAGCTCATTCCACGGAGGAACCAACAGCTGTGCACTTTCAACCAGTGAACAAAGCATACATTAATAACCGCACTCGATCGACCAATCACGAAAAAGAGGGAATGGTGTCACTTTCAAACACCGTATTTATTCTAATAATCGGCGCGCCGTTTATTGGAGGGTGCCATTTCTAAACAAAATACAGAAAATAATAAACTAAAACTTAAAATTGAACTTCAAGTTCTTCTTCGTCCAAGTTCTCAAAGAAATTCAAATCGAGAACATTTTCATCCGACTTCTTCGTAAATTATATCTTTAGAAGAATTCAAATCGTTTTTCAAAAGCTAACATTTTTTCATCTCAAAATTTCAAACCATCTGTTTCCTTCTCGAAAACAAGTTATTTTCCGTGTCCTTCAGAACCATCAGTGTTTAATCCGATCCCACATCATCTGAATAATTTTTTAATCAAAACAACAGGCAGCGATTCCCATGCATTGCAAATCCTTGGCAAACAGTATCAAGTGGAGCAGTTTTCATGTTACCAGCTTTTGTAAATTCATGATTGCCTGCTGAAATCCATTAGGAGTACTGCTTAGTTAAAGACGATCTGAACGGTTTGTTCCAGCTAACTTCAGCAGGCTGGATTAGACCAGTGCATCTTGATGGAATCACTGCCATGTCTGAATTTAATTGCTTCAAATAAATTTTTTTGTTATCAGAAATATGACAATGAAAAGCATCCCAGTCAAGAAGTTTTTTAAAAAAGAAATTTGGTAATCCACTTGAATTATACCCAAAGTTCAGTTGAGGAAATGCTTTTTTGAGAGCTGGCTATGGTCGATTTCATTTAAGAAGCAAAAATTGTTGCATTTAAAACCTTTGGCTTTAGCACACAACATCACTGTAAGACGAATTTTTTCGTGCCCAACCAAATTGAAGTTTCAACACAAGCATAAATGAAACCCAGGTCATATTTGTTTTCAATTTGTTGTTTTTTTATGTACAAGACAAAATCACAAAGTTTCGGTATTAAATCTGCTGACAGTTTCTGTGATACTTTAGTGTGCCTTCGAACAGTGAAACCATTTCTGTTCATCAATTTTTGAAGCCAACCTCTGATTGCAGAAAAATATTGCACTTGAGAAGTGCTGTTGATAGTTTCATGAACTTTTTCCTCACACAAAACTCTTGCCAGTTGCATCACCTATTTACATGTAACAGTTAAACATTCTACACATTGTTCTTGTACTTTCCGTCCACCACCAGTTAATCGAAATGTTTTGCTGGCCGCAGACGTTTTTAGAAGCATTTACTTTTGTTTACGCTACTCCCTGACCTAAAGTTATGAGTGCACCTAATCATTTTGTAATAAAAAGAAAGACTGTACTCGTAGTTGACTTACGTGTGATTTTGTGATATTAAACCGCTTTGCTGCTGGCCGATTTCCTTCTTTTTCCGTGGCAGTAACTGCAGCTAATTTGAAATCGATGGAATATTTCTTCTTTGATGCCTCATGAAGAGTTTCATCAATTTCACTTTATTATAAATTATATACCTGTTAGGTAATTAATATTAGGTATTTCACTCTGCTGTATTTCTTAAACTAAGAATACAAATCCTCTAATAAACGGCTTGCTTGTATTCTCGCTGTTGTAATAAACGCTGTTTATTACATGTTTATTTAAATTTTTGAGTGCGCCGTCTATTAGAGGGCGCTGTATTTAGTACTTCCGTAGCGGCCCCGATTCCCAAATATGGGACGCCCTTCTTTAATCAAGTTGAAGTTAAATCAAAATTTTATTTGGATTTAATGGAATAAGCACAGAAATATAAATATAGTTTTTTTGACATTTTTCCTGGCTTTCTTGTACTCGATAGTTTGTCTATTCTACTGGTAACATAAGGCACACGTCTTTCTGCCGATTCTTGCGAATCTCCAAACGGCGTATTTCTTTCTTTGTTTAGTTTTTATTATTGCCGGGAGCAGTATTTTCCGATAAAAACAATTCGGTAACGAGAATTTCCCGAAATTTTCTTATTTCCATTTTTTTAGTTGTGGCTCTCTGCTACACGATATGAGCATTTACGATAGGAAGTAGTCCCCAAGAGCAAATGTAGCGTTAATTTCCATTACGTGGTATGATGCTTTTCCGTATCGTTGTAGCATATGATTTGCAACTTATGTACGGCCGTGTCCTTCCATTATAAAAGATACACTGTTCAGTTCCAAAATGGAGAAAGAATAAGCTTTTCGGGTAGAGATGGGATTGCGAGGGATCCCACTGCAGTTATTTCAGATTATATAATGAAAAGAAACGGCCCTACATAGGTTGCGTCTTTGATATTCCCGCTTATCACCCTGTCTCTCTCCGTGTTTACGCCGACAGTCGGATTCGGGCCTCGGCCTCGCAAGAAACTCGGCCGAATCGCGTTGGGCGACGAACGCGAATTTGTAAATATTACAAAATCAAACCCACTATAGGTAAAGCCTAAATAAGGACCTTGAAAATTAATAAATGGTAAATCACATTAAGACAGTTAGTCGTAACCTTTTCGCTACGGGATGCTTTTCTACAAGTCGTGTGCTGTGTCCGGGGTGCTGAGGGTAGTGCGGATTCGTACGGTTCCCGTACTCTTGCGGTTTACTCTTTGCGGTTAAATACGGTTCCCGCAGTTTGTAGTAGTTTTATTTGTTTCATTTTATTTTCTTATTGGGTAACCAAAATAATACGCAATTCAGTTCTTGGTGGGTTTAGCATACGTCCGGAATTATAAATGAATGGCTGGACAGTCCTGGTTGATGGGTTTTTTTTAGGAGCTGCAGTGGAATGATGTAAGCGGTTACGGTTCTCGTAGTTTGGGCCGAAAAAATTGATTACACTGAAATCAAATTTTGATATGTCTATAACATTCTTAGTAGTGTATATGATAATTATAATACAGCGGATGCGTTGATTTCCCATATTAAGTACAGAAAAAACGCTTGCGTATTAATCCGGTTCCCGTACACGGGGCACGAAAAAAATTTACGGCTTTATGCGGTTCCCGTAGCGAAAGGGTTAAAAGATAAAAGAGTAAGTATCTATTAGATCTGACCCGGATTCGCAGTGAAATAACTATTTTTATGCCGGCGAAACCGGATTAGAAATAGTAATTGTTTATAATTGTTCAAAATAATTAATTGTTTGAGGTTTGTTGTTACAAAAAAACATTCTACTTATCCTTTTTTTTAAATCTTTTTCAATCTCCACTAATTTGTACAACCATCATTTTATACTAATATGCCGAGCTAGCAGTCAATAAGCTTCTTTTTTAATCTGTTTTTGTTTTTATTTTATAAAGACTTTTCCTATATAAACAATTGCTATTTCTAGTCCGGTTTCGTCTTCATATAAATAGTTATTTCACTGAGAATCCGGGTAAGATCTAATACATATTCACTTTTTATCATTGAAGACTTTTTTTGGTGCAAATTGTCTAAAAAATTTCCAGAAAATTATCTTTAAACACAGGTATGATCTAATTTAATTCTGGAAAATTAAGCACCGTGGTAAAAATGTCCAGACAGACAATGAGGACTCCAGGTTCTTTCTGACTGGCATAGAAATAATAAAGGAAAGGTGAAAATGAATGAAAAGTAAAGGTGAATCATGTGAAAAACATATATTTGTACCTGGACATGAATATTAGGGTGGTCCTTATTCGGGATATTTTCGAATTTCCTTTCACGATAGTCCCGAATCGGTTCAAAATAAATTTTAAAAAATCCTGACAAGTTATACCTCTTTATCTATTAACCCGGCCCCCACGACAGTCAAAGTTTTAAATGGAAATAACATGGGGAAAATTTCTTTCTTCTTTGGAATTTTATAGGGCATTGACAAATAATACGATCATAATAAACTATACATATTCATCTAGGAAACTTGTAGGTTTTTTTTCCATCTTATACTTTAAAATAAAAATAGGTCTTTATACAGATCTCCTAGTTTAGACATTGTTTTGAGGCAACACATACGCGGCAACGATTTATGCATATATTCAGCAGTTTTCACGGCACGCGGGAAAATAGATGCCTGCCAACGGCGAGTCGCGCGCTGTTTTTTGGTTTAAAAATCGCGCGTTCAACGAAAAACTAAATACTTGTGACCAATTGGCAACTTACCGCCCTAGTTACAAAATATACTATTAACTAATCGTTTCTGAGTAAATATAAAAAGTAAATATTGGTGTATTGAAAAATGATACAAGAAAATAATTGTACTAAAAAAGAGAACATGTCCTATTTAAGAGACCTGTTGTCAACTCAACAAACTTTGTATAGCATTGTTGTTTGGAAAATTGTTTAATAAGCTTATGCGGCTAGAACAATAAATTTCTAACACTAACAATGTGTTCCTATTACATTCCTATAAAAGCAGATTTAGGTATATATAAGTATACACTAACAATGTTCGGTTTAAAGCCAACGTTGTACAAAGAGCATTGTACAATGTCAACACAGCTCTCCTACAAGTATGTATTAAAAAAAAAGACTGAACGCTTACCCTCAATAAGAAGTGTAGTTGCTTCTTTGTCAACATCCATAGTTTATAAGTCATATTATAAATTTTCTTATAATCAGACTTTGGACTAGACAAGTTGAAATTTGATTGAGCTCCAAAGAATACCATCCGTAATGCTAAATGCAGTTTATCTCCTCTATTGAAGAAGTGTGTTTTCACACCACGACATTCCCATTCGTGATATTCCTTCTCAGCTTTGTCGCGACAATCGAACGAACAATATACAACAATGTTGCACGTTTTACAACTAAAAATATTACAAAATGTGAATATGTTAAGTGTCAATATAAGTTCTGTCCGTTTTTCTGAACAAACAAAATAGGGTATATTTTAATTCACTGTTTAGGTCGTTATAACAGTAAAAAATATAAATACTGTAATTAAGTTTAAAAAAATATTTTAAATAGAGGATAATTTTGAGCTGTTTGCGCCATTTTCGCGCGCTCTGTTGATGACTTTAATACTATGTTCAGTGACAGTCCAGATCATTATGTATTACAGGTGTTCTCGTTCTTAACTTATTTCACCATTGAAAAAGCTCAAAAGCCAGTGTACCTGATGAATGTTTTTTCCAGTTCCGATAGGTTCAAAAATACGTAAGAAATGGTATACGGTTATCAGAAGAGATAAAGTATATGCAACAACTTGTTTATATTATTGTTAAGATCACTTTAATATAACTATAACGCATTTCGATACCTAATATGATTTCAGTTAATCAGGATTAAGTTTTGTATGAAAATCCAATCTACAAAGTTTTGTGATTTCGCCTACTGTTTTTTACGAAAGCAATAGAACATTTAACTATTCAGATCTATTCCTAAATTATACCACAGCAGAAATGAGAGATCCCTTCAGACACGTTCATCGCACAACTTTTTAAATTTGTTATACCTACTTAAATGTTTTGTTTTTATATTTATCTACAAAATCTATTGTAAATGCCCATTATTGTACAATTCGTGGACAATGTAAATACATCATAATACACACGTATGTAACAGTCCGCGATTAATGATAAGGTATGATTCATACCACACACGTGCGTTTGGTTTACTATTCGTTGATTGGTTGAGAGCAGGGATGTTATGGAGCTCCGTAACCGTAACTATCGGATATCCGAAAGAAAAATTTATCCGTAACCGTAACCGAATCCGATATAAAAGTTTCGAATAATCTCGGATAATTTTGATTGATATGTTTTAATAATTCCTATAAAGATATTTTAATATCCAATAGAGATTATATAATAGAAAAAACGAATAATTTGTTTTTGTTTATTATAATTCTGGTTTTACATTTTTACGTATACTCGGGCCGGTCAGAAAATGCATCTCGTCTCGAAGAGTTTAGCATTGTTTTGCGCATACCCCCCCCCCCCCATTATTCCGAGCACGTGGTGTTTAGTTGTCCATGTTTGAAAAAATGACTCATATTACTTAAAGTTTCTCAAACTAAACTGCGCTTATCTCGACGCGTCCCTCGCCCCTCATACCTCGGCGCAGTACAGCTGTATTCTCTATATTATTCTCTGTATTATTCTCTCGGCGCTGTATTATTCTCGTCGGCCCGAGTATAGGTAAAACTTAAACATAATAATTACTTATATGACATATGATTGTAGTACCTACGTACATTGTAGTACTTACGTGTATGATTGTAGTACCAAATAATAACATAGAAATAAATTCAAATTAGTTACCAATTAGTATTCTACTTTTACAATGGGCATGATGACTGATTCTGAAAAAGTGTTCTATAATATTCTAAAGTATCTACTATTTCCAAAAATATATATTATTTCTGCAGGAAACAAAGTTTTATTAGAAAAAATAGCTATTGAAAAACAAAGTTTATAATCCGTTCGAAAACGATCGCTGATGACATGGCGTCTGCTTGTGACGTCAGATGTTTGTAAATCGAGGACAACATTAGGGAGCCAGAGAAAGAAATCAGATGTTTAGCGTGTTATGAATTCTGAAGTGTATAAGTGGTGTGCGGTTTTAACATTTCAAAACTCTGCTGAACAAAAGTCCTTGTTTGATGCCAAAAACTCCTTTAACATTAACAAATCAACTCTAGGCAAATTAGGGCTATTTGCTTTGGCAAAACCTTGCTCCATGTTTTGAGAACACAAAACTAAGCAACTGATCAATGTTAATCACTAAATACTTAAATAACTAAACAAAAACCTATAAGCGGAGGTAACAACAATTAAAAAGTACAGAGATCGTCGAAGTTCGTACGAGGTTTACAAACGCATGTCGTAATTCACTTTGATTGATGTTATACTTATCATGGCCGATATTATATATTAAAAGTATTTTCACAATCTATTATTCCCATCTCATAAGATAAACACAATATTTTTGTGATTCCTGGTTACTGCCATCATGCCCATTTCTTGCCCAAATCTAATATCCGTGACCGAAACTATCCGAAACTAACAGATAATCCGAAAAAAATTCATACCCGTAACCGTATCCGACACCGGTATAATATTGTTTCTATATCCATATCCAGATCCGAAATTTCATATACATAACATCTCTGGTTGAGAGCTGCTATTACCTGCTCATACATTCTGCGCCCCCCGTACCACAATTCAAACTAACGGAAATTTACATTGGGTACATTGGGTTGTATATATCTATGCGCACTCTTATTCTAGTTTAAAAACCCAAATAAGTACTAAATAATAAGGTATGTAACCATTAAGAATGTACTTCTTTCCATTTCTTTCAATTTAAATAATGTCGTGTAACAGTTATATGAGCCGTTTATTTTGAAAGTGACCTAAGTCCATTTATGTTTAAATTGAGATATTTAAAAGTTTGCATTTCATTAATATTAAAAATATACGTATAGGATAGCAATGTTCCACACTGCTTAAATTTATCTAAGAGAGTTAAATTTACAATTCCTATTAAAATAATACCAAAAATTAAGTGAATAATATTTGTTTTCTTACCACAAATGGATTTAAGCCACTTTCAAAATTAACACCTATATATGTTATAAAATTTGAAGGAGCTTAAGTCCATTCGACATATTTTAATCTGCTTCAAATTGAAAAACAATACTCAATTTATTTTATATATCTTCACAATACTTTAAGAACACAATTTATACTATTCAAGAAATGTTCTAACTATATAAATTACATAAAAATTTACTGTTCATTTACATTTTGTGTATGCGGGAGAAATTTAAAGAAGTCATGGTGTTCCGGTGGTATATATCGAAGTAAATCCATCATGTCCTTGTACTTCGATGTCGTAATTGGTCTTACATTTTTATAAAGTGGTGTCAATATAATATTTTCAAATTTTCTTGGTCTACCCCGACGTGGTAATAAATCCAGGATTTTAAACTCTGCATTCTCATCCATTGATATCTTATAGAAAATTTTATATGGTTCATTTCTCAAAAAACGCATCCAGACTATTTGTAACCAATCTCTGAATTAAATAGTCTTGTACTTTTATTCATACCCAAAGATGTAATAATTTCTATAAATTTAATATTTTATCTTAAAATTCAATTGTAAGTGTATATTAAGTGAATATTTTCACTGCAATAATTAAACATAATCAATACTGACTAATGATTAAATAAAATTACCTTCATCACTGCTTTCGTAAATTTAAAGATCCGCACTTTCGGACATTATTACTAATTAAGTGGACTTAGGTCACTTTCAAAATAATGTTTTTTTAATAAATAATTGTTTGTGAAAACGTATGTGTTAATAATTATCATATACTTTAAATATTCTTAATCGCAAATTGTTATTTATGACAGATAACGTCAAATAATAACTGTTTCTACCATCATCCGAGAAAAATTCAAAAATGGATTTAGGCCACTTTCAAAATAAACGGCTCATATATGAAAATACAACTGTTAATAATAATGTTAAATAATGATAATTAAATAAACATAACCTAATAAGAAATAAATTTGTTACATAATTTGTTACAAACATATTTTTCTTATTAAACAGAAACAAATTAGTGTGATCGTAGACAAAGTATAGTACATGACTCGAGTTGTGAGGCAATTACTTATTCGCGGAATTAACTGTTCTAATAACTTTATATAACTTAGTATATATCTAGTAACTTTCAATTTAAAATAAACGAAACAAAAATGCTTCTTTTTGAATAATCCGAAAATACATATTACACGAAAAACCTAATATGTATTATTTGATATAATTTTTGTAGAAATTAGAGACATATAGAGACACTTAATAG
Source organism: Phosphuga atrata (assembly GCA_944588485.1). Lineage (NCBI taxonomy): Eukaryota > Metazoa > Arthropoda > Insecta > Coleoptera > Silphidae > Phosphuga > Phosphuga atrata. Next base: position 20,268,545 of record OX155896.1, on the reverse strand, counting down.
TTGTGGGTTACCAGGTGGGACAATGAAGCTACTGAGAAGTATAATCCTAGAATGGAAGCAATAAACTGGAAGGAATTAAAAGATATATACAAGATTATAGAGAAGATGGAGGCAGGAATGTTAAAGAAGGAAATCACAGCAGCATCACCAGGAAGATCATGGGCAGCCAAAGAATATATGACGGAGAAACAAAAGTATAGAGAGGGTATGAGAAAGTAGCGAGAGGCCACCAGTAGTAAAGAAGGCAGGAATGGTAAAGAAGAAAATCACAGCAGCATCATCGGGAAGATCATGGGCAGCCAAAGAATATATGACGGAGAAACACAAGTATAGTGAGGTTATGAGAAAGTGGCGAGAGGCCACCAGTAGCAAAGAAGAGTGGTTAAAGACGAAAGGCGAATTAAAGGATTTGGAGACGAATAAAAAACAGAATTGGGAGAGAAGAGAACTTCAGCCCATACTAGACATCAAAACAGAAGCACAGCTCTGGAAGTATTTAAAAGAAAGAGGACCGAGGAAAGAACGAGTTCCAAACAGCATTCCGATGGAAAAGTGGAAAATTCACTTAATGGTTTTGTTGGAAAGAGTCGATATCCAGGAAGGAGTAGGGAATAGAAGTGTAAGGGAGGAACAAGCTTTGGAAGATTTTTGTCAAGAAGAAATAACAATTGGTAAAGTGGACAGGGTTATAGCAGCATTAAATAAAAAAGCGGCAGGGCTTAACGGCGTAGGAAACGAAGCCTGGAAAGCTATCTCGAAAGAGTGTATTGCTAGAATCACCCAAGAATTTAATTTGGTATGGAGGGGAGCAAAGAGTGCACCAAAGAGCTGGAAAGAGGGAATAATTCACCCAATATATAAAATCGGTTACAAGGAAAATGTCGGAAACTACAGGGGTATTACGTTAGTGAATTCTGCATATAAAATTTTACCAAAATCTTGGACGAGCGGATGAGAGAGATAGAGGAGAAGCATCTAGTGCCAGAGGTGCAAGCTGGTTTCAGAGAGGGTAGGAGTACGGTAGAGCATTTAGTATCCCTGCGCTTCATAATTTATCAAGAAATAAGCAGAGGGAGCCTGTTTGCTCTTTTTATTGACCCGAAGGCGGCGTACGATTCGGCAGATCGAGAGAAAAATATGGAGGGTAAATATGGAAAAGAGTGTTTTGCAAAAGTTTAAATATTTAGGATATGTGTTTGGAACTGGGTGCAGTAATAGGAAGCATGTGGATTATGTGTCAAAAAAAGCGTGGGTGGCTGCAGAACGTATGTGCAATGGATGGAAATCTAGATTTGAAGGGAACTTTAGGGCGGCTGAGGTAATATGGAAAGTGTGTGTGAGAAGTGTTTTAGCGCATGGTTCGGAAGTATGGGGGAATAGGGAGGAAGAGAAGATAGAGAGGGTTGAACAAAACTTCTACAGGAAATTACTAAAGTTGGACAAGTCGACACCAGGCTACATAGTCCTGCAAGAGGTGAATTCCTACAAGGTGGCCCTTTTAGTGGCAAAAAGGGTGATAAGGTATGAATGCAAGGTGAGTGAAATGGGGGATGAAAGAATAATAAAAGAGATAGTTAGAATGGCGAATCGGGAGGGTGAAAGAGGGAAGAAAGAGAATGTGTGGTGAATGAATAATACGAAATTATATGAAAGAGGAGGGATATCTGGCGAGGGACTAGAAAAATTTAAGAGGGAAGGCGCAAACTGGGTGGAAATGATAGGTGAGTGACTAGTAGAGGTAGAATTGCAGGAACGCCAAGGCCAAATTGACAATAGTAGATTTTTCAAAGAATATGCAAAGTTTCAGGTGCTTGGTTATTTACCTATCTATTTAAACTCAACTAAAGAGTCAGACGGGCATATCATACTGGAAAAGGAATCATACTGGCAAGGTTTAGGTGTGGAAGTGAAGAGCGTGGTATGAAATACTGGATGAGTGAAGAATATTGGAAGAGCACAGTATGTGAGATAGGAGAGGATAGATGGAAACATTGGATGGAAGAATGTACAAGGAATGAATGGAAGGAACAGGAGAAAAGGCTAGGACAAGCATGGAAGGAGTGTATGGATGAAAGGGTAAATGGTTTGGAATTGTTAAGGAGGCTGAAAAAGTGGAAAGAGCAAATAGGCACCAAGGAAGAACCTATTCCTTTAGAATGTAACTTATAATATATAATGTATAGTATGCTAATGTATTTATGTAAAATATTTTGTATATATGCCAATAAAAGGTTATAATATATATATATCTATATATATATATATATATATATATATATATATATATATATATATATATATATATATATATATATATATATATATAAATGTATATACATATATATAATACAGTACATAATATTAGGTTGTGTAATATGAAATGTCGGATTATTCAAGAGAACAAGTTTTTGTTTGATTTCATTTAAATAACCATTGTAGTCATAAAAAGTTGAGCTTGCCGAAACATTTGCAAAAGCATTCAATTTATTTAATGACAGTACTGGCAATATCGATTTTTATCTTTCTTCAAACATCGTCCAGGTAAGATTCATATCCACTAATCACTAAAGACAACTATCCGATATCTGAAGTAGAAAATTGACTAGGTTCTCCTCTTGACTCCTCTTCGGTAAATATACACATCCTTGTCGCAATACAAATCATTTATCATTCAGCCTTCATACCAAGGTGGGCCATTGAAAATGAAATACAGGCATTTTCGGATAAAGATGAAAAAAATACTCGGACACGTTAACTGTGTTTGTGAACCAAAGCATTTAACCCTTCCGCGCTGGGAGCACATCCCCTAAAATTTTAATCCTAAACGGTCAATATTTTTCAAATTTAAATTTGTTGTCGAGATTATTTAATTTCAAGTTATGACCGCGTTCTTCATTTATGTCGTTTTACGTTAAACCAATTGTTCAATCTGTCCTTAGAAAAGCTGCAAAAGTGAAAGGAAAAAACACAATTTTACGCCAGAAAAGATTTTTATTAGTTTAACAAAAGCTCAAATTGTGCGCCAGCAACTTCTATACAAACATAATAATTCCGCTCGGAACGTTCTCTTACATTTTCGAAGATCTGTGGCGTAATTTGACGGCATTCTTCCATAGTGCGTCGACGGAACTTTTCCAGAAACTCTGGTTCTGTTTCATAAATTCTACGCTTTAGATGACCCCACAAAAAAGTCCAGAGGACTTAAATCAGGTGAGCGGGGCCATTCCAGAGCACCTCTTCGTCCAATCCATCATTCATTTCATTTCCGAGTCCGATACACCAGTGTTTACATTCAGGCCCTTCCTTTCCAATAGTTGCATTGCAATAGGGTATGCCATCGGGCATGTTGGAACATCTGAGAAGGTGGCTGTCGCTCTGAAGCTTTTGCATTCACACAGCTCGTCATCTACAGGTATCCCCTATCTCATCCTGTTCGATTAGTAGCGCGTCACTCCTGTCCTTAGTCTGTTCAGTGATTTCCATGTCGCGTATGGAAAAAGTTTTCCCGGTAGCAGCTCCTCTCTGGGTTCGTGCCAGAACTGGGTTTGGGTTTTGTTCTTTCCATAGTTCTATGCGGCGTTATTTTGGGCATGTCGTCGCCTTTCCAGTTGTCGGTAGTGTCCAGGGTGCCGCCTATTTCCTATCTGCTTCTGCAGCTCTGTTTCGAAAGCTACTTTGCGTCTGACGTGTGCTTGGGCAATTCCAGATAGATGCTACAGCTTCTCGACCGGTGTCGGTCTCAGGCAGCCTGTTATAAACCTGCACGTCTCGTTTAAGCTCACGTCGCCATGTCTTGCGGGAACCGAGTTGTACCACACTGGTGCCGCGTACTAGGCAGCGGAGCAACAGAGAGCGAGAACAGACGTACGCACCACGTCATGTTGTGCTACCCATGATGTGCCAGTGAGCTTTTGTATAATATTATTCCTAGCACAAACTTTGGCCTTTGTATTCTGGCAGTGTTTTTGGAAAGATGGTGTGCGGTCCAGTGTTACGCCCAGGTACTTTGGAGTGTCGCCATGTTTCGAGTTCTTTTTCTCTCCATGTGATTTGCAGCTTCTTGCCTGCGTCCCTATTTCTCAGGTGAAATGCACCTACCTGGGTTTTTCTGAGATACGGCTTCAACTGGTTTATGTCGTAGTACTGTGCCATATTTTCTAAGGCTATATTTAGTTTATTCTCGACTTATTCGAAGCTTTTCCCATGTGCGGCGATGGCTGTGTCATCCGCATAGATCAAGCGACTTGTCTGTTGGTCGGTTGGTTGGTCATTTGTGTACGTTGAAAAGCATAGGAGCCAGTACACTTCCATGTGGTAGAACGTTCTTCTGTTCTCTCCATCGACTTCTTTTTCCCTGCCGTGTAACATAGAACTTCATAGAAATAGAACTTCAGCTCCATTTTCATCGGTCTTTTCATCTATATCCCCATGTTGTGCTATGGCAGTTCAAATCGCCCAGCACGATCCTCCAGTCTTGCGACCGGAAGTTCGGAGCCTCTTGAAATTCGAAGCCTGCGTTGGGCCGTTTGTATATTGACGTGACTGAGAGGGACTTTACTTCCACTGTGGAAAATCTCAATGTTCTCGCGCGACGTGAATGCCGCAGATCGGATTTCAAGATCAGGTCTTGCAAATACGACGCTTGGCACAAGATGTCGCACTTGGTGGCTCTTGTCAGGTCAGATAAAATGGTTTCCTTATCCTTAGAAAGTCCTTCAATGTTATTTGAAGTCGTCTTAAATGTTGGCTTTGATAAAAACCGATCCAGTATCAATGGTTCGCTTGGTATTTCGGTGTAAGAAGGATTATCCGAAATAGCAGATTAGACCTCTTGCCGTTTCAGGGGACGCCCGATTGCTGTAATTAAAGCTCTCTAAATTAATTAAAGCTCCTTCCATGTCCAATCCATTGTCCCGGGAAAACTCTGTCCAGAAACTCCCGAACAGCCTACGTATTATGTGGTGGAGCTCCATCTTGTTGAAATGTCAAATGGTCTTCTAACTAACAATCATTTTCAACGATATAAAAAAAAAATAGGTAGACATCTTCCTACACTTCCAGGTAACGTTCACCCGTCAAATTACAATGAAGAAAAATGGGACCAATAACGGTCTCCAAAAATATCGGCCGAGAAATTTAGTTTTTGTGTATTTTAAGTATTCACGTCCGACCAAAATCGACAGTTGTAGCGATTTACAGTAGAGTTTAGGAAAAATGTACACTCGTCAGAAAAACAAGTGTTAGAAAGAAAATTCGCATCGCCACCTATTTTTTTAAGTTTTGCGATGAAGCAGAGATCGCCTTCCCTCACGATGGACCGACAATATAATACGGTATAAAAGAATATAATACAATACAATATAAACTCAATACAGACGGTTAAAAATCGCGATAATTGGACTGCAATACAGGAGGTCTACGTCCAGCAGTGGGCAAATATATAAAGTTGACATTATTTGTTGATTTGACTATCTTGAAGGTTAATATTTGTGTATTATTGTGTATGTATATTGTGTATGTTAATACTTATTTACTTAAAGAAATGGAATATTTTATATTTTTTCCAACTAGTTTCGGTTTCTTTATATATGCTAGAGTTAAATAGTTTTTGAAGTGCAAATAGCAGTTGAGAGCACAAGTTTATCAACTGAGTTGGATAGCCTTACAATTACTACTTGGTCTACGACAGGAGCACTGTTGATCGTCATTGAAATAAGGGTACTGCCTATCTCGCTTATAGTTACATCAGGGATATCTTCAGATCACTCATTTGGTATACGAGGAAGTTGTGCGAGTATTATGGATTCAGGAAGTTGTGCAAGTATTATGGAGATTTCTTCTCTATTTCTTTCTACATGTAGAGGAAATGCTGATCTGTATATTTGCATATGATATTTATCTTGGTACCACGTAAGGTTTCTATTGTGATTCTTGTGCTTCTGTTGTTCTCTATTGCCCTGGTTATCTCATCGGTATTATATTTATCCAAGTACATCGGTACCTGGAACACTACAATATGAACCTCATAGAGACAGCAATAGAAAGGAACAGTGCCCGCAGAGTTCTGAAACTGCACATCAGTCAGGATAGAAAACAGATCTTTAAGTTGATTAATAAATATGCTTCATACAGAAACGAAACCATCACTGACCGTGATCAACTCATCATAGTAACAGAGGATTTCTATCGGACTCTTTACGCAAGCGGTACAATACCTCAACAAGCCGCAGTATGTGAGCGACGTAATAGAATTAGATATCCGATCCAGACAGTGCAACAGTGCTCCTGTCGTGGACCAAGTAGTAATTGTAAGGCTATCCAACTCAGTTGATAAACTTGTGATCTCAACTGCTATGTGCGCTTCAAAAACTATTTAACTCTAGGATATATAAAGAAACCACACCTACCCAATGGAACAATGCAATCATTATCCATGTTCATAAGAAAGAATATATTGCTTATCTTATCAACTACCGGTCATAAGCCTCTTATCGCATACCTACAAGCTACTCATGAGGATCATTACACAACGATTGCCATCAAAGTTAGATTTTTACCAGCCAAGGATTTTAGAAGAGGCTAGGGAGAGGTTATTTAGAGGATATAGAATTGATTATCGTTCATAGAGTACAAAATTGAGCATATTCTAATTTTCATTGATTTCCAAAAGGATTTAGATTGAGTAGAATTGATTATCGTTACATTTCGCTTTACTTTTTCGTGTCAGATGATATCCGGTGATGCAAGGATTTGCCACTGTCTGATGGGACAGTGTTACCAGGGAGCGCCGGCTTAGTAAGTAATGCATATATTACTAAGTTATGCATATACAGGAGAAAATGCACGCTTGGAGTCTCCTTCCGTGCTCCCCACATTTCGCTCATATGGCACATATACAATAATGCAACATAATGGCACATATACAATCATGTGTCACACTCCACCAAGGTAAAGACAAATTTCATAGAAAACGAGTTCGTCAAGGCAATAACATATCACCAAGACTCTTCTTTACTTTCAAAACGTCTAGGTGTAAATATAGATGGAGAATATCTCAATCACCTACGATTCGCGGATGATATCATAGTCATCGCGGATGATATCATATTTATCGCGGATAATATCATACTTATCGAGGATCGTCTTGCTGATGCACAAACAATGACTTAAATAATTATACAAGACAAGTCGGACTAAACAATCTTTCAAAATCCGTATTTAAGACAAATCTTGTACCCAGCGCAGGTATATCGCCAACAGGCGTCCTATTAGAATAGATGTCATTCTATAAGTTACGAGGTTAATATTGGTACAGGTAAGCAAGCGAGGTAATCCCACGAGATAACCAGAAGAATAGGATTAACATGGGCAGCTTTTGGTAAACTATTCTATATATTTAGGTCAAATATTACTGTATGTCTGAAAAGGAAGGTTTTTAGCATGTCCAAGCTTCCGGTATTAATCTATGCAGTAGAAACACCGACGTTAACAAAGGAGACCGTTTCCGTGATACAGGTCTTCCAAAGACGCATGAGGCGGTTAATGCTGGGTATATCTTTGAGATTAGGTACCTAATACGGAAATACTACCGAGAACAGTGGAAGTTAAAATCAACAAAACCAGCAAACTTAAGTGGTACTGGACGGACCCCGCTGCTAGACTAACAGATAATAGATAGACAAAAAAATAATGGAATGGCCATCAAGAGCAGACGTCCACCGAAGCTCCCTCACGATGGACCGACAATATAATGCGAAACTGAATACAGGCGGCTGAAGATCGCGATAATTGAACTGCAATATATAAAGTTGACATTATTTGACCATCTTGAAGGTTAATTTGTGTCTTGCTTTGTTAATACTTATTTACTTTAAGAAATGGAATAATTAATATTTCTTCCAACTAGTTTCGGCTTTATTCAATTTAAATTAAAAAATTGCCATCTTCAGGTTTAGTAAACTGTTCGTATTACATATTCCCTGAAGATAGCTAATTATCAATTGAAATTAAATAAAACCGAAACTAGTTGGAAAAAATATAAAATATTCCATTTCTTTAAGTAAATAAGTATTAACAAAGCAATACACAAATATTAACCTTCAAGATAGTCAAATCAACAAATAATGTCAACTTTATATATTTGCCCACTGCTGGACGTAGACCTCCTGTATTGCAGTCCAATTATCGCGATTTTTAGCCGTCTGTAATGAGTTTATATTGTATTGTATTATATTGTTTTATACTGTATTATATTGTCGGTCCATCGTGAGGGAGGGCGATCTCTGCTTCATCGCAAAACTTAAAAAAATAGGTGGCGATGCCAATTTTCTAATATGGCGAACATTTTCCTGAGAAAATGTTTTCATATCTTGACAATTTGATAGGAACGGGTTTTAGGATATAAAATATAATTTAGGATATAATAATTTCAGGAAATAATTTGTTCAAAAAATAACGAAAAACAAGTGATATATATATATATATATATATATATATATATATATATATATATATATATATATATATATATATATATATATATATATATAATGATAATGATTTCCATTTTCTCGTGGATGTTTTTCGTTGAGATCCGTGGATCCGATGCTACCAAAAGCCTTTTAAAAACATCTTCTAATTTTTTTGCCTGCTGCATTTGCGGGCAAAATTTTCGCGGGATCTTTTAATACATTTATTGCAAGATTCTTACGATTCCTCTGACATTTGGCCAATCGGGAGTAAAGCAAAATCTATAATAACGTGCCCGTGTATAAGGATTTTATAACCAGTTATCGGCATGTAAAACTACGGGTACAGCTTTACAAAAAGTCGAGCCGTATGTAAGGCAAACTTCTTAAATTCTTTTATTTACTTCGAAACCGCAAGAAACTACTTGTAAAATAACATGAAATCTTTTCATGGAAACTTCATCAACGCCCGTTATACTGGAAGAAATATTGTAATTTTCAAAAAAAAAACGTCTTGCCGTATTCCCATCATTCGTCCTTCCATATACTTGCTTTGGTTGCTCGACGATCAATCCCAATTGTTCACGAAAACCTTTCTGGATAAGTTTTTTTTTCTATTTTCGACGATTTCTTTGTCATGTGTCCCACGATGTTGCCATTTCTTAGTTTCTAGTCGGTAAGATAAATGTACGCAACACTCAAAGAATCTTATCCAGGCATGGAACGATGAAATCCCGAATTTCAAATTGTTTCCAAAATGCCGTCTATTTTATTAAATTCTTTAGAAGTCGCATGGCAAAGATAACAGCGAAGGCTTGAAGATACATTCGTAACTGCATTACACACTTTGGCGTCTACCATTGTCAACGAGAAAGTAAAGTTTACAGTGACTTCTTTACCATTGATTATAGAATGAAATTGAGAAAGATTTTTGGATTCTGCCTCAATTTCTTTGACTTCTCTTCGAGTTACTTCCGTAGTTTCATGCAAAAACTGGAAACTCTAATAGGGCGGTAAAATCTCGTTAACGGTGGTCGTGGGTTCTTCAAACAATACTTTTAGAATCCGCTTCTCCGCTAGCAGACGATAATTCGAATGGAACAAGCGAAGTAAAAAAAATTTTGGCATCAGTATCTCAATCTCAGTCATTGAATTTTTGATTATCTTCTTTGTCCCGAAGTTCCGTCACATCCACATTTACAAATCTCAATCAAATCGCCAATCTGTTCATGTGGAAGACTTTTGATAACTTCGGATTGACTCAACAATTTACTATACACACTATGGTCTAATAATCCTTGGAGTGAGGTAGAGGCTTTGCTTTAGGTAATTGTTAATTCTGAATCGTCGAAGTAGCATTTTTTTTTGCTTTCAATACGTTTCCGCAATAAGTATATTGTTTACAGTTTCTTGCACGGCTTGTTTGACAAAGTATTTGATACTGATTTTTTGAAAGTCCACATTCAATAATTAGCGATAATGCATCGTCATCAGAAAGTTGTTGTTCTGGGACAAATTTTAGAGATTTTCTATATTTGGAAGGTTTGAATGGATACTGCCATACGTGATGTCATGTAAAACCTGTGCCGCAGCCTATTTTCCCTCTGCTCTCAAGCTCATTCGCGTTGTATATGCCAGTTCAGCGCTGCTCCTATCTTTTAGAATGTCCTCTGTCTTTCTGCGTTTTGTTCTCTCACTCGCTTCGGAGAACGCTATGGAAGGCCGACCCCGGCTAGCCGCAGAGGTCGATTGTTGAGAAGGTTCCGATAGCGATTCGTCAGTGAAGATGATAAACTTGTCCAGCCAGACCTTAAATTTATTTAGGAATTTGTCTTCTATGCGAGAAACTTTCTGCCACTTCTGCAAATTGACACTTAACGTGCATTTCTCTCACATTTATGCGTAAAATAGTTTTGTTTTTTTCAGTCAGCTCAAAATAGTATTTCAATTTATTACTCAATTCTTTTTCCACGTTAATATATATTTCACTTATTTTGTCACCAAAACGAACTTTCAATAAGTAAAAATATTCCTCCTCGAGATAATACCTTTGTCACTTGAATCTGAAATAAAAATAAAGTTAATATATTTAAAAAAAAACGACTTCAAAGAAATTGTTTCAAAACCAAAAACTGCACTAGAAAAAATTCGTGTCAAAAAAAATTTCACTTTTTTCTTCAAATTTAAATGGGACCAATCGTGAAGTATACCCTCCGAAACAAAAAAAGAATTTTCGAAATATGTTTATAAATAACGGAGTAACGAGGTAACAAACATTAAAAAAATACATACAACCGAATTGAGAACCACCTCCTTTTTAGAAGTCGGTTAAAAATAAAATTTATAAATTATTTAATCGGTGCATTATAAAATATAATTGTGTGAATTTCTCAATTCCATAAATGATTTGATAAAAAATAATACTGAAGACAAAGCACCAGCTAGTGGCAGCCAATTCTTTATTTTCTCAAACAATGAATGTCTAATAAAGCAAACCTTAGCAAATTTAGAGCACCCATTTGCCCTCATTTTTTTTGTATCTTTCCATAAACTTGAATCTTTGAGTTCAAAACGTTGTAGTTTTTGCTATGAATTATTCTTAAATACTTGCTACACAATAACAATCTATTTACAGCCAATGATGTATTTAAATTCTACATACCTTTCTGCGCCTCAGTCATTTTTCAAAATTAAATTCGAAAATTTTTTCACCGTTTAATTAATACACAATCAAAGTTTCAGGTATTTTCACTAACTGTTGCGCGCACGATTCTACACACTCAACTGCTTCGTTTGGTATGAAAGTTTGGGTTGGTTTTCAATACCTGATTCTTTTAGTTCCCGGAATCCGATGGTCCCAAGGGTTCTCTAATGAGATGCATTCTTGGAATCGGAATAAAAAATCATTATTTTTCTGGTTTTTGGCCGTTTTTTGGGATTTTATCCCACTGTGCGTCTGTCTTATCTCCTTTCTTATATATGGGCATTATATTTGAGACTTTTAGTAGCTCAGGAAATTCTTCAGTTTCTATAGAGTTATTAATAATGTTAGTGATTGGGGCTGAAATTTCGATCTTGAATTCCTTAAACAATTTATATGGCAGTAAGTCCGGGCCGCTACTGGATTTGTTATACTGTCATTTTAAAAGCACATATTAATGATTGATACTATTATAAAATGGCATGTGGAATAGGTCATACTCTATTATAAAATATATAATAATTAATAGATAATAGTCAATACACAATTATAAAATATATAATCATACCTCTGTATGATTATATGTTTTATTCATTCCTAATATTTTACAAATACCAAATTGAGAAATAAGAATATTTATAATGTTAATACATTCTTATGTCTAATTTGTAATGTCCGAAACATAAAATTCAAAAATATCAATTACCAAGTTCTATTTGAATATAATGGATTACTCACCAAACAAATGTTCGAATTGGCAAAGAGCAGTAATAACATTCATAACTTGCTGAGTTGACGCAAACGCAATTATTTATTTTACACTGAATCAAAGCTGACTCTGAAATAATTACATCTCCTTCACTTATGTTTTCTACTGCAACAACCCTCGACTTGCCATCTTTATACCTGTAAAATATGAAAATTAATTAAAATATTTCTATATTATTAAGAAATAGCTAGTAAGTAACTAAAACATAAAATGGAGAATTTACGTTTAGAAAATGTAAATATTATGATTAATATCCAAAATTACAGTGCTACTAACTCTTTAAGATATCTAATTTAATGAGAATAACTTGGGAAACAGATAAGTTCTTTTCTTACATAAAAATGTGAATCAATTTGAGAAAACGGTAGAAAATGTATACACTCTGATCAATACAATAGTCACTAATAATTAGCCACTAATTTGTGCTTCCATAAAATTCAAACGGGAAATTACATGCAAATAAAATTAAGAACCTCTGAAAGACGCTCTATTTAATTGTTTTAATTTTCACATATGAAAGTGTCAGCGTCACGTACTTTTAAAGTAACCGTAATAATTAACAACAAATACCAAAGTGAAAAACGAATTAAATAACGAGTATGTGCTCCCATAGCACGGATAACGGCATTACGCCGACTTGGAATTCTTCGCAAAAGTCTTCGAAGTTCTTCTTGTGGTATAGAGTCCCATTCTTCAATAAAAGCCGTCGTTATCTAATGGATGGTATGATGAGTATGGGGGCGATCATGAACGCATCTGTCGAGCTAATCCCAAACATGCTCTATGGGATTTAAATCAGGACTTAACGCAGGCCGCACCATTGTTTGAATTTCCATTTCTTGTAGGAAGCCTAAAGTGATTCGCGTAGCATGTAGTCTTTTTGCGTAGTATGTGGTGGCGTAGTAATTAGACCTATTACACATGCCACAGGGACAACATGTTCTCCTAACACAATGTCTACATAGAGATTAGCGTTAAGATTTCCTGGAAATTCCTTCGTCGGTTTTACTGTCGATAATAATCCCACCCCAAACCATAACTAAATCACCTCCAAATCTATCGACTTCCTGGACAGTAGCAGCTGCGTAGTGTTCACATGTGCGTCTATAAACACGTACTCGGCTATCGCAACGAATAATACGGAACCTTTATTCATCCATGAGGAGCACATACTTCCATTGTCGAAGTTGCCATGCGATATGTTCACGAGCAAAATTTGTGCACGACTGAGGCGTCGTGTCAAAGAGGGTTTTCGGACGGGTCGTCTTGAGGGAATCAAATTTGAGGATTCCCTCAACCTACTCCTAATTGTCTGGTCTGCTACTCTGGGGTATTTAACCCAATATAAACAAACACACCACTTTGGTTCAAACGAAAAATAACTTTCATAAAATGAAAAACAATAAACATCACACACAAAAGCAAGATACTTGGTTGACAACAACTAAAAAACTATTACCAACTTAACATTACAAAAACAAGTTGGCTCGGTTTGTAAAATAAATCTTCAGATAGAGTGACTGATGTGTCGCCACACCTTGTGTCGTCCTGAGCGAAATTAAGAGGTCCTTCGCCTTAGAAATTCTATTGCGAAGATTCGAAATCAGTAAAAATCGGTCATTATATTGAATAGTTTTTGTTTTGCGATCTCGCCCATCGCGCCTAGTATATTGAGCTGTATCCAAGTACCAGTTCCACAATCGCTGAATAACATACAGGCTTACGTTGCAGTTTCTGCAACTTGTCGAAGGCTTTCGCCATTTTCAATTAGTGTTATAGCACGAACAACTTGCACTTCGTTAAGATGGCTCATTTTCACTTAACTTCACCTGAACAGGCAAGACTGACCGTAACTGAATTCACGGCAAACTGTCAGTTGCAAACATTCTCGTCTTCTTAGCTCTTTGAATCAAATTTCGGATACATTATTTCACTTTAGTTTTGGTAAATTATGTTAATTATTACGGGTACTCCGGAAGTATGCGATGCTGATAATTCCCTATGTGTCAATTACAACAATTAAAAAGAACGTCTTTCAGATGTTCTTAACTCTATTTGCATGTAATTTCTGGTTTGAATTTTATGGAGGCACAAATTAAAAATGAGTGTAACTTCTATGGTGATACCGGAGACTGATGAGAGTTCTTATGACGAATACACACTACCGGAAACAATTGAAAAATCAAATTCTTCATTTTTTGTTCTATTTTTTCTTTGATGGCCCCTGGATCTCAAACGTGTAAGATACGTCCCCTCGCATAAGTAATAAAAATTATTATTTGCAACACGGGCGGTATAGTAATTGGCGCCCTCTCGAGCGAATGTGCCCAATTTCGTTCTCGTGACCAATTGACAACTTACCGACCTAGTTGCAACATATACTATTAAATTAAAATAAATACATACTGTAGATCAACTAGTTTAGAACTATTGGGAAACTCCGGATTTGATCCATTATTTATATTGGGTGGAATAAATGTATCGAAGTAACACGAGTGATTTACGGTCATGCCATCGCAGGAGAAATTGCAGCCATGCATAGTAAATTTATTTTTATTAAAATAACGATCAATGTCGTCAATCACTACGCATATCTTCTTTGTTTTACTGGAAATAAAATTATATTTATTTTCTTAAAAATACTAAAAATATAAGCAAAGATGTTATTGCTTTATTATTATTATCAAAGTAAAAATTTCATTGAAATAAATTTAATTAAGCTTATTTAATATCGAATTAATTGAATATTGTACATTTTGATTTTATATAATTTAATTTACTCCTAGTCTTGAGGGAAGCCTTTAAAATACCGTCAGGGTCTACCTGTAGTGAAGTATGTGGTGTTTCGCGCTAGTATGGCGAAAAAAAATTATGGGTAGAAGTTACGCCTCCCCGTTGTTTTCTTACACATACCTGAGGTAATATCTTAATAAAATTTCCGCCCCCTATCTTATGTAGGTGCCCTTATATTTATGATTGAAAAATGTAAGCTCTTCGCAAGAATAGATCTTTTTTATTGCAAAATACTATTTAAGAACACACAGAATATTATTAACAAAGTAGGAGTTCTCTTCTAGTTCTGTTTTTTCAACCTGAAACTAAGTTTGTTAACGCTTTTTTCTTCTTCTTTACGTGCCATGTCCTCCGAGTACGTCGACAATCATCATAATGATTTTTATTTTATCAGCAGCGGCACGAAAGAGGCTAGTAGAACTGACGCCATATCACTCTCTCAGGTTTTTCAGCCAGGATGTGCGTCTTCTTCCTTAACCTCTTGTACCTTGGATTTTGCCATGCTTGATATTCTGCAAGATACGGTACTTTCCCCTCTCATGACGTGTCCAAAATATTCCAACTTGCGTTTTTTGATGGTAACCATGACTTCTAGTTGCTTTTGGAGACGGGCAAGCACCTCGGTGTTTCGGACTCTGTCTACCCATAATATTCGCAGCGGGCGGTGGTAGCACCACATCTGGAACCCTTCCAGTCGGTCACACATTGCCTTTGTTAAAGTCCATCCTTAGATTCCATAGTACAAAATTGGAAATACATAGCACCGTAGAAATCGAATACGCAGAGGTATTGACAAGTCTCGGGATGTAAGAACCTTCTTCATTTTGCTAAATGCTGCTCTAGCCTGCTCGATGCGGGACTTTATTTCCTGCTTCTGATCCCACTCACTGCTCAACAAGCATCCCAGATATCTGAAGCTCAAGACTTGCTGAATCTGTTGGTTGCCTGTACTCAGGTTTGCTAAAAGCTCTCCATTTTTGCTAATAACCATAGCTTTGGTCTTAATATTTAACTTGAGTCCTCTTTCTCCGCTTTTAGCCGCAGCCCTAACCAGTAGCGCCTGAAAATCATCAGCACGTCTTGCCAGCAGATCTGTATCGTCCGAATAACGCAAGTTATTTATTACTTCTCCGTTGACAACAATTTCTTCCCGTGCTTCGTCCAATGCTTCGGCAAGATTTGCTCAGAGTATATGTTAAAGAGCCGCGGAGAAAACACCCTTGCCTCACACCTCGCTGAATGGGAACGTACTCAGTGGTCATGTCCTCAACTTTGACAGCAGCGATGCTGACAAGTTTCTCGTGGTCAACACAGTCAAACCCTTTCTGGCAATCGAGAAAACACGCGTATACATCGGTATCAAAGTATCAAATTCTAATCTTAAAATAATTTTACACCTCTTTCCGCAGTATCATTGACCACATGTATATTTCTTATGCAAATTTTGCCTTGACTGTAATCATCATTATCGCTACAAATCTGAGGAGGCAATTTCAAGAATGTATCATAGATTTTTAGAACAGAACAATGTTTTCTGTGTTGCAAAGTCTTCTAAGGTGGCTTCAGTAAATAGTTTAGCAGAACTACCTCGTACTAATCGTGAACAGCTTTCAACATCCATCATTTGATCAATGGCCATTTTCTCGTTACATGACACCTTGTTAGAAAATAAGGCAAAGGCTACCAGCTCATCAGATAAATACTATAAGTGACGCTCTAAGACACACCTTGCTGCTGCACTCATCTCGGAATCAATCGGTTTATATAATTTTTATCTTTTCCCAAGTTATTAATCGGTGCAACTGCTGCCAAAAGCACTTTGACCTAAACCTCGGTGTAAATTAGAGCACCGAAACTAACCAACTGGATAATTTGTTTTTCTTCCCTTTTGGTTAACTTAAATACTTTTGAATTAGTGTTCTCGAGAAAATGTATCTCAAGCAACGCTGAATATTTTGAACAATGGGATCTCAAGAGAGCTTGATGTACCAAAGCAGTGTAAATACTTTTGAAAGCATTATTGTGTCTTTGTGGCTGAAAGCATTATTAAGTGTCTATATTGACATTAGTGTCAAAACTCTTAGCTCGAACTTGATATGTGATGATTTTGCTCTGTTTCATTGCATCAAAAACAGCATCTGACATGTTTTCCCCTCTCCCTGCAGTAAGATTGGGTACGCCTAACAATTTTTGCAACCATTGCCGGATACAATAATAGGTAGGCTCTCCACTTTCTTATTTCTTGTCATATCAGGCAATAATTTTCCATCCCAATGCATTCATTATAGGTGGATAAGTGTGTTCGCAGGTTTCTTTATTTTCTGGTTCGTCAAATTGAGCTCCGCGAACTAGGGAGTGAAGCAGGATTGCAACCAAGTGTGGCAGACAACGGAATAGTCGCACTGTCGCACTGCTTCACGATCGGATATTTTGTTACGGTTAAGAGCGTTGGTAACATGTAAAAATACTACTAATCAATAGCTCAATTCATAAATTGACTAGAATGCTCTCTCAGTCATTTATTTTAAATTGCTTTTGTGGATTAAATTTAATGTTATCACTTAATTTATGGTTAAATAATTTAGTACCAATAAAAAAAAGATTTTTCGAGTAAGGCTGACTTATGCTGTAGCTCGGTTATAATGTTGATTTTATCGTCATCAATCAACTTGAGCAGCTCGCTATAAATTCCATCTGGTCCCGCAGCCTTGCCTGTTTTGGTGATCCTAATGACATGATTCACTTCGCTATTTAGAATTTCAGGGCCATTCTCATTGAATTGGTCTAAATTATAACTATCAGGTATGTTGTCATTAAATAGTTTCATGGCATGTTCATTCCAAATTTGTAGTCTAATCTTTCTAAATCTAATCTTTGAAATCTAATCTTTCAAATCTAATATAATTAATTTATATATTGTTGTTTGAAGATTTTGATATTTTAAATAATAGAAAGAGTATATTTGTATTTTTCCTTCAAAGATTGAAGAAATTTTAATTTGTTGTTAATGATAAAGCCAAACTGATGAAGCCTAAAGGCAGAAACGCGTATATGGTCATTAATTAATTGATAATTATCTTTTGTATTTGATCAGGATATTGATTTTTTTATTGGGAAAATTACAGGGTTATATAGAGCCCAAAAACGTTCTTAATGTAATTCATTGTCAGTCGTGGTGTTTGCCAGTGAAGTTGTTGTTTTTAAGAAATGTTTTTTATAGAAAGATTAGTTATCTATTGACGTCAACTTTGTTGACGATATGTATACAATAATCTATGAAGAAAAGATACAAATGTTACTATCTAATACTATATCTCCATAGGAATTTTGTAGTACTGTTGTTCTTTTGGTTTTTGTTCCTGTCAATTCAGGTAACTTTTTATGCACATTGAAATTGTCATATATCTTTTGCAGGTCTTCGATTTCGCCACATTGTTCCATTAGTTGTTGTTATTTTGCTTGACGTAATTTTCTAATTATCACCTTTTGTATGTTTTGATAGTCTTCTTCGTGACTATTTTGTATGATCACCGTTCATCTATTAATGCAAGAATATTAGTTGTCATCTATTTCTTTCTCTTTGTATTGTGATTAGAGCCATCAACTTTGCTTTGTGCTCTGTAAAATACCTCTTTGACATTGTTCCATGCTTCGTCAATATTTCGGGTTTTTCTTGTTGTGTCTGCAGTGAGCTTGCCCAGACTCTCGTTTATACTCTCTGATACTTTCTTCTGTACTGCTGTGTCCCTTAAATATGAGATGTTGATAGTTTTATTTGTAGGTTTTAGTGTTTTCCTGGCTTTCAGCATTACATTTAGTCTCATTACTTATAAAAAAATGGTTGGTCTTCAAAGTTTTACAAACTGGAATACACTAAAAAAAAGCTGGCAGTAAATCACAAATGTACAGAACTTTTAAATTCTCAAAAGAAGATCATATTATATTTCAAACATTAGGCCAATGGAGTTCGGTAGAGCATATTTTTAACAACATTAATATTCTTATAAGTAAAATGATAGTTCAACGACTTATAGATAAAATATGTTAATACAACTAAAATATGTTAAACAACGTTTTTCGTACTATCATTCCTGCAGTTCTTTGTAAGATTAATTAAATTTTTGTAAGGAAAATTTTATTTTAAATAGGTTGCTGATCCCTGCCTTAACTTAACGTTGTTGCTATAGTACAGGGGTCGGCAGACCGTGGCCCGCGAATGACATACGTGTCTACGGCAATTGTAGCGTTTCAAACGTTGACCTTCGTTGAATCAGCAAAAATAATTGAAATAGTGTCACAGAAAAATGGCAATATTGTTGAAAATAAAAGGAATTTTGTAATGAGTTCAAAAAATTCACAAACTAGCTTGAATTAGCTTTAAAATGATGCATTATTACGTGTAAGTAGTATTAATACTTTCTCAATCGACATTTGAAAAGTGACTGACACATACGTAATGAACGTTTATATTATAAACGATTTATACTATAAACCATCTAGATTATTTTGAAAATAATCCAACCTAACCTAATTCAACCATTTTTAGTATTTAAGATTTTGATCAGATATTTTTCAGAAAGGTGATATTCATAACTAGAGGGCGGATTATATGCAAAGTGCATATATTTTATTTTTTGCATATATATATATATATATATATATATATATATATATATATATATATATATATATATATATATATATATATATATATATATATATATATATATATATATATATATATATATATATATATATATATATATATATATATATATATATATATATATATATATATATATATATATATATATATAGTTAATTATGTGGACGAATTACATTGATTAGAGTTAATTAACGCTAATTAGTAAATGCATATTTGGGCATGCTAATGCATATTTCATCAAAACTAGCATATTCTTGCATATTTAAGTGGTCATTATTATTTTTTTTAATTATTTCTGGAAATACATACCTGACTTCTCGTTTTCCTGGAACCGCGTGAGCATAACTTCGGGAAAAGAGAACTGGTGTTCTAATCAACCTATATCCGTTTCTTCTTTTTGCCGTTCTTGTACGATATTCCGCGCAAGGGTATCCACAATATTCCACGTATCCTGGTTAACTAGTTTTCAGCTTTGATGCTGCATGTCGCCACATGTTCCTTCATTTCGCAGTTGTGATCGAATACTACTCCGAGATATTTCAACCGCGATTTTGTTTCTATCACTTCATTTTCGAGCTGCAAGGTGGCTCTTTTAAATTTTCTGCCTCCGTAAAGTATTAGGGCTTCCGTCTTTTCTGCTGCCAGTTTCAGGCCCTTATTGCGGATTTCTGACGACAGCTTGGCCAAGACCCAGTTAGTGTTACTGACTAACTCCAGCTGTGTTTTTGCTTTGCAAATAACGGCTGTATCATCAGCGAATCCAATAATGGTTGTTCCGGTAGGTACTTCTATTGTAAGTACTGAATTATAGAAAATATTCCACACGATAGGTCCCAGAATGGAGCCTTGTGGTACCCCACATTCCATTTGCATGTTCATGCCCCGCCCAACAAGTATAGATCTCTCAGAGAGATAGTTCGATATTATTCGACGCAGGTACATTGATACTCCCATGTCTTTGAGCGCCAGCATGATTCCTTCCCACGGTGCTGAGTTGAAAGCATTGCGGATATCTAGAGTAGCCACTATGCAGAGTTCTCGGTTATTTGGTGCCTTTGATTTGATGCTATTAACTATCTTCAGTACTTCTTGCATTGCGTCAGTGGTAGACCGGCTTTTCCTGAATCCGTATTGGTGGTTATATAGTTTCCCATTGATTTCGCAGTAGAGCCTGTTTGCAATAACTCTTTCAAATAATTTCCCAAATACGTCCAGTAGACAAATTGGTCTAAACTTAGTGGAGTCATGTTTCTGGATAAGAACCAATTTCGCTATCTTCCATTGACGTGGAAAGATTCCCTTTTGTAGGAGTGTGTTATAGCCTTCAAGAAGGGTGTCGAGTTCCGATAGGGCTGCAGCCTTCACTACCTCTGGTGGTATTCTATCTGGACCAGCAGCCTTTTTATTCTTTACTTGAGATATTGCTGTTGTGAGCTCTTCAGCATCAATTGGAGGCAGTGGGCAGTCAGGTAGTATAGCTTCCCTTATTGGTGTCGTTTCGGTGCGTGGAAAAAGTTCCTTCGCAATTTCCAATTGTCTTGCATCATTTAGCTTGACTCTGGGGTACAAATGGGCTTTCTTCATAACAATCTTATAGCCAATTCCCCATATATCCTCGTCTATTTCGTCGCAGATTTTAGTCCATGCAAGCTGTTTTGACTTGTAGATCGCGGTCTTTAGTGCCTTTTTGTGCGATTTATATTCGCCTTTGAGTCTCTCTTTCTGTGGTAGTGGAAGGCTTTGGTTACGATTGCTTCTTACAAGTTTTCTCTTGTACCGCAGGCAGGTTTTGCGTAGATTCGCTATTTGCTCGTTCCACCAGTATGCTGGCTATCTTCTAAAGGTCTCTTTTTTTGCTAGAAACGAGTTATTACAGGCTATTGTACATTCTTGGACTACATTTTCTGGAGTTAGATGTTCAAGCTTGTTTTTCCTTATTTTCATTCCTTTCTTGAAATTTTGAGTAAAGATATCCATGCTTTTACTATCTATTTTCCAACCCACAATTTTCCCTGCTCTGCTTTTCTTTCCTTTTTTGTTAGCGTCTTTTACTTCGTAGTAGATATACATGTGATCACTCAGACTCTCATCTTC
This sequence comes from Phosphuga atrata, assembly GCA_944588485.1. Classification (NCBI taxonomy): domain Eukaryota; kingdom Metazoa; phylum Arthropoda; class Insecta; order Coleoptera; family Silphidae; genus Phosphuga; species Phosphuga atrata. The sequence goes on along the minus strand of OX155896.1, from coordinate 20,247,054 downwards.
TAGGACTTGCCAGTTACTGATATTTATGGCTGTGTTTTCGGATGTTAGCGTGAGGTCAATTATTGAATGGCTGGTGCCTCTCCTAAAAGTCGGTTCATTCCCTTGGTTGTGCAGTATAAGATTATTACCTGCGATCCAGTCCAGAAGAATAGTACCTCTCTTGTCGCCAGCTTCATTTCCCCATATAGTAGATTTAGCATTAAAGTCCCCACCTACTATACATTTGGTTCCCACTTGCTTTATACTACCTTGGAGTCTATCTAAGAAATCTTCAAACTCGCTTATTTCACAGTTAGGTGAGATGTAGCATGAATAGTAAGCTATTCCACACACCTTAACCCAGATAAATCCTTCATTATCCAGTCCGAAGCTTTCGATATCGACTATTTGGCTTGTTATTTTGATGGCGACATCTCTAGATTTGTCTGTAAACCATCCTACCTTGCGTACTGTTTTATTATTCGGTTCGGAGATAATTAGTATATCGACATCGTTTTTCGTTGCGTAGTTTGCCAGATCCATCGCGGCGGTACTTCTTGCTGTGTTAAGCTGCAGAGTTTTTATGCTCATTGCAGGTCAGCTCTCCGATCCTTGCTGTCGTATCCTCTCCTTTTACTCCTTATATCGTTAACATATTTCGCATACACTGGGCATAACATACTATCCGCTCTATGTTCCTGTGTGTTACATTCGAAACACCTAGGCGGGTTTTTGCAGTCCTTCGCTGTGTGATCACTTTGTCCACATTTAAAGCATACTTTCGTCCTGTTTCCTTGTTAGGACATTTCGCTGCCACATGGCCAAGCCTAAGGCACTTAAAGCATATGCTTGGTGAAAATTTTTCTTCTATTCGGCACCTGCTCCAACCAACATGGATTCGGGTTTGTTTCAGCATCTTCGCCATAGCAGTTTCTGGCATAGTAATAAAGGCGTGCTTAAGGCCCCTCTTGTTCATGCTTCCCATTATTCTTGTCTCTATGGTAGCGTTTTCGCCAGTTATTATTTTAACAGCTTCTTCTAGTTCATCTTGTTCTATATCTGGATCTAGGTCTCTAATTACGATGGTTCCTGTCTTTTCTATTACCTGAGCTTTGCCAGATTCTCCTATCTTACTTGCCACTTGTTGTTCGAAAGATTGTATGTTATCATCTTCCTTGCAGGTAAATTGTATTTGTATCTTCTTGTTATCGGGAGATGTATGTACTCTGTGCACTTGAACGCCGATCTCTCTGACATCAATGTCTTTTTTTAAGCCCTTAAGCATTCCAGCATAGCTGAAATTGGGCTCCTTTGGTGTAATCGTCATGGTCTTTATCTTTCTCTTCCTAGTCCGTTGGACTTCCCATTTTAGTGGATTATCGTTTTTCATCTCGGGAGTATTTTCGGTATCTTCTGTGATTAGGACTGTACTTGACTTCACCCTTAAGATGTCACCAGGTTTAATTTGTTTGTGCTGCATAAATAGCTGTGTCTGTTTTGTATAAATAGCTGTGTCAGGAAGTTGTATTTCATTATCGGCTTCGGGTGGCACATCTACTATCACCACTGTATTTTCCTGCTGTGTCTGGACGAGAATATCTTCTTTCTTGGTTTCGGTTTTAACATACGTTTCTCCGGGCCAGTTATTGATTAACACCTGTATTAGGTTTTCTTGATTATCTTCTTTGTTAAGTATCTCGTGTATATCTGCAATCCTTTGTAATCGAGACTTTTCAATATTATCTGTTTGTGTACTGGCGTCCTGTGGCTGTCTTGTACTGTTTTTTCCCGCACCGTTTCCCATATTTATCCCCGCATTTTCATCTGATTGTGACTTCTGGCTCGTTTCCTGTAGAAATGTGTCTGTTTGAGTCGTAGATTTGCGTGTCTCCAGCGGAGT
>OX155896.1:20136629-20244975 GCA_944588485.1 Phosphuga atrata | reverse complement strand
TATATATATATATATATATATATATATATATATATATATATATATATATACATATATATCTATCTATATATATATATATCTATATATATATATATATATATATATATATATATATATATAAATCTATATATATCTATATATATATATCTATATATATATATATCTATATATATATATCTATATATATATATCTATATATATATATCTATATATATATATCTATATATATATATATATATATATCTATCTATCTATCTATATATATATATATATATATATATATATATATATATATATATATATATATCTATCTATCTATCTATATATATATATATATATATATATATATATATATATATATATATATATATATATATATATATATATATATATATATCTATCTATATATATATATATATATATATATATATATTATATATAAGTATATATAAGTATATATAAGTATATATAAGTATATATAAGTATATATAAGTATATGTAAGTATATATAAGTATATGTAAGTATATATAAGTATATGTAAGTATATATAAGTATGCGTCTAACGGTTGACCCGCACGGACGCATATATCTCTTGAGAATGGCTAATGTTAGTTCGCCGAAACGTCGAGAATCCGGTTCTTTTCAGAGCCAACCCTCAGCATCACCGCGGAATCCCCGAGAATCCGGTTCTTTTCAGAGCCAACCCTCAGCATCAACGCGGAATCCCCGAGAAAACAATACAACACAGGTATCTATCCGCGAAAACCTCAAATACAACATATATATATATATATATATATATATATATATATATATATATATATATATACATATATATAGAGCCGTTTATTTTGAAAGTCCATTTTTTAAAAATATTGAGTTAGTTACCTTAATACAGGGGTTCTCAATGTTTTTCTTAGGCGGGCCAATTTAATGTTACCAAATTTTTTGGCGGGCCAAAAAAAACGGAATAAAATAAAAACAATAACAACGATTTTTTTAGTTTTAACTACATTTAATTATTTTTTATTATTATACTAAATTTAATATAAATATAAATCTTTAATTATATATTTATTAAGATAAAAAAAGTTGCTAAAAAACATAACGTGATTAATGGTATACCCCTTGTATGTCCGTCGAATGTATTCTTAATACTGCTTGTAAACAGGCCCCTCTTTCCCACTGGGCACTCTGGGCACGTGCTCAGGGCCCCGCGATCTATATCCTAGTTCCCATGTAGGAACCGCCAGAGTTGAATGACGGGGCCTAGCCTGGTCCAGTACTGGGGAGCCCAGCTTTGGCGGCCCGATATTGGCCCATGCTTGAGCCAAGACGGGCTAATTAGCCTTGGCCGACCCAACGATTGCCCTAGCCTGGGCCAACATTGGTTTGCCATAGAATGGCCAACGCAAGGGAGCCCAGCCTTGGGCCAAGACTAGACAACCTAGCCTAGCAACAAACTAACGTCCGAAAGTATCCGAACTTCCCCGATGTTAGCATGTACACGATGTTGAGACGCAACGTATACCATACGACTTATTTACGTCGACATAGTTGTTACAGTATCAGCACTAGTTTTTTGTGACTTCATTAAATAAAGTAATATTTTGATTTAAAATAAAAACCATGTCTGATTCATATCGGAGAGTTAAAAGATGGCGAGCGTTGCGTAAGAAAAATAATGTTAGTGAAACAAATAATGTAGATGAAAATAAAACCAGTGTAAGTGTAAGTAATTTAACTCATAGTGACAACCATGTTGGTGACAATTCTAGTGAATCTGTTTCAGAACCAAGTGATTTAGTGGTTTATGAAAATGATAATATTATTAAAACTAACAATTTTAACAACAGCTGTAAAAGTAATACCAGTGATGACAGTGAATCTACTAATAATATAAACAATGATGATCGACTTCCGGATGAATGTATTACAAATATTGAATATATTAAACAAAAAAAGACATTACGTGAAAAACTTCGTAATTGGACACTGGATAACATTAACATACTAACATTAAATGTAGTCACAGAATTATTGACTATTCTACGAGATGAAGGTCATGAGGATCTTCCAAAAACTTCTCAGCAACTTTTGAAGACAGTACACTGCCGCCCGATGCAATCATTAACGAGCAAGAAAGAAACAACCGGTTCTTATATATATCTTGGAATTAAAAACTCTCTAGACAAAATAATATCTCCAGATATTTATACAGAAAAAAATATATCTATACAAGTACATATCGATGGAATATCGATACATAATAATTCTTCAATCCAAGTGTGGCCTATCATCATGAAAGTGTATCATCCTAATTATGAAAGTAAACCTGTAACTGTTGCATTATACTGTAGTGATTCCAAGCCATTTTCAGCCAATGACTTCTTAAAAGACTTTGTAAATGAAGCTAAAAATTATATGTCAAATGGACTTATTTTAAATGACATTAAATATTCATTTAAAATTTTTTGTCTGGTTGCTGATGCTCCTGCAAGAGCTTTTATTAAAAGCATTAAAAATGCAGGTGGTTTTTTTTGCGTGTGAAAGATGTTGTGTTGAAGGTGTTACTAAAAATCGAAAGCGAGTATACCCAAGTGTGGATTGTGATTTACGCTCAAAAAAATCATTTAAAAACAAAGAACAACTAGAACACCATATTGAGAATGTGAAATGTAAACTATTAAAATTAAAACAGTTTGACCCAGTGCGTGACATTGCTCTTGATTCCATGCATTTATTGTATCTCGGAGTGATTAAAAATATTCTCGAAAAATTGTTGACAGTGCCAAAACATTGTGCTCGGCTTAAAAAATCTAAAGTTAATATTTTGAGAACGACAATGCAATCATTATCATCGGATATTCCTGTTGAATTCGAACGTAAACTGTTTGATATTGATCAGATAACAAGATGGAAAGCAACTCAATTTCGTTTTTTTTTGCTTTACGTAGGACCTATTGCTTTTCAAAATGTATTATCTGACAATAGATATCGCCATTTCTTACTGTTGTATGTAGCATGCAGAATATTGAATGATGAGCTAAATGCTATCAAATATGTCGATTACGCTGAAGACAAACTAAAAACATTTTTTAAATTGCTTCCATCCGAATACGGTGAAGATTCACAGGTTCTCAGCATGCACAACTTGTTACATTTACCAGATGATGTTCGTCATTTTGGGGTTCCTCTCAGTGAAATATCGGCATTTTGGGGAGAAAATTATATTGGTTTATTTAAACATCTGGTGAAATCACCAAAAAAACCCCTCACCCAAATTGCAAACCGATTACAGGAGTTGGAAACTGTTGACAAAGTAAAAATTAAAAAAAAAAGTGACTTATGTGAATGCACGTATCGATGTGCTGAGTTATTTGAATACAATAAAAAACAGTATTTCAAAATTGAAAAATTAAAGTTACGCGGTATCACTATTTTTTATAATAAGCCAGACAATATAATTCAATTGAGTAATAATAAAATATTTAAAATTAATAAAATACTAAATATAAATCATAATTGCGCAATACATGAAGATATAAATAATATATTTATATGCGGCACGATGGAAAAAAAGAGGAAAGAAGTTTTTGATTTCCCAGCTTCCTCATATGATGTCGGTGTGATGGAAATAATTTCTTGGGAAGAACGAACAATTTTATTGAAATGTTCTTATATAAAACGTAAATGTGTGCTCTTGAATCTAAATGATTCTGAATATGTAATGACTTTATTACATTTGTAAATCCATTTAGACAAATCAATAGTTTAGTAAATATATTTTATTATTGACTTTTACATCAAATTTTAATGTATTGTCTTTCCGAAATTTTATTAAACTAAGGTTGCAAAAGATGAACGCTGATAAGATGGACTTTGTTTTAATCAAATTTAGACTGTCGCCTTGTAACTGCAAATTTACCATATTAAATTTTGAAAGTGTTCGTCATTTTCTTCACACAACTGTGCAAATAACCGTGTATTCAACGCGTTGCTTCGGATTCGAAGCACGTATTTCACCATAAACGCCGGATGTTTATTATATTATTTGGGATATTTATTTATGATTGGAAATCATAAATGCGTTTTTCAAGAAAGTGTAAATGTAATATTTGGTTTAAAGAATTATTGTTTATGTTATCGATAGGATACCACAACAGCATCCTCAAACAAAAATATATAAACATGAATATGTATTAATGTATATTATGGTATATATACGAAATTATTAGCCGAACGTCGCAGTCGCATCTGAATAGTTCATTTCATTGCGTCCTTAGTGTTCTTCGATCTATATCATAGTAGTTATTGTGTATTCTCGTAAAGTTGGGGTTTAAAGAAGTTTTAAATTAATTAATAAAAATGTCAGACGTTGCCAAACTGTTTGCTGTGGTAGAGTTTGATGAAGTGATAAGTGGCAAAAAGATGGTAGAGTTAGTACCAATTTCGTGGTTAAAAGATGATGAAATGTTTTGTTTTTGGCCGTCAAAAAAAGATGAGCATAAAGTTCAGAAATTGGTTCAACTAAAGTATGCACCAGGTTCCGACTGGGAATTATATCCCATTAAAGTCATCTCTAAAGCAAGTAAGTATATGAAAATATTAATTAAATTAATAAATTTGTAAGTAATCGTGCTATTGAATTGACTTTATTCTGATTTTAGAGGATCATGAACAAGGACTCCGGAGACTTGAGAAATCATATAGAAAACGCGCAGTTGAAAGTTCTGAAAGTGAGGTGCCAACGCGAGATGAAAAGCAACTTGCAATAATGGATTCCTCAAGTGTAGCTAACATATTAGCTAAGTCACAACAGCCGCTAATAAATGATGATGTGAAAATTAATAGCAAACAAGAGGTGATACCGGAATTGTCGCGAGTTAAAATAACTGGTATTTATTTTTTCAAAAAAAATCAATTTTATTGAGAAACTAGCTTGAAGAAAAATATTTTAGTACAAAAAAATTATAAAAATCAAAAATTAATCTTGTAGTTAGAAGTTAATTTGAGGTTTTATCTTAAATTTTTATTCTTAATTCTTTTAAACTAAAAATATAATCCTGGTAAAATTTTATACTGTTTCTAGACGTAGTCGATTATCAATCACTAGGATTATACCTAGAAGGCGTAATGAAACGTGAATTCGCAAGCATGAGGCAAAGTGTCAATGCGAACGTCACCGATAAAATCCAACAAGTGTTGAAAGTCGTCCAATACTCCGCCGATCCACCAGGAAAAGAACAAGCATGGAAAAATATCGGCGAAGAATTGCCTTTTCAAGAAGATGACGAATTTATAAAGTTTGATGAATCGCTCAAAAATAATGAGTTAAAAACAACTGCTTTGGTATGTACAAATTATTTATATTGTATTTATTGGGATTCTTGGCTCTAGTATTGCTTAAATATTAGACGTCTGCTGGTAAAAATAATACATATATACAAAAATTTATGTAAAATATAAAAAATAAATGTACTATTTAATTGTTTTTTACAGATTGATATTTTTAAAATGGTTACGGCCGGATCCAACGATTGCGACAACGATGTTCAATCAATCATGAAGAAATTAATAAAAAAAGATATCCAATTAGTATACAGTGGTTGTGGTAAAAAAGTAAAAGGCATTGGAAAAAAAAGTTTTAAACAAACTGAGACATTTAAGGAAATGGAGAGTAAGTTAATGCTCGATTAAATTTTTAATAGTATAGTAATAATCATAATTTAATGACTGGTTATTTTCAGAATTTTTGAAGGCTAAATATCACGATCGTAAGGATAAAATATCAATACTATCCCTAGTAAGTCGGTTTTTGTCGGGAGCAAAAGATAGGGATGGCGGACGAGCTAACCGTGATATAAATAATTGATTTTATTATTATTTTATTATTATATATTATTATATTTATTATTTCTCATAATTGTATGAATGTGTTGAAAAATGACAGCTTTGAAAACATCAAAAAATAAATCTACTTGTATTTTGAAATGTCTTATCAAATGACTAAATTTTTGTAAATCAAAGTATAACCTTTTACTATAGTTTGTCAACTATGAAATCCCCATGGAGTCTTCCACGTCATTAATGATAGAAATTATCATTGAATTTATTATTGATATTATAAGTTTGAGTTAATCCTATAAAGTAAACTTGGGTCAGTTTTGGTAATTTTGCTTGGGCCAATTTTAAAAAGTAAGCGTGAGCAGTCTTGTAAATATGGCCCAGATTTGAAACTCAACTATGGCTCAGCCCTGACAACCAGACATGGGCCAGACTTGAAACAACTATGGCCCAGTTCTGGCAACCAGGCATGGGCCAGACCTAAAACTTAACTATGGCCCAGTCCTGGCAACCAGGCATGGGCCAGACTTGAAACTTAACTATGGCCCAGTCCTGGCAACCAGGCATGGGCCAGACTTGAAATTTAACTATGGCCCAGTCCTGGCAACCAGGCGTGGGCCAGTCGTGGTAACCAGTCATGGGCCAGCATTATCATTCCAGACTTTAACCAAGACTGGGCCAAGTCTGGCTTACAAGTCTGGCCCAGAGTTCTGCATAGTTGGACCAAGCGTGGGCCAAGCCTGGGCCCGCCGTACTTTCCTACATGGGTTCCCGCCAGCTCACAAGCGAATGAAGCAAATCAGCTACAACAAATCTCCAAATATGTCGGGGAAATATACTGGTCTACAATCAAAAAGCAAGGAGAATTGTGAATTTGCCACATTTGTGTCAAGTGCGGGACATTCACTAAACTTGATAGATACCCATGCTGCTGCGTGTGTATCAGAGGCAACAAAGTTTTTTTAATTGGTTCAGAAAGTGTAAAACACTTTTTTCCGAGTTCTACCCATCGATGGAATATATTGAAAGAACATTTAGGTTCAAGAAAAGTTGTTAAAAGTCTTTCACAAACCAGATGGTCAGTCCGAGCTGCTGCAGTAAGCTCCTTGCACGAAGGTCATAAACAAATTATAGAAGCTTGGTCCATCCCAAAATATACAGAACTGGCACAGAAACTAGACACTGCACTAACGGAAATTTGCAGCTCTATGTAAGAAAGAATAAATAAAACAAACAAGTAATTATCTTTAGAAGAAAAAAACAATAACACTGGATATTGCAACTTATTAGTTCACTTCACTTGATGATTTTATTATTAACTTTTGAGATAAATGTGATTACTTCGAATTGTCCACCAAAGAAAGAAATCGTGAATCTGACTACAAGGACTTATCTAAAAAAACAAGACCTAGAAGCTCACGCCAGCGTTTTTTTTGGTGGCTCTGCAGAGCGAAAAGAGAAATTGAAAATAGAGGTTTTCTTCCCATAATTGATACCCCCAGCGTCCATCTAAAATAGCGATTATGTTCGTGTAAGAACATTAGTCAACCTTTTGGTTGATTTTATAGCTTGAAAACTCTGAATTCCGAGGAGAATTGAGACAATGTTGCAAGGAATTTGCTGAAATTTATTATGAAGGCGTTAACGAGAAAGAGTTGGGAATAGAATGTCTCCATTTAATCGAATTCTTGAAATTTGTTAGTGACAAAGTGACATAGTGACAATGAAGTCATAGTGACTCTTGACTCGATATATATTTTTAAGCGCTAACCTGTGAGTGCTAAAAGAGTTACTTTTGTAAATTATTACTTTCTTGGTCTATTCTCAAGGTCTTCTCAAAGCACATTAGGATAAAGGGGCCCCTATGACCTTGGGGCCCCTTTATCCTAATGTGCCCAGTGCCTCCAAGCAAAGGTACTGTTAAATTAACCTTCCTGTTCAATGCAGTGTTTAGGTTAAAGCGTGTTCCTAATATGTGAAAAATAGCAGAAGTGGTCATGATACCAAAACCAGGCAAGCCACCACATAAAGTCAAATCCTATAAGCCTATCTCCTCACTAACTATAATCTCCAAACTTTTGGAAAAACTGGTCTTAAAGAGATTAATACCTCATCATCATTGAGAAGAAAAACCTAATTCCCAACCATCAATTTGGATTTAGATGTAAACATTTTAAATAGATAAGGTACATCGAATTACAGACATTATTGAAAAGGCCTTAGAAGAAAAGAAAGTATCTGCATCGATCTTCTTAGATGTTGCGCAGGCATTCGACAAGGTTTGGCACCAGGGACTTGTCCACAAATTAAACCAACTTCTTCCAAAACAGTATGTTGAACTGCTAAATTCATACATTACAGATAAAATAGAATGTTTCGTATAAAACAGGAAAATGTTTACACTTAGCTAAAAGAATATAAGCTGTTGTTCCGTAAGGTAGTGTGCTGGGACCTATACTTTATCTTCTCTATACGTGCGATCTACAAGAAATTGAAAACATCTCTACAGCAACATTTGCAGACGATAAAGGGCTTTTCAGAAATCATCATACGACAAAAAATTCTTAGAATAAGCCAAGGAATAACCCCTTGAAATTATGCTGCATGTTTACCTAACCCCCTTTATACAATTAATATAATAATAAGGGGTGTAGGTATGGCAAATAGATTTGTTTTAATAGAAATTAATACTAGTTAGAATTGACCTTTTAATGATATCCTTCATATGTCGATATGGGATACTGATATTCTATATTGTCATGTATAATTTTTGTTTACTAAGGGCCTCTTTCACCATTCTCAACTTCATGTGCGGATTTCACGACGTTCGAGTAGCACTAATCCTAAGATTAACCTACCCGTAACTTAATTGCCATGGCATCTGGTAAATAGCGTGTTTACTTGACAGTTGTCCGTTCTCATTTCTTGAAGAACATAACCTAGACTAACCTTAGGACTAACCTAACCTAGAGTTGTGTAAGAATGGATTTATTTGAGTTGATTGAGCATCAATTGGATGAATTAGAAGATTTTACGACACAACGAGTACCTAGAATTCGTGTATTTTAATTACTTGTTGATTATCTTACGGGCCTAGATGAAACATATTTTTTTGATAGATTCCGTTTTTACTTTGCTGCTTGTAAATGATTATTACCCAATTTTGATCTTAATTTCGACATATTTCTGCTCATTTTTTAAAAAGTTTTTTCGCAAATATGTTTGCTCCCAAATAATGAAAACATTTGTTGAGCATGTTTTCGTATTTTCGGATAATTCACTCATGAATCCTTTATAAAAATCAATTAAGGAATTGTTCCGATAAGAATTCTTAGTATCGATATTTACCTGTAATTTTATCAATTTAAATTGTATGTCATAAATGATTTTTCGGTATCTATTTGAGACTACTATATCATATTTCTGTACAAATGTGTAATAATTAGACTAGAGATACTAAAATATTTTTTTAAATATAAACTAAACAATATTTTATTAATACAAACGCTTATGGTTAAAGCTCTGTATGATTTTTTTAAGATATTAAGATATTTTATTGTATCTCATTTGTAATATTTATTATTTTCTTTACTATTTACTTATTTATTTTTTAATAAAAAAATAATATCTTATCGATATCGATCTTATCGATATCGCGGGCCGAATTCACGGGCTTCGCGGGACGCATTTGGCCGGCGGGCCGCACTTTGGGAACCCCTGCCTTAATAGTTAGATTTTTACTTGATCTTTTTAAACTGAAGTTACTTGTTACTAATATATTTAAAATCATTAAGATTTTGTAACATCAAAATTTGCTGGGTTAATGAAGTGATGAAAAAGTTTATTTTGAAAGTGGCGTAAGTCCCACTGATTGTGAGAGAGTTTCAAACCGATGTGGAAAATATGCAATTAAAGTTTATGTGATCTCGTAAGCTTTATGTTTAATTATTAATGTAGCAGTTGAATTATCAATGTGGAATGAATTTATTATAAACAATATAATTTCAAATTTCAGTTTCGATTTGCTAATGGATTCATATGGGTCTCCTGATATACCATTGTAATTTTCAGTAATTCGTTAATAATTTGTTTATAACATATTAAATTGCAAAAAAAACTGTATGAGAATATGAATATATTAAAATATACCAAGAGAAAACTTAGGAATCTTCGAATATGAATTTAAATCTAAAAATAAAAAAACTGCAAAAAAATACGAGACCACTCCAAACCTCAAATACAAGGAATTTTGGTATACTACCTTTGTATAACACTTTTATACCACCTGCCCACAATAGTTATTTTATATCCCTCCCGCATACACAAACTGGAGAAGACTGAATAATTATTAATAAAACAATATTAATATGAATGTTAAATTATTTAACAACTGTATATATATATATATATATATATATATATATATATATATATATATATATATATGTATATGTGAAATACTTGATAACCGAGGACAAGTTGACGTAGTATACATTGATTTTTCTAGTGCCTTTGATTCTATAAATTATGAGCTACTCTTAAATAAACTTAGTTCCCTAGGTTTTGCTCCATCTTTTTTCTAATTAATTGCTTCTATTGGCAGTAACCCATTAATACAACATCGACTTACTGGTTGCTTTGTCTCAACAAAATCAGCTGAAACTAAATATTTCCAATTGCTGTACTGTGACTTATACTAGAAAGAACCAGCAAATAAATTCTTCTTATATAGTATCTGGCCAATTACTGGGAAAGAAAGAGTGCGTTAAGTATCTAGGGATTTTATTTGATTGTCAGCTGTCATTTTCACAGCACATAAGTACCGTGTCGTTATCCGCATCTAAAATGCTAGGCTTTATATTATGGATTTTTTCATTCTTCAGAGATTCTGTTTTGCTTAAAAAACTGTACTTTTTTATTGTTAGTAAGCTCGAGTACGGAGCGCTATGGTACCCATATTATGCTTCTCAAGACCTACCTCTTGAAAGGGTACAGCGTCGTTTTCTGAAATATCTTTCTTTCAAAATCGATGGTCACTATCCCATCCGAAACATCGAATATGATTCCCTTTTAGAGCGGCATGATGTCCAATCCCTTCTGGTGCGCAGGCAACAGCAGAGTGCTCGACAGAGATTTGCTTGGAAGTTGATACATGGTAAGATTGACAGTCCATGTCTGATGTCCAGTTTCTATTTCCACAACCCGAGAGCTGCTTTTCGATATGTAGCCACCTTTGCACTGCCGACATCACGAAGCAACATACTACAAAGAGCACCTCTTACCCACATGTGCCATAACGCTGATATGCTCTACCAAGATATATTATTTTGTAACTTATAGTAGCGTGTTGTCTCATTTTCATAGACATTTTATTTCTATTTATTTCTGTATGTTAACTAATTTATGAGGAATGTTTATATTTTAATTCTCATTGTATTTTGATTTAAACTTTAACCCTTTGCAGACGTAGCCGATCGACAAGCGAGCGTCGCTGTGGACGAGAGGTATTGTAGTACGCAGTAAAGAAAATAAATACGTTGAACGTTATAAAAACTAAGGCTTCGAAGGATGAAAAAACATTCATAAAATCAAAAAAATATATTAACAAACAAATTGAAAAAAAACAACAAAAGATGTTGGTTGTGTATATGTATACGTTTTATATTCCGGCATTGTGTGGTATCGTTCAAAACAGTCACCTATGTGCAAAGCCTGTTTAGCCGGACAAGTTGCGCAATAATACATCGACTCTCTTCTTTCAAGGCCTTTCAGTATTTCTGCTGTTTCGGAAGGATTCAGGTGATTAGCGACCTCGAAAATCCTCTTATACTACTTTGGAGAAACTTAATCAAATTTTATGGGGAAGTCATTCGCCATTTTGGATCGGCCATTTTCTTTTTGAAAAAATTGATATCAGATTTGCCATTAGCGTCCACGAAAACCCCCAGATACCAAATTTCTTGAAGATTTGACGTCATATTTGACTTCTATTTATGATTTACCAGGTTTTTTCGGATTCTGGTACACTGTGTGCCGATTGATACCTAATTATTAATAATACTTACACGTATTAATGCATCATTTTAAACCTAACTCAATCTAATTTATGGATTTTCTGAACTCGTTAAAAATCCTTTTATTTACAACAATATTGCCATTTTTCTGTGACACTATTTTAATTATTTTTGCTGATTCAATGAAGGATGCGTTTCGCGGGCCACGCTCTGCCGACCCCTGTACTATATCAACAACGTCAAGTTACAGCAAGAATCAGCCACTTATTTGAAATAAAAAGCCATTTTCCTTACAAAAATTTAATACACCTTACAAAGAGCCGCAGGAATATTGTAGAAAAATATTGCAGGAATATTGTAGTAATATATTAGTACGAGAAATATTGTAGCTGATTCGTATTAACAAGTTTTACTTATTTTATGATTCAATAACGTATTAATTGTTTTATGCATTTATCTTCTCATGTTGTAGAATACGTAATCAAATAAATATTCAAGTCGTTGAACTCGAAGTCGTTGGAAACGGAAAAAAGTGCGGGTGCTCAGTGGAAACGGATGCTAAAAGAGAGGTTATTAGAAGTGGACTTCCAAGAGCGCCAATCGAAAATAGAGGCTAGTAAATATCACCAAGGCTACAGTCAGATACAAGTGCACGGCCGTGTTCCTGGTTATTTGAGGACAAGTAAAGGGTCGGACGACCAGTCAGTGTTGGCGAGATTTAGGTGTGGCAATGAAGAGCGTGGAAGGAGACATTGGATGAAGGAGGAAAGTAGAAGGTGTTCGGTGTGTGGGTTGAAGGAAGATATGTGGAGTCATTGGTTGGAAGAATGCACGATGGCGGAGTGGAATGACCAGGAGAGAAGGCGAGGAAAGGATTGGAGGGAGTGTATGGACGAGAGCGGGAAGGGACTGTCGTTTTTACACAGAGTGAAAACATGGAAAGAGCGGATGCGACGGGGTAGTTTTTTTGAGTGTTGCGGTTTAGTTTTTTTTTTTTTTTTTTGTGAGCTTATGTCCGATGTACAGGTGTTGAAGTATAGGTTTATAGGGTGGTAAAATTTCTTTTTTCTTTTTAATGGGGTTTTAGTTTCACAACTTTTTTATTATTTTTTATTGTTTTATTTTGTATGTATATTTTGTATGGAAATTATTTTAATTATGCCAATAAAGGTTATTATTATTAAAGTCGTTGAACTAGGCTATCATTTTACTTTTAAGGATAATAATGTTACTAAAAATCTGCTCTAAATAACTCCATTGGACTAATGTTTCAAATATAATATTGAGAATTTAAAAGTTCTGTACATTTATGATTTACTCATAAAGTTTTTTCAAGTATTCTAGTTTGTAAAATTTTGACCAAAGACCAAACATTTTTTTATTTCTCTGTAAAACGATTAACAAAACAAACATTTATTTTTTCGATAGCAATAAAGAAATACTTATACTTACACTTTTTATAATTACACTTTCTTAAAATAGAAAGTTAATTGCAAAAGAAATTGCGAAAGTTGTACTATACTATATCAATTAAATCTACATAGTTCAAATACGATTTCTGAAAGTATTGTGTCGTCCTTGTAACTTCTAATTGAGATTATTAAGATGATCTGTTATTCCCATAGCGAAATAGAATTTTTATACCCAGTCGTCAACGTTTAACTCGGGGTATTCAAACAGCCTTGACAACCAAATGTTAGAAATATTGACTGAAATGTCTGTATTACACAGGATGAACCAATCATATCAGGGATGGATCTTGCTTGCATTCTTGTTAAAAATTATATTGATTATCTAATTAGGCTTGACTTAGTGCAAAAGAGTGTAAATTTTAATTTTGAGTGTAGTGGTTGAAATCATTATCATTAATTTATATAGAGCGCCTAATAGCAACATTAAAAATTTCTTCATAATTTTGAGTCATGTAAATCAAAAAAGAAAAAACAAACATTCTATATGGGGATTTCAACATTAATCTACTAGATGCCGACAACAACAATGGTATTGGGTTTAGAAATATAATCAAATCATTCAATTTGACTCCTACAATTACTGAACCAACTCGCGTGACTGTATATAGTGTAACTTATTAATAGATAATATTTTTACCAACATTTCAGAATTCAATGCCACCATTATAAACTTATCATTATCTATAAACTTAATAAAGTCGGAACACAGCATGAATATATATATATATATATATATATATGAATATATATATATATATATATATATATATATATATATATATATATATATATATATATGAATATATATATATATATATATATATATATATATATATATATATATATATTCATGCTGTGTTCCGACTTTATTAAGTTTATAGATAATGATAAGTTTATAATGGTGGCATTGAATTCTGAAATGTTGGTAAAAATATTATCTATTAATAAGTTACACTATATACAGTCACGCGAGTTGGTTCAGTAATTGTAGGAGTCAAATTGAATGATTTGATTATATTTCTAAACCCAATACCATTGTTGTTGTCGGCATCTAGTAGATTAATGTTGAAATCCCCATATAGAATGTTTGTTTTTTCTTTTTTGATTTACATGACTCTCAAAATTATGAAGAAATTTTTA
This sequence comes from Phosphuga atrata, assembly GCA_944588485.1. Classification (NCBI taxonomy): domain Eukaryota; kingdom Metazoa; phylum Arthropoda; class Insecta; order Coleoptera; family Silphidae; genus Phosphuga; species Phosphuga atrata. The sequence continues at coordinate 20,230,501 of OX155896.1, read as the reverse complement.
ATGTTGCTATTAGGCGCTCTATATAAATTAATGATAATGATTTCAACCACTACACTCAAAATTAAAATTTACACTCTTTTGCACTAAGTCAAGCCTAATTAGATAATCAATATAATTTTTAACAAGAATGCAAGCAAGATCCATCCCTGATATGATTGGTTCATCCTGTGTAATACAGACATTTCAGTCAATATTTCTAACATTTGGTTGTCAAGGCTGTTTGAATACCCCGAGTTAAACGTTGACGACTGGGTATAAAAATTCTATTTCGCTATGGGAATAACAGATCATCTTAATAATCTCAATTAGAAGTTACAAGGACGACACAATACTTTCAGAAATCGTATTTGAACTATATATATATATATATATATATATATATATATATATATATATATATATATATATATATATATATATATATATATATATATATATATATATATATATATATATATATATATATTCAGCCTTTCCGAAGCTCTATAAAACTAATGAGTCGTTTTAGGACTACCAAAAACAAATCTCATGTGAAATTTGTGAGTTATTTTATAGAAAGCTGTAAAATAACTGACAAATTTTACATGAGATTTCTTTTTGGTGCATCCCAGCACACTGAAAGACGCCTTTATATTACCCATACATATAAACGGTAATAACAATGTACTTGAAAATAATAGTCCTATCGCCCTACTTTCAAATATATCGAAAATAATCGAAAAAATCATTTATATTGGAATCACAACATTCCTGGAACAATAAAATGTATTAACGACCGTACAAAACGGTTGTATTAACGACCGTACAAAACGGTTTCACGAAAGGTAGATCTACAACAAGAGCCACAACAAGAGATATTTAAGATCGTTAAGGAAATTGTCAACTCGTTGAATTCCGGTCAAAATATTGCTGGGATATTCTTGTACCTTTCCACAGCATTCGATAGTATAGACACTATAGACCATTCCAAAAATTTTGTAAGGTTAAAGGTATATGGTTTCAGAGGGTCCAGTTACATGCTCTTAAAATCATACGTCGCAGATCCAAGACAATGAATGTATTCTTTCACAGGATGAGTGCAATGCAGTACCAATATATAAAAATAGAAGTCCCATAGGGAAGCACATTAGGTCCCTTACTTTATTGTATTATACATAAACGACCTTACAGATATTATTTATAAAGTAGTAATGTTTGCTGACGATAACACACTGTCTATTAAAGGCAAAAATCTGGTGGAGTTGCAGCAAGAAATAATGAATGGTATATCTGTCATGAAGGCATATTATTCACAGAATAATCTTAAATTAAACATCAACAAAACTCTCTGCTCGTAGAGAGAAAAATATTGAATTCATCTTCAAATAAGAAACACTTACGTCGCCTTCGGATACAAAGTTTTTGGGTGTTATAATTGATAAAAGACTTAGCTGGAAGACCCATGTTAACTATATATCTCACCCGACACCCCACAAAACGCTTTTGATTAAAAAGGCATACACGGCATATGATTCATTGAATGAATATTATTTTGAAAATTTTAATTAAAAGAATTATTGTGACATTTCGGTTGTATATTTATATACATATATGGTTTGTTACTTTTATATACACATTTTATACATTTTTTTTTCTTTTATAACATATTTGATTTAATAAATCTATGTATATTTCTGTTGACAGAATAAGGATAAAAATTATTATGCGCCATGGAAAACGACGTTTTTGAGGTAGGTAGTACTAATCCAGAAAAAGACGGAGAGGAGAGCCGAGGCCGACGGAATCCTCCCCTGACCCTGAAATTTGTGAATAGTTGTTTGGTTTCAATCATGCCACTGTGCACGGTGGAGCATTGCGTATTCGTGTATGACAGTTTTGTGAGAAGCGACGAATCAGTCACGGAAGTCCAACGTCTCTTTCGTCGAAGAGGAAACGTTTATGGTTGATCTTGATAACATTTTGCGATGGGCAGTTTAATGAAAAAGAAACCACCTGGACCACGTCGCACAGTTAGAACTCCGAAGAACGTGGAAGTGGAAGGCAGGCTATGTTACGTAGCGCAAGGCGTTCAGCGCTGGCGAGCTGCAACATTATCATTTCTGCAACACTACGAATATCCAACACTTCAACACGGCGATTTCTCCACAAAGATTTACGTTTTCACCCCTATAAAATGGCAGTTATGCACCAGTTGAAGGCGGCCGACTTTCCACAAAATGCAGCTTTTACTGAAGCGATGCTCCAACTTTTGGAAGATGAACCTAATGCGATTTGATAATGAGCAACGAGGCACATTTTCATCTGAATGGTGCTATGAATCGTCATAACTTCCGACACTGGGCCTCTGAAAATCCACAAACTCTACATAAAACACCACTACACAGCCTCAAAGTTACGGTGTGCTGCGGCACCTGGAGTTTGGTGTCATAGGGCCCGTGACCTTGACAGCTATTCGTTACGTGAAACAACTTGGTTCAGTGAACAACTTGAGAATTTAGCTGAGAGGACGACGTATCAAACTTATTTGTTCCAACAGGATGGAGTTACAGCCCATACTGCCCGAGTGTCGATGGCTGCTGTTAGACAAGAGTTCCCTAGTCGAATTATCTCCCGATTCGGAGATTTGCATTGTAGTACCACCTCACTGTCCAGAGCTTTCAATGTGTGATTTTTTGTGGGGGTATCTAAAGTTTGGTATGTACGAAACGAAACCTCATAAACTGACAGAACTGCGGCAAGCGATAGAGCAAAACATCGCTCAGATCGATCGTCAACTATTCGAGAGAGTGGAAGCTAAATTCCGAGAGCGTCTCCACATTTGTCAGCGTAAAAATGGACACCATCTTAATGATATTATTTTTCGTACATAGGTTACTCAAACTGCATGTTCTGATCTACTTAGTTCTGCCAATAAAAAAAATTGTAATCTTAAATGATGGAGTACCGTTCATTTGCAAAACGGCCGTTTCCAATGGCGCACCTTATATAACAAGATATCAGAATATCCATTCTTTACTTCATCGAGTAATTTGGCGAAACAAAATTCGCAATATTCTTTTGATGCTTTTGCAACGATTTAGTTGACTATTTTTACTATCAAGTCCATTACCTCCTCAATATTACACACGGCCCCTATTGATGTCCCTGATGACCTCCCCCTGCCTACACTTGTGCTTGATGTCTAGATCTTAGACACAAGTAGAGGACGTTACTGTTTTTAGCGTGGGTGGCGAGTCGGGTGGTCCAAAAATTATTTAGATTTTGTTTCTCAGTTTGGCCATCCCGTAAAATACGTATCTATAGTAATAACGTTGAAAAATTTCAGGTGACTAGCTTCAGGCCAAGAGGGTGCTGAAACGACTGTTATTTTTAAAATATCTGTGAAAAATAGTAACTTTATTTCTTGGTTGCAGATTAGGTTTTCAGTGCTAAATAAATCATAGTAATAATGGAATAGAACTTATATAGTGTTTAATAAACGAATGTCGAAGAAACCTAATTAGTAGAGTGTGAGTCAGTGTATCATTGCATTGAAATGTGTTATTCAACACGTAATAAAGATGACATTTTCCTACTTAGATGTCGGGATGTTGGGACACTATTAAGGCTAAGCTAACCTCCCATACTAAGGCAAGTTTTATTACGTTATCACCAGATATTACGTGCCTCAAAAAATCATGCGCACATAATCATTCAAGAATTAATAGAGGTGTGAAACAAGTCTGGTAATCCCACAAGAGAACCGTATCACTGCAGTGAAAAACTTAGTAAGCTTGATAAGAACTGGCTGCTTTTGAGAAAAAAAGTAGAGCTTCAGAAGCACGGAGCAAGAGACAGAATTTTTTCACAGCAGAGCTAGACAAACTTTTTGATATTGCCCATTCAAAAGCCATATATTCAAAATTTCGGAAGATAGAGACTTTCTTATTGACCAACAAGAATCTAATTGGGATAAGGTCGTTGGGTTACGTTAGGTTGGGTTATGTCGGTACATACCATCTTTACCGATTACTGTTTTTCCGACACCGATTGCTGTCCATCGCGCTCTCGCGACATAACCCAACCTAACGTAACCCAACCACCTTATCCCAATGAGATTTAAATGTTCCTAACCTAGCCCAACTAACTGATCTAGTCTGGGTTACAGGTATCCATTAATGAGGACTAGGATGTATCAGCTTTGAATCAGCTATAAACAGCTTTTAATCGGGTAATCAGCTTTAATCAGCATTTAATCAGCCTTAAACAGCTTTTCATCAGCTTTAATCAGTATTTGATCAGCCTTATCAGCTTAGCGTGGGGCTACATGGACCTCACACCCTCTTTAAAAAGTATGTAAAAAGTGGATGCAAGTAGATAAAAAGTGGATTCAAGTAGATGAAAAGTAGATGCAAGTAGATTTTAAAAAAAATTATTTAATTTAAAAATAATTTAATTTTCTTTAAAAATAATCTAATTTAAGTTCATTTAATTTAAAAATAATTTTTATTTAATTTATTTCAAAAATAATTCAATTTAATTTAAAAATAATTTAATTTATTGCAAAAATAATTTAATTTAAAAATAATCTAATTTCAGTTAATTTAATTTAAAAATAATATAAATTTATTTAAAAATAATTTAATTTTAATTAAAAATAATTTAATTTAAAAATAATTTAAATTAATTAAAAAATAATTTAATTTAATAATTTAATTTAATTTAAAAATAATTTAATTTAATTTAAAAATAATTCAATTTAAAAATTATTTTTTTTTTTTAAATAATTTATTTTGATTTAATTTTAAAATAATTTAATTTAAAAATAATTTAATTTAATGTAAAATTAATTTAATTTAAAAATAATTTAAATTATTGTAAAAATAACTTAATTTAATTTAATTCAAAAATAATTCAATTTAATTTGAAAAAAATACATTTAATTTAAAAATAATTTAAATTATTGTAACAATAATTTAATTTAAAAAGTGTAATTTATGTTAATTTAATTTAAAAATAATATAAATTTATTTAAAAATAATTCAATTTTATTTAAAAATAATTTTATTTAATTTAATTTCAAAAATTATTTAATTTAATTTAAAAATAATTTAATTTAATTTAAAAATAATTCAATTTAATTTAAAAATAATTTAATTCAATTTAAAAATAATTTAATTTCATTTAAAAATAATTTAATTTGAAAATAATTTAATTAAAAAAATAATTTAATTTAAAAATAATTCAATTTAATTAAAAATAATTTAATATATTTTATAAATAATTTCATATAATTTAAAAATAATTTAGATTAATAGTACAATCTAATCCGGTCTTATCCGATCAACGCCATCTGACAGCAAAATTCCGAACTAATGGAAATATATCTGCTCAAAAATAATGATTGGCTCCATCTGTAATTTTATTACAGGAATCTGTAAAGTGCCATCTACTGACAGGCTGTTTACAAGAATCTGTAATTTCATTACAGGAATCTGTAGACAGAAATTTGACAGAAATCTGTAAATCAAGTCAAGGTCAAGGTCGGCGCGCCTAGAACATAGGATCTTTCCCTACTACGATTAATTCCGAAATTAGTGCAGAAGCAAGGCGTGTCTTGGAGCGTCACTTGTGGTATTTATCTGATAAGCTGCAGGTAGCCTTTGTCTAATTTTCCAACAAGGTGCCTCTACCTCCCGAGACTTGGGGCGATAGTGAAGATTACCTTCAAGGCATAGTTATAGGCAAGTTGCATAGGAAACTTATGTGTGGTCAACGATACTGCGGAAAGAGGTGTAAAATTATTTGAAGATTTTTATACGATACTTGTCAAAAACGAGAAAGAAAAACACAATTATACTTTATATAGTGGAACATAACCTGAAATGGTTTCTTCTGAAAGATAAAAAAAAAGTGTTAACAAACTTAGTTTCAGGATGAAAAAACAGAAATATAAAATTAATATTTAACGTCCTAATTGGTCAATAATATTTGGTATATTCTTAAATACTATTTTGGAATAAAAACAATGTATTTTTGAGAAGAGCTTACACTTTTTTCTTAATATACTGACCAGTCCTTTTATATAAAATTTATATATTTCAAAGGCGATTCTATAAACTCCCTTCTATATAAGATATGGGGCTGAAATTTTAAAAAGATAATACTTTGCATATGTGTAACAAAACAACGCGGTGGCGTAACCCTATTGGCGAGCCACAATTTCAGGGGAGGTTTTCTTGGCAGATTACTGTGATGGCCTTGCTAGAGCCATGCACAGGAGGACGGTGGCTTTCCATATTCATGGTGCCGAGATTTGAAGCTGAAACTAATCCAACCGTCTCTAACTTGTATTCGATCTTAATTCGCATTCCAACATAAAAAAAAAACAACAAAATATACCTAAAGCATGCCTATGACATGTTTATTATGGTAATCAGATCTGATGTTTACTTTACTATATACCTGCCTCTATTTTATAGACACTGCACATTTCCGGCGAGTATATATGCAACGGTCATGGTATAGAAATAACTATTAAAATTGAAACATTTTTAATGAGGCCCGCGATCAAATTTTCAAACGTAATGTGGCCCACAAGCCAAAATATTGCCCACCCCTGATCTACATCATCTACATCTACAAATATCTAAAAACTTACCACATCATGTCATAATAATGTTGGAATAAGTCAAATTCATCTTTAAACTCGTCGGGAACAAAACCATTTTCGTTAAAAGTAGATGTGTGAAACGCTAAAACATAAATTAAATTACATGATAGAATATTATGAAGAAAATTAAATTTTACAAAAATCATTTTCCAAGTTTTTTGTATTCTTCGGTATGTTATCAATGACCCAAGTTCTCTTGTCGTGGATATGTGGATATTTTAAAATTTCATCCACTTTTTCTTCAATTCTCTGTTTTATGTTGAATTTAGTAATGTCATCCATTTTGAAACAAAACTAAAATATAAAGAGAAATTAACTTATTTTTACAATATTACTTAATATAATATAAATGTTGTTTTTTAGAGTGAAGTTTTTTGTTATCAACAACGAACCCTAATAGTTTCGATATGTCCGTCCGTCCGTCCGTCTGTTCGCAGTTTAGCTCAGAGACTATAAGAAATATAAAGCTGTAATTAGGCATGGATATACAGATTATACACGCCTACAAAGTGGTAAAATAAAATCTTGAAAAAAAAATTTTTGGGTACCTTCTCCACACGTAAAGTGGTGACGTTTTTTTTTTCTCGTCTACACCATAGTGTGGGGTGTCGTTGGATTGGTATTTCAAAAATATAACAGGTTTGTGAAAACAATACTTGGATTAAGAGATCCGTTTGTGAAATATTAAGCTTTAAAGTGCTAATTTTTTTGTTAAGTGTATGTGTTAAGTGTACTGTCATTATTTGACAGGCGATGTCGCGTGACGTCGCATAGCTGAGTGTCGCGTATTTGAGAAACGGCATTAAGAATGGCAACTACGGAACCCTACATTGCGCGTGACACGACACGCACTTGGCCGTTTTATTTTACTATTACCTATTATGCAGGGTGTTTCCAAAAGAATATACGTATTTCGCGTGCATATATTTATTGCACTTTAAGACATTCTTCATAAAGAAGAATGGGCCGTAAACAGATGATCGGGATATCGCACAAAACACATTGACTTTAGGCGAATCTCGTACATGTTCAATGACTGCATGTGGGTTCTGCACTTCTGGGAGAAATTTGAGTATTGGTGAGATATTGTTCGGGTCGCTGATGGAGGACATAATGAACGTCTGTAAACTAAACTTGAGAGGTTCGTAAATATGTGTTTAAAGTTTCATAATCGTATGTCTTAAAGTTTAATAAATCTATGCATGCAAAATACGAAACACCCTGTATTTTCACTTCTCGAATACATGTCTTATACAGTTTCTCAAAATACCGTGTAAATAAAAAAAAAACAATAACACTCGGAAAGTAGAATCAGAAGATAGCACAGATATATAATTTCAAGGAATCAGCTCTTAAAGAAATGAAAAAGAACAACTGCCCAAAAGACGACTCTATAACAATTGAATCTATTGTGGCGGGAGGTTCGACATTAATACTAATAAGTCGGTTTTTTTTAAAGCATGCCTAATAAGAGGCGCAATTCCCTCTCAATAGAACAACACTGTTTTTGTCTTAATGCACAAAAAGGGCAACATTTCTGATTTAAAGAACTATCTACCCAGTAGTCTGTTGTGCAAGTAGGACAAATTGGGTCAGTTGAACGCGAACTCGTAACTTTTTGTGGAATAGTAACAGAAACATGTGCTGCTCTTCTTCCTGTTTATGTTTTTCCTCATGTCCATTTCAAAGACCAATTTGTAAATGGGGCTCCCCAAGGCCGTCTTGGTTTGGTAAACAGGTGCCAGTGAGCCAGTTAGTGCACAGGTGACACCTGTGCACAAAAGATAACCCATTTTTTATTATTTGTGACAACCACGATTCACATATTTCTACTAAAGCTGTTAACTATTGTCGTGATAATGGGATTATCTATCTTTTAGTGTTATCATATAACCATTTTATACAATTTCCAATCTGTATTCAAGTGCCCCACGTGATCTAAGTACCCCGTTGGTGGGGCAGAATGATTCAAAATCCATTTTTACAAAACACGTAATTTTCCTTTTCTATAACAACTTAAACAATTATATTTTTAATTATAATTTTTAATTATCAATTATACATTTAGCTAAACATTGAGTTGAAAATAAATAAAAAATATTACGTTTATACATATGTTATTTGATTTTCAATTTTTATCAATCAATCTGCCCCACCTCCAGCTAACTAGTCAAAAGCAAAGTGTCCACTGACAAGCTACTTCCACAAATTCTTGCGGAAGTCAATGGATGACTGTTTCCACTGACTGACTGCAATTTTTCTATTTGGAAGTCGCTTTTAGACGTATGTAGAAGTTAACTTCTACAAGATCCTACAGAACCGTTTCGACAGAAATTGCATACAAATTACTTGAGCAAGAGCTGTCAATCATCACCAGATGTCTAGCTGCAGAAAAATATGAGCTGCGTCTGCTTGTGTTGTTGTTAAAAAATAAAAATAAAAACGTAATATGTGGGTACGAGATTAGATATTGTGACGAAGGTGTATAAGTTCCTGAGGTAAATTTTAGGAGATCAAAATATTCCCACTTCAACTTATATACTTCATCTGTACTTTGGCCCAGGGCCATACTAACCCTATGGGCTATTTTGGCTGCAGCCCAGGGGCGCTGTAGCTTAGGGGGCGCCGCGAACGAAAGATGAGGAATTTTTAAATATGATTAAGTCTCTATATTTTAATTAATATATTCGGGAAAGGATGAATGTACACCCCGAGTAGGACCGCTGAGTGAGGTAGCGTTCGTGGCTCGCGCTAGCTAAATTCGCGTTGTAAGTGCCCGATGACTATACAACATATGAATAGAAGTGAGAAGATATTTCTATCATTAAAACTCGTACAGAACTAATCAACAGACTTGTACGAGCCATAAATTTTTTCTTTGTATTTTCTATGAACACATTTTGGAAACCCAAAATGCGGTCCTACTCGGGGTGTGCATTCATCCTTTCCCTAATATATATATATATATATATATATATATATATATATATATATATATATATATAAACAACGTAGTATATTTTCAACAAGGAAAATATATATATAAGTTTAATGAGGGTGTAGTCAAAACCTAGATTTGGTAAAAAGAAACTCTTTGTTACATAATAGAGCTTTCGGGAATGTTTATTCCCTTTCTCAAGACATCTAAAAAAACAATTTATTTGTTAGTTACACCTACATGTTTTTAAGATAGGTTTTAAAAATTCTTACTAACGTAACACACTGTAACGTAACACACTGGACAAATTAACCAATTAAAACCAATTAAAAACCACATTAAACAGGGCATTGTGTAACACTTAACAAAACAAAATAAGATTTATAATAAGAGAGTTAAGCCCTCATGTTTTATAATAAAACAGATTAAAAAACAAAATTGAAATATACAAAGTTAACTACTTAACAAAAAGACAAAAATGAAAAACGTGTGCTCCAACATGGTGCCACGGTGTGAAAACGGTAATAGACTTGCTTTTTTTAATTGTATTGAAATCTTTTTTGGATTGGAAAGTGGATTGTGCGTAATCCCGGTAACTAAACTGATTTATAATGCGCATGTACCCGCACGCGGGTGTTTGAGAAAAGAATATACAAGCTGATTCTTTTCACCAAAATTGATTGCATTCAAATGAATTTAAATGATTTGAAAAAATCTACAGAAAAGCTTTTTTTAACAAAACAGCAGTCAATAGCATGATCATGAAAACACACGATTACGTCTTATGGTAATGGTATAACTGGTATGTCAACTTGACATCGGGGTAGACCCAATTCGATTTTTTTACTGCGTCCTCTTGCCGCATCGATTTCACGTTCTTTTGCGTCGTGCGGAAAAGTACGCGACCGTCGGTTCACCCGGTGCGGCGGAAAATGCAAGCAAAAAAAAAACGTTTTTTCGATCAGATCTTTGGACGCCGTTCTCTTGATTGAAGTTCTATGCGAGATGTTTACCCGCAACGGGAAGTGAAATAATCTGGGACATATGACATCCTATTGCCGCTCTGGGTCAATTTTAACACAAATGCATTTTTTTCACCTAATTTGCAGGGAACCCTCTCCTGGGATAACCAAAAGTCGGATCGGGACCGAACCGACACCAATCGATTCGGCATAGTGGCTTTTAGTTTGTTTTGGAGTTTAACTGCGATTCGGGCGCCCGAAAAACCATGTTTTGCAGAAGTACGCAAGAATCCGGGATTCGCTAAATTAATGAGCAGAGCGTCGTGGTGGCGGTTTCTAAATAGAGAACGAAAGGGTCTATAAGGCGATAGGAACGACGCACCGCTCGATCGCATTTGGGGGTCTCGACGCCCGTACAAACTCGAATTTCAAAATTAAGCAAATTGAAACCTTCAATATTCGGTGAAATGTTTATGAATTTTATTGCTCTTTTCATGGATTATAGCCCCACGTGTCTACTTTCGAACGACATCTCTCTCGGCGCATTACACGTCCGGGGACGTACCGCATGCCCCAATTCGCAAAGTCACTTTTTTTCACCTCTTCAAACGGAAACGCGAAAAAGAAAATTTACATTTCCAGTCTGAGAAAATGGCCAGCAGTATGGCGTTTGAATTTCTCAAATCCATCAACGGATTCGCACTCCAGGTCAAATAAACTAAGACCACTGCTTGCCGCTGAATCGCCAATTTACACTTACAGCTGATCATTTTGACACTATTTTCGCTCAGGTTATGTGCAAATGTCATTGTTGAAGTTTATCCGTTTATGATTATTCGTGTGCTTATGAGAAGATAAAATTAAAAAAAAGAATGTAAATCAAAATTCGGATTTTGCGTTCATTGTTAGGTTGAAATTCAAATCAAATTCAAAGAGATTTCTTGAAATCCCTAAATCAGGTTTCAGCGACTCTGGCTCTTGATTATCAACACATAGCAACGTGAAAATTCGCAATTTTTCACAAATTTCTAGAATAACACGAATATTTTACACTTTTCTTTTAGCAGATTCTTAAAATTCAGACAATTTTACATCGAAAACGTTCTCATTTAAATTTTTAAATTTATTTCATAAACCGCAAAATTTACGAGTTTTTTTTAAGATAAATTGGAGCTTTTAAATTGAATTTAGATTCCAACGGTACAACACGCATCTTCCTCGGATGTATAGCAACAGAGTTATTGGCGAAAAACTGTCAGTTTTACCATTTCACGGCGGAAGGAACAGCCATTTCAATATTTATCGGCAATTCGATTCATATTCGAATACATCAAGTTCTATTACAATATGTTGCATGAATTTTCTGCGGCTGACGGTCCAGACGTGGCCGACGTTTGAAATCTCCCTCCAAATGTTTGCATGATTTTCAAACATTTGCGTTTTTCATTTCCCTACATTTCTAAGAAATTCTTCTAGCATGAATCGATAGAGTAAATTTTCCTCTACCAGCGGAGCAAATTTTATCGTTCCATTGCAAACCGTTTTACTAGGATTTTTTAAATGCAATTGATTTGCCAGAATTCGGGGTGGCTAGCAACAGTTGCATAATTAACTCCAACCAACAGAAGTTTCCTTCATTTTCCGTGGTGAATGGTGTCCGGGAAAATTTTATTTCTCAGTTTTGTTAAATTGGAAAATTCTACATTAGAAACAATTGAATATGCTTGCAAATTCACACTTTTATCAAGTATTTCTATAGCTCCGCCATATTTGATTAGAGTTTTAGAAATTTCTGATTGGAGATTCTTGAAATTCGGCTAATTTTACATGGGGAACGATGAAAAATTTTTGGTCATCTGTTAATTTAAAATCCAGTTTCCAAACTGTGAGAATTGCGAGTTTTCTACAAGAATAGTTAAAAATTACTCATTTAATTTGGAATCTAAAGGTATATTCCGCGTCTTGCTAGCGTGTATAACAAAAGAGTTATTGTTGTAAAACGTTCAGTTCTACCACTTGACACCTGAAGGAACAGCCATCTCGAAATTTTTCCGGATTTTCTTTTAAAAATCGAATAGTGCTCATTGAGGCCTATTGAAATGTGATACATGAACTTTTTGCGGCTAATAGCCTCGACATGACATATACGATGGCGATAGCCGATTGGTAACTTTCAAGCCTCGACATGACAAGCGTTTAAAAATGTCGTCTACTATTCTGCTTCATCTTCGAAAAGTTGGGTTTGCAAGAAATAATTTTAACACAGATCTATAAAACGCATTAATTTCATCGCTCCGCTCTTAGTTGTTTGGTCATGGGATTTTTTTTTCATTCAACTACGAATTCATTCTTCGTTTAAACCCATGTAAAATGTAATACCAAATTGAGAGAATATCACTTCACATTTTTCACATTTGTGACAAAACCAAAAGACTGTAAATTTTGCAAAGAATACTTATTTGTAGATACCAGAATTTCACATACGGTGCACTAAGTCCTATTTTCTGTTTCGAGACTCTACGGAGATATTTGCCAAAATCCTCCAAAACTAAAATAATTTCCCGTCTTGAATTTTCGTCTGAGTGTACTTTTTATAGATATCCGTGTACAGTAAAAATTTCGTTGGAATCCTTTGAGGTTTAATGCATTTTTTCGCCATTTTTGGCTATTTTGAAATTTCCGTGTTCGGTTTCGGATAAAATTCGTGATTGACAGATATGATTTATGAGTTCCACCCCACGTAGAACAATAAAATTATACACATTTGTACACAAGGCATCGTTCTATAAAATCACTTTGTCAATTTGCCCTTCTTAAAGCCAAACCGGAAGAGAAAATAATAAATTCAAATATTTATAGGTTGGTAACTGTAACAGATTTTTACAAAATTCTTTCAGTTCTATATAGACCATACATTTTTCTATAGAAATTGATATTTTGACATCTTCGCATTTCTGGCCTCAGATTTCTGCCCTCAAATTCATACCATTACATAGAGTAATAAATTCTATTAACGATACTTTGAATTGAAAAATGTACTATGTTTCTACAACTAGCACGCAATGAGTGCTAAAAACGAAGTTAATTTTTTAATTCAGTATAGGTATAGATACTATGTAGTAACAGTGGCATACCATACTTTTTATCAAATGACTAGAAGCTTGAAAAGTTTAAGTGGTACATAAAAAGATATTTCAGGTCTATATAGATTATACATTTTCTATTTTCGTTTTGGTGTCTTTGCCGCCGATAGCCTTGCCGCAGCATTTAATTAAAAAACTATATATTGAAATTCTTCAAAGTTTTTTCTGATTCCCACCAAACTTGCGTATAACACTGCTCGATAAAGCAGATTTTTTTTCTAAAAATTGTGCAAATTTTATCCTTCCAGAGCAAACCTTGTGGCCGCGTGACCTCTCCATAATAAAATAAAGTAGCAAGAGGTGTTGTTAAAACTAGGTTAGATTAGAACACCTCGATCTAAAATAAGCTAAAGTGGCTAAGTCTGTTAGCCTAACTTAGGTTGGGTTGCAGAAAAATTATGACAAACTACAAGCGGTAGCGCGACCCAAGAGATCAAAAATTAGATAAAGCTGTAAAGCTGAATGTTGGTTTATCCTAGGTTAGCCTATTAGATTACATGTAGCAAAGCGCCATATAAATCCAGACCACATACGCATCCCTCGAAGTCAAACCGGAACTGATACTAATAGATTCAAATAGCAACAACTTAAAAACTATAATAGATATAATAAAAACTCTTTCAGATCTATTAATATCATAGATATTTCCATTAAAGCATTTGACCATTTTGGAATTTTCATGGTAAATAACCTTGATATTGGATTTTTTTACTAAAGAAGTACATTGAAAATCAAGTCAAAGTTGACATCAACGTCAGTTGAGTAATTTATGGGTTATGAATTTTTTTGTGAAACTTTTAGTAACATAATTTTGCTAAGTGTTGCTAATTGTCTAAAATCAAACTTTTTGTAATTGGAGGAGGGACATTGCAAATCAGTTGAAAACCTTCATGAAAGGAAGTATACTATATATGATGAAGTGACGTTAGTAACTAAGGCTAACAACTTTGACGAAAAAAGTGCTTTGTCGAAACAACTGACTTTTTTTGACTTGGTTATGCTATTTGTCCAACTAGACAACGACAACGTCAATTCCACAATTGGTGAGATTATGTCTGAGTATGTTGGTAACTCAACAACACAAGTTACTAACTTGATAAAAACAATATATGTTGGTTATGTTGAACGACAAAGCTGACAACATCAGTGTCACTTATCTAATTTATAGGTTATGATATTTTTAGTGAGATTTTTAGTAACTTTTACTCCACAGCTGATTTTTTCGTCCATGTAAGAATTAGTAACTAACATCACATCGATAGATATAGTAACTTTTTTATGAACGTTGGGAGCTTTTCATTTCCAATATCACTCATTTAATTTTAGTAACTTTGATTTCAGACAAATGGCAACACAATATGATTAAGTTAATTTCAAAAGTGTTTTATTATATTATTTTACAAACGTGACAGCATTAAAATCATTTGAGACGAATGAATTATTAGCAACACACCCCTTATTGTGCACACACACATACAACTTAAGCTGATGCTGAAAGCGCCACAAGAATCGCGCATCTTGCGATTCTGCTTACTCTTTCATATACAACTTCACGTTCCACATACATGCACACACGCACCTGAAAACTCATTATACAATTCCAGCATCATCAATTATTCCACCTTTAGCAACTATTCTATTCTTCTCAACTCTTTCATCCACAAAAACTATTCTATTCCGAAATTTCCGAAAATTCGATCCACATGTACTAGTTTATTTACTATCGGTCGAAAGGAATTTTGATTTGAACCCGGCGATTCCGAAATTTCTTCCAAGACCTTTTGCCTTTCCCGTAGGAAATCTAAAATATCATCCATTGTTGGAAATGGATTATTGGAGCAATGCTCCTTCCATTTAGGCAAAGAATGAGTGTCTAACTTAGACACCACGGCATATACCGGAAACGCTTCCAGAAATGGTTTGTTTAGGGTTTGTAAACTGCGGCAGTTTTTTGTAGCGTTGTCGAGCAGTTCTCTAAGGGAATTTCCGGTAGCCTCAGCAACTGACTTCAACTCAAAAATAGCTCGTATACGTTTATTCATGGTGGCTAAAGGATCGAAGTTTTTATCTAATACCGACATTGCAGTCGCATAGTTATTATCGGTTGTTTCAAATATATCTATAATATCTAGCGACCTGCCGGACAAGCACGATTTTAAACATGTAAGCCTTTCCGAATCACGAAGCACGGGGTTGTCGTGAATCGCAGCCTTAAAGGATATAAAAATCTGGGATCATAAAAACTGGGCCACGATTCTCTCGTATTGTTAAAACTTGGTAAAACCATTGATGGCATTCGTATATGCGATCTAACTATATTTATACGAGTATGCGAAAATTCGTCTTCACGCGGCGTATGCGAATCTATCATCGTATTATTTTCAGGGTCCAAATTGTTCATTGCAGACAGTATGGATTCTCCACTAACTTGTGTAGTCCCGAATTCTTGCGTTTTTATATTACTTATCACGGCGGTTACCATTTCGGCTTTTTTAATCAAATCTTCAGCTCCACAACTATATTTATAAAAATCTTCCGTGTAACATTCCCGTTCCGCTAGTGGCGATTCACATAATGAATCGTCATATAGAAGATCTAATTCATCTTGAATGGTTTCGAATTTAACCTGGTCTATGTGTATTTTATCAGTTCTTTTTTTTAACTGACTGTGTTCGTTTTGATTATCATGATTGCGTTTTAACTTTGAGCTTTCTCTAACGAGTATAGAAATACGTTTTGATTCATCTTGAGTCGACATATTTAATTAATTTAACATATGATAATCGAAATTGATAGAAAAAAAGGAAATATATAATAAATATATATTTATATCTATATATATATATATATATATATATATATATATATATATATATATATATATATATATATATTGTAGATGGACGACACCCAAAAGCGTACTTTCTTGTCAAAATCGCGAGGCAGAATGCATGCGCTACCAACGGAGCCGGTGATGTCAACTCAAAACAATGTTGCCAGTTAAAACAACTACCAATCCACACATTTTAAAATAAAATAATACCACAAATATACAAATATCATATTCAATAAACAAATGACAAGCAATGCTCAACTGCGTCTCAACAAATATAAATTTTTTAAAATCACAAAATTCCATTTTTTTTTCACGAGTTCTGTTAAGAGTTCTGGGTAGCCCCATGGGAGTTCTGAACAAATTTCTTTTATAATTTCTTTGTCTGACCAATATTAAAGAAGTTATAACCAAAAATTCGGCGCTAGTTTTTTTGTACTTTAAGTTCTGAGTTCTGTTAACAGTTCTGCGTAGCCTCTCGAGAGTTATGAACAAATCTCTTTTATAATTTCTTTGTCCGACCAATATTAAAGAAGTTAGAAGCAAAAATGCGGCGCTAAGTTTTTTTGAACATTAAAGATTAAAGAATTAAAACAAATATTTGTATTTCATGAGTCATGACTTTTAGAGTTCTTTGTAACCTGCCGAGAGTTCTGAACAGATAACCAATTCAATTTCTTTGTCCAACCAATATTAAAGAAGTGATAACCGCAGAATTTAAATAGGTTTAGACCTTATATTTATAATCGACAATTTTTTCTAACGATCATGCTATTTATGTTTGAATACGATTTCGTAGGAGAACTATCTCAATTTCTGTAATCTACACATTCAAAAACAAGTTCCAAAACTTTGCGCCTCGGTTTTGCATATAACTCGTTTAATATTGGTCGGCCAAAGAAATTATAAAAGAGATTTGTTTAGAACTCTCGTGGGGCTAGCCAGAACTCTTAACAGAACCCTATAACATATTTTTTTTTTAATTTTGTAATTTTAAAAAATGTTGCGCCTCGCCTCGTCTTTGCTTGTAACTTCTTTAATATTGGTTGGACAAAGAAATTGTATAGGTTATATGTTCAGAACTCTCGGGGGCTACTCAGAACTCTTAGCAGAACTCATGAAAAGGAATATATATTTTTAATTCTTTATTGTACAAAAAACTTAGCGCCGCATATTTGCTTATAAATTCTTTAATATTGGTCGGACATGGAAATTTTAAAAGAGATTTGTTTAGAACTCTCGAAGGGCTACATATATATTTTTTTTAATTCTGTTATTTTCAAAAATTTAGCGCCTCGTTTTTGCTTATAACTTCTTTAATATTGGTTTGACAAAGAAATTGTATAGGTTATTTGAATAGGTGGGAATTAACTCGTTAATCCGTTAATCGTTAATTAACAAAGTTAACAAAATGCTTAACTGATTAACTTTTATGTTGAAAAAAATGTTAAAGCTTTTCTTAACTTCCGTTAAACTGAACTTCCGTTAACTTTGGTCCACTACATTGGTTGTTTATTGACATGTTGTCATTTTTGTTTTTTAAATTATGCACCACGCGGGCACACCGACGCGAGGCAGCGCTGTTACTCAAAAGACCAAAAAATCCAGACAAAAGGCGAGAAAGCCGTTCATTGTTGTACCCCTTTGGCCAATGCCCCATTATCTGGCAAAAAAATATATATTTGCAGCCTTTCACCCGAAGTTTCGACTAATGTGGATGCAAAAGTATGAGAGCAGCAAGTTATCAAAGATCAAGAAACTTATGGAAGCAAAAGTTAAAGACGTTCTGAATAGAGAAAGGGAAACAAATGGAAATGAAAAGGATAGTGCCTGTATTAGCAAAAGCAGCAATAATGAAGAAGAAAGAGAAGATTTTTTCAGCTCTGTTACTCAGTCTGAAGAAGAGGTCTAGAGGACGCAAAAAAATCACAAAAACAAAGCCCAGAATTTGGGGATAACTTGTCTGAACTCAGAGTCAAAAGAATTTTTTACGGATGCTGCCTTTCAAAGTGAACAAAATTGATTTAACAAATCTTTTTTTTTAATATAATACTGCAATCCCACCAAGCGCCAAAGTAGAACGACTTTTTTTCTACACGGAAAGATATTTTGAGTGCTTAACGCTCATCACTGTCAGATGACAATTTTAATATGCTTATGTTCATGAAAGACATTGTGAACATACAACTAATGAAAAATTATGAATAATACAATAAATAGCCTTTTTCTATTTTGCGTCTGTAATGGACTCATTACAGCACCCATATGCGTGTGGTAATGGCTCTCCGAGTGCTGTAATTTTTTTAGTTAGTTAACTTATTCAAGGTTGGCACATAAATTTAGAGCTGTCAGTGTCAAATTTTCGGCGAGATAGTTTTGAGGATATGTGATGTGTGGAAATCGTGAATACACAAATTTGATTAATTAATGGTAATAAACGATATAACACATATTTATTTTAAATTCTTTTCAATGGTACAATTATTAAAAATATTTATAGTAACATTGGATTCTTGAGCAGTATCACTCACTCCAGGGACATTATATTCAGCGCTATTACTACTGTTGCTATCAAATTGCAAATATGGGGCGCTATTATAATATATAAATATGGGGCTGCTATTTGCTTGCTCAAACCCAAGCATTTTAGGTAAATACAACAGTAGTGGACTTCCATCCACCATGATTTTTTATTGTCAACAAATCACCACAATGGTTAGCCAAATGTGTCGCACTACTCCTTCGGAAACAATGTCCAGTACAAAGATTGAAGTTTGGTAATTTGAGAAATGCCGCAATGTCTTTTGATATTCTCCCCATATTAATACCAATTGGACTATTAATACAATGACCCTTAAAGTTTAGAAAAATCCCTTATGCATAACGTTATTAGGACTTAAGTTAGCATATTTTTTAATTAAGTCAATCTAATGAGGATCTGTAATTGCAAACATTCCTGGAATGTCATTTTTTGTTTTAGATACAGACACAATTATGGCAGCGGATCTGTATTCTATGTCATTGACAGACATATCCGTTAATTCCTGATGCCTAAGCGCACCATTATAACCATTATCAAGATGATCTAAAATGAATACCGTTATATACAAAGCTGCGATATACATACAAATTTACCCACCTTCATAGCCAGATAAGACTTATCATCCGCGTCCCTTATAAATTTATGAATATCTTCTTCTAAAATCTTCGACTTTTTAGGTGCATAGCCCTGAGATATCCGTTTCAATAAGGCCCGCAATTTAAAATATTTGGATATATCTACATCGTTATGTATAGATAAACAGAACCTCAACATAGAATATATCGTCCATAAACTTGATGGTATTTACTTCTTAAGTTGTTTTTCGAAATAAGCAAGTAAAACATTTTCCGAAACAACTGCAACTTTATTTAGATTACACCACTTCTTTTTCATATCTTGCTCACGATTTATCTGGCAACAATTTATTCACTGTATTTGCAGCTATTTCTTTCAATTCTGGTGGAGTGCAAGATATTTATAACCCATTTTAATTGCAACCTTTAAATTCCTTTCAAGTGTCAATTTTCAGTGTAACCACCATAAAATTTGATGAACATGTATGGGAGATTTTTTTTTAGAAGTGGCATAAAAGGGCGCAAAATAGAAAAAATACTATAAAAAGCTCGTTCGTAGGGCGTTTTTCAGCACTTGTCCATTAGAAACCTTCCCGTGCGAATTTAGGGTGGGCCGCTATTGTCGCTTGTAAAAATTAAATCAATTATTCTATATACTTGTTTTTGTTTTATTTTATCCCATCCCAAAAGCTACCAAAAGCAGTATACGTTTTGGATGGTTAACTTTTAACGGTTTACTTTAACTTGCGTTAAATTTTCGAAATTTTAACGCTTTAACGATTAACGAAGTTAACTTTTTTATTAACGAGTTAACGATTAACGAAGTTAACTTTTGGATTAACTGTGCCCACCTGTGGTAATTTGTTCAGAACTCTCTGGGGGCTTCTCAGAACTTTTATCAGAACTCATGTATTTTTTTTATCTTCGTCGAAAGTGTTTTATAAATAAATTTATAGATATTGATTTTACAAAAATGTCTAATAAGCATTTTTTTGTTTATGTGTCGTAGTACAATAGGAAACCGTTATCAGTTTTTTTTAACTTTTCAAAAATTACAATATTTTGCAAAAAAAAAATTCGAACTATATACATTATCGAATTGGTGAAACCATACTACGTTATGGAAATTATGGATTCCTTAGCGCATCAATAAATTCTGAAACATATTGAGGTAATAGAACATGCTCAGGATGTAATTAATGGCGTTAACGGTGAAGCAGCTAACTTTGTAAAAAAAAAACTTGCAACGGTTATTTAAAAAAAACATGGTTTTCCACATTTCCAAGACAATTTCAATAAATGTGTCTAGGTCTAGAGGTTCCACAACAATAGACAATAAATATAGTATTATTGAAGCAATGGCATTTAAATTTGCCCCAATAACTTCGGTTGATGTTGAACGAAGTTTTTCAATGTACAAAGATGTCCACGATCAAACAGGAATAGTTTTATTTTTGAGAACTTAGATGCTTGTCATTTAATGTAATAAAAACTTAAAATAAATTATTTTGATGTTTAGCTGTATGTTTCTTTGATATTTATGTTTTCGTACCTAGAATTTAACATTTTTTCATATATTTTATTTCAGATTTAAGAGCATATATATTTTTAAATGCATATTTTCATTTTTATAGAGCATATTTAAGCGCTTAAAGTAGTTTCTTGATACTATTCCGCACGTAAGACACACCGAACAGTTAACTATTATTATTAGATTTGTTTATCATAATAAAGATACAAACATCGCAGAAATACGTGAACATTTTTTGGGCTATCAATCTGTAATTGATACTACGGGTGAAGGATTATTTGAGTTTATTATAAATTATTTAAAATTAATGGATATTATTAGCATTTCGGATTTATATTAACAGAATAAGGGACTTCAACAAAAAATTATTGACATCAATTCAAGAACTTTTTATTTCCCGTTTTGCTCATTCTTTAAACTTGGTAGTTAATGTAAACAGTAAAATAAACGGTAAATTTCTTAGGAATAATACAATTATTTTTCGGTATCCGTGAAACATTAAAATAAAATAATAATAAAAAAAACATGTTACGAATTTGATTTTGAAACCGCTTTCTGCAACTAGGTGGGAAAGTTGAATTGAAGCAATAGGACTCCTTAAAAACAATTATAAAGAAATATATTAGGCTCTTTCAGAGCCTAATATTAGATATTTCAGAGGATGAACTAGGAAGATATGGATTAGATATGGAGTTCAAGCTGACAACGTAATTAAAAAAAAAAAATGTATGCTCAATTATTTATGCTCTACATTTGGCACGATATATTATATCTCGTAAATGTTAATAAAATTTAAAAATTCAGCTGTAGGCACTAGGTGAAACATTATAAAAATAATAATAAATAATAAACACTAGGTATGAGTTTTACAAATATATTTATTTAACACTTTATCCATTTCGGCTTCTTAGACCTTCTTTAGAGCTCCAGAGCTACTATCTTAGGCCTTAATCTTCTGAAGAAGGCCTAAGAAGCCGAAATCGATAAAGTATTATATAAATATATTTGTGAAACTTATAACTAGTGTTTATTATTTATTATTATCTCGTAAATGTTGTCAGCAAAATTATGCAGAATCCCACATTTAATATCCAAATACTTACTCAACATCTCCAACTTAGAAATGAATTGAGAAATGAGAAATGAAAAGAGTCGTAGGACCGATCAAAGTTTCGAGAATATTATCACTTCTGCAAGGGATATAGCAAACCAGATGGATATTCAACCTGGTTTTCCTGAAACTCCAAGAAGAAGAAAAAAGATATTTGAATACGAAGCGGCACAGATGAACCAATAACTGATGCTAAACAATATTATAAAATTAATTTCTTTTTCGCAATTTTAGACACTACTATATCCTTAATTACAGAGAGATTCGTACTGTTGAAAGAACCTAATAACAATTTTAAACTTGTTCGTGACATCAGTAATTTAAAAGAGGGCAATGATGAAATGTTATTAAAACAGTGCAAAGATATGGAAATAAAACTTAGCGATATTAAAAATACTGTAGATGGGGATATTGATGGTAACACTCTGATATGAAGAACTGAAATCTTTACAATACTTTATAAAACCTGAGACGGAAATGGAAAATAAATTGAGTGACACCTTTGCAAATATAACAATTGCACAGCGTATTTATTTCGGTGTCTTCCAGAGAAAGGAGTTTTTTTTTAATATTTAAAATTTTAATTATTAAGAATTATTTTCGTTAAAAAAATGTGCCAAGAACTATTAAAAATTATATTATAGATGAATTAAGTATTAGTGATTTAATATGGAAAGAGTTAATATGTAAATAGGGTTGCCAACCATACTTTATAATAATGTATCCTACTTTTTTCGATAAATATACTTTATACTTTAGCATAGAAATAAAGTATGCGATAATACTTTATTTTCAATCTTTACTGTGATGTGTAAAACGAAAAACTCATATAGATAATTACTGAAGTATCTATCTATACAAGATGAAAGCTGAAATAAAGAAAACATCTGGTGCACTACAAAATTTTCTTACATCAAATACTAAGTCTACCAGACTAGGAATTTCAGTTTGTTTTTTATTAGGAACGAATGAGGCATGCCGAACTCAGTGTTCGTTCCGCATGAGGCAACCCCATTAGGCCGTCATGACATATGTAACGCACGTCCGCCTTCGTTTCTAATTAGGAAGCCTCATTCGGAACACATGCGGAAGCCACACTTGCACCCAACTAGGAAAATCAGTTCGTTTTTTATTAGGAACGAATGAGGCATGCCGAACTCCGTGTTCGTTCCAAATGAGGCAACCGCATTAGGCCGTCATGACATATGTTACGCACGTCCGCCTTCGTTCCTAATTAAGAAGCCTCATTCGGAACACATTCGGAAGCCACACTTGCATGTTATAACTATAACCTCAACCTAGTCTGGTCCGAGTTCGGTTTTCACTTTAGGCAGCAGTTTGGAATCCAAACTCGGATGTGACGATCCCAACCTAGTCTAGCCCAAATTCGGATTGCTCTGTAGGTGGCGGTTTGGAAACCACACTTCGGATTTCCGATTTGACTTCATTTTGAGACAGCAGTTCAGAAACTACACATGCATGCGTCAACTGTAACTTAATGCGGTCCAAATTTTCCATTTGTCTTTGGTGCAAATGCGAATATACTTAATTACTATTGTACGAAAAGAATGTAGTATTCTTACTGCTTTTTAGTGTTTAGTATTTTTATTCTTTACTGTTTAAGACATTAATTTAATGCAATTATATAGGATAGGAAAAGGTAAGCAAAATAATACATTTCGATAGAACCATAAAGATTAACTTAAAGCAAATATTTTTATTAAAAAAAAAAAACACGAATAGTAACGGAAAGTAAATTTTATTGTTCTTTGCCTTCTTAATTTGTTGCTTCTTTCTTGCTTTTGCGAACGGTCCGTCCACCATTCACAATCACCACAATGATGTAAAACAGAGGACACAGTTTTGTCTACTGATCCCTTACTCAAGAGATCATCTGCTGACTTGAAAAACTTCATTAGTCACTTCTTTTGAGACTTTCTGTCGTTTCAAAAAAGTCTCATCCAGTGTAGCTTTTATTTTTGCCGACTCTTCATTGTCTGTTGAATATACGTATGCTTGATATTGCATTTTTTTGACTAATTTTTTAGCTTCGTCGTATGATTCGAGAAATAACAATTGGTTACTTATCAACTACAAAAAACTTCAATAAAAAAACACGAAAAATAAAAATATCCCTTTGCAAATTACCGATTTTTACTATTTATAAATAAAAAATTGCTTTTCTCCCTCGGAAAGTATTATTTTTCAAAATATACTATTTTAAAAAAAAAATATTATTTTTCAAAACTTTTATTGTAAAACAATAGATACTCAAAAAAATTTTTACTTACTGGCTCTTCCACGAACTTCAATAAAATACGATGGCCAATCACGCTCAGGTTCATCACAATTCTGGATCATATTAATTAATACGTCCTGTTTTTCTTTGTTGTAAGTGGGCGGCATAAATTTACATTTTAATTTATTAACTTTATTACCGTAAATCCATTTACTTGGCACTATGTCAATTTGTGTTTTTTTCTTAATAGTTGACAAAAAAACAACTAATCTATATTTCGAATTCTCACTTGTCATTTTGTTAATTTTCAAGTCAATAAGAATATGTTTTTTTTTTATTATTAAGGACAATGGGAACATTTTTTTTCTTTTATTATATTCAGATTTATTCACTGAGAATTTAGTCACTAGCTGCTCACTGCAAAGGTCCATCAGAAACTAAGTCACTTTTAATACTAAACCTCTAAACTAACACTGAAACTTTATACAAACACTAAGACTCTGCTGTTTTTTTGTCGGATATCGCTCTATACAGGAAGTTATAAAGAACATCCATATAAAAAAAATATATAGTGTAGCATCCGGACCGGTAATTTCGTATTTACGTATCAATTCCTGCATTCTTTTTACATATGTAATAATGGCATTACACATACTTTTTCTTTATTATTGTTACTTAAATCAATGCATACCATTTTTTTCTTAACATCTGTGATTTTATATGTATCGATATATCAATGCCCATTGCCGAATTTCTTCAATTGCATCTAAATTGTCAATAACATGATTTAATTCGCTCCCGGTCTCCGAGTCTGAGCTATTTGTTAAATTTCGAGATTGGTTGTCATCATTAGTTTCGATATTGCTACTTCTGCTAATATGTTCTTCTAATTCTAACTCATCATGTTGTACTTCATTTTCTTGGCCACGAACTAAATTTCAACCAGTAGCACGTTCAATATTATTTGTAGGTAATATATCATTACAACATATCCCGCCGTCATTAACACAATACATTACAGGTTCAACATTACGTTCACGTTCTTGTACACAAGATAATAGGGAATATGCATCAATTTTTTTTATTTGTTTATTTCACTATTTACACCGTTATAACATAGTAAAAAATATAAATACTGTTTAAAAATGCATTAATTATGTTAAAAAAAATATTTAAAATAGAGAATAATTTTGAGCTGATTAAACGCCACCATTTGGGCGCGCTCTCCGTTGATGACGTCACGACACGATTATATGGACATGCGCAATTCGGACCGCGGCCTTAGAGTCTAGTCGATTGTTTGTTTACTACACGTGTTCTCGTTCTTAACCTATTTCACCATGAAGAAAACTAAAAAGCCGCCAGTTTATAGGTGTTGCGTAGTGCCTCAATGCAAGAACACTACCGTAAATACACCCGATAAAGTGTTTTTTTCAGTCCCGACAGGTGAAGAAATACGTAGGGAATGGTGTAAGGCTATCAGAAGAGATGAAATATCTACAATAAGTTGTTTACATTGTTGTGAAGATCACTTTAATGTAAGTATAACTTATTTCGATACCTAATATGATTTCAGTTAATCAGAAGTAAGTTTTGTATTGAAAATCAATCACACAAGCAGTAGATAACTGTATCTAAATCCAGTTTACAAAGTTATACCTACTTATGTGTTTTGTTTTTATATCTACAATTCATCTTTAATTACAGATAGAGGAGGATACACAACATTATGTACAATACAACATAATGAAACAAGAAGGTTTAAAAGTGTAACTACGATTAAATAAAGGAGTTCTACATCACAAATTTCATTACCAAAACCGAAATATGCAGCCACCCGTTTTAAGAATGGGTGCTATCTAGAGAAAACGGTCAGCACTGATAGAAGAAGCTCTCTCGGAGTCTACTGCCAGTAGTAGTGATGTTCTGGAAATATGTGAACCACCACAAACAAATAACGATGAAGCAAAATCCTGTTCTTCACATATTGAAGAAATTAATTAATCGGAGAATGAAAATAAACAAGTTATTGATAAAGCTGTGCAAGTGAATATTAAACCACCACAAACAAATAACGATGAAGCAGCATCGTTGTTCTTCCCATATTGAAAAGAATAATTCATCCGAGATTGAAAATAAACAACTTATTGATAAAGCTGTGCAAGTGAATTTTAAAACAAAGTATAGAAGTAAAGGTGTTCATGTAAATTTCACTATAGACAAGAAAAATGTAGCACTATCTCCATTAAAATGTCCTCCTTCATTAACAAATATTGCAACATCACCAATAAAATCATTTGCCAAAAAACAATTGTTTGCCGATAGCCCAGATCGTACGTCAATGTCTTCTAATTCTTCAGTGAAATCTCAAGATTATGTACCAAGTTGTTCATCCGAATCAAGCTGGATGCAAGATGAAGACTCGGAGAATGAAAAACATTTAGCTTACTTTTAACATAACTTTTTTTAAAGTCTAATGCGTACTGTCATGTTAACTGCTATAGAAAAAGAGCCTAAAATGTTGTTAGGATTTCCTAAAAAAATCATATCATATAATAAAATTATTAAGTGAAAATCTACCCCTTGCTACCATAGATATATTAATTACTCTAAAGAAAATAAAATTAAATGAGTCATTTAATATATTAACTTTACAATTTGGATATTCACAAAGTACAATAAGCAGAATATTCAGTAAAAGCATACCTATTATAGCTGAAAAAATAAAAAATCTAATTTCATGGCCAACACCACAAGAAATCTACAAAAAGCTACCCATATCATTTAGGTCCCGGTATGCAGATGTTGTTTCTATCATCGACTGCCTTGAAATTCAGATTGAGAAACCATCTGATGCAGTCCACCAATCACTTACTTGGTCACAGTACAAAAAATGCAATACCTTGAAGTATTTAATTTCATGCACACCTGATGGTTGGTTAATTTTATTTCTGAAGGTTATAGCGGAGGGGCTACAGATGTTTTGATAGTTCAAGACTGTGGTTACTTGGAGTGTTTACCACCTAACCAAGCAGTGATGGCAGATAGAGGCTTCAAAGATTTGTCATGGTTATTAGAAGCTAAAAGATATAAACTTATAAGGCCACCATCAGTTTTGAAGTTGTCCCCAAGCTCAAAACAAGAAGTGAAACTATCAAAACAGATTGCGGCATTGAGGATTCATGTGGAACGTGTGATAAATAGATTAAGGGAGTTTCACATGCTGCTTCCTCATGCTTGCGTCGACCACAATTTAATCCACTTCATAGATGAAGTGATAATAATAGCTTGTGGATTAATAAATATGCAAGATTTCTTAATTAAAAAGTAAATACAAATAAAGCTTTGTTTTATTTAAAATAATATAAAGAATTTTAATGATAATGTACATTTATTTTATTATAAGTTTTGGAAAGATGGCACGAGTCCAAAACAGGATGCATTTTTCCAACAGAGGACTTCTGTTGGACTTCTTTTGTTGTTTCAAAATCACTCTGCGCAACACAAAAAAAGGCCTTTTTTTGTTCGAAAAATGCATCTGCAATTGTACTTGCGCCATACATTTCTTGGACACTTTATTTCCTGAACATATGTATCGATTCATGGCTTTATCCGATGAAGGGCATTTAATTTCGATATCACACATGTGTCACATATCATTTTATCTACGAAGCATGTTAAAATACTGTTGAATCTATTAAAGAAATAATTACCGATAATATTGTAAAAATTCTAATTTTGACAGACAACATACTTCAAATCATCGACACAATAAGGTTGGAACGTTCAACTAGTAAAAACGCACAGTGACGGTAACACTATTAGGTCGTTGTAATCTAGGTTAACCTAGATTTAATCTAGATTAGGTTATGGTTAGGTTAAGTTATTTACTTTCAGAAAATTTATTTTCACTACGTCTATGTTTTTTGTATAGTGACGCGAGCTATTGCCATAGTAATAACAAACAGAAATCGTTTAATAATGAAAATCAATTTGATTTACATTGGACTTTAGGCACGATTTGGATACTTTTACACACGACTATAATAATGGCATCCTTCACATACAATAATGTATTTATTAATGTGTTTATTTAGGTATGTGAGTACAAATACTATTTTTTTCTTCCATATACTTTATTTTTTTCTTTCCAAATAATTTGATACGTTATATTTCTCAAAAAAAGTTGGAAACCCTATATGTTAATAATGTGTAATAATTATCTTTTTTTATATTTATTATAATTATTATGATAAATCAATATTGTCTCTTGCATTTTTATTCTCTGTAGTTCTTTTTGTTTATGCAAATAAACATTTTTTGAGTTGAGATTGAGTTTAATTATTTTCTTGTAATTTGCAAATCTTGTATCATAGAGAAGCGGGCAATTTTTTTTCCACACGCGCCACTGTTACCCACGCGTTGGCCCATCATTAAAATTTTAGTATATTATGATAAATTGACAAAAAAGACAAAAAATAGAAACAATTATCACATCTTTACGCAGGGGTCAAGCTAATCTTCTCGATCTGTATTGATTTATAAAATTAGAATATGGTTTAGATGTAAAAACAATCCAAAACTTAACTATTAACATGTATAATTGGTGCGTACACATACACAATTTTATTATGATTTATCAATTTTATACTATTTCTTAACACATTTTAAATTTTCAGACCAATTTCAGTACGCATGCGCAACTTAGTAAGAGACAACAAATTTAGCTGTTTTCTTACCACTGCTTTAAAGGTTTATTGCGCAGTAGTTTAATTTCTTAAGCTGCCACCCAACGTGGGCTATATGTACAATTTACTGTATTATTTTATTTTTATTTTAATTATACTGTATTATTTTAGTTTTAGTACGTTTTTAAGCCACCTGTTTGTTAAAAGTAAACATTTTTTTGACAGTGGCGCTGTAGTCTACGGGTTTCTAAAAGCAACATGTACCAATTTCTCTAATGCATAATGTTCGGGGATGTATTATTTCTTTAATATCTAGTAAACTTAAAACATCACCCGTCTATGGTTTTGTACAAATTTTGCCTGTCCGGCCGGAAGTATTACCAGCCCTCGGATCAAAAAAGGTTGAGAAACGCGGCTATAAAGCATATTTGCAGTTTTTATCCCTACTACCCATTAAATATTTTTCTTGTTTTACTACTTACCCTTTTTCCAACGCACTAACCTACAACAATATACCACCGAGTTCATGCAGATACTAAACTGTTATAAGATTTTCCTAAAGAAATCTTTATAAAATGTAATTCTATCATTGGTGGATTTAGCATAAAGATATTGCCGCTCGCAAATCAAAATGAGACTTTTCCCACTATAAAAATGAACCCCCACCAACATCGTATAGTTCATATATTTATTAGGGATGGGCGATTCTTCTTAAAAAGATCGATTTTTTAATGGATTTGAATCGAAGTCTAAAGAATCGATTCA
Organism: Phosphuga atrata; assembly: GCA_944588485.1. Lineage (NCBI taxonomy): Eukaryota > Metazoa > Arthropoda > Insecta > Coleoptera > Silphidae > Phosphuga > Phosphuga atrata. The sequence continues at coordinate 20,200,522 of OX155896.1, read as the reverse complement.
GAAAAAATCGATTCTTCTTTTTGAGTTTTTATATAAAAATGAAAAACGGCCAAGTGCCCCGAGCCACGCGCAATATAGGGTTCCTTAGTTGCCATTCCCCCATTCACGATCAGTTAGACTGACCCCCCACGAGTGCGAATGTTTGTGGAAAGCAAACAACAAGTTTTATAAAAATAAACACAAAAGATGATTAGAGATATTGCGGAAAGATGACAAAAATGCAAATATTGATTCTGTTACTAAAAAAACCAACAGTTTAAGAAGTACTTTTAATAAGGAGTACAATAAGCAGTGGCGGATTTCTCAATAGGCTAGCTAGACTGTAGCCTACGGCGGCAAATTTTTGTAAGAGGAAAATTTAAAAAATATACAAATTTTTCAACAGATTTTTTTTTGCGCCGGCGAGAGCCGCCCGCCCCTATAAACAGAGTATCCAGATTAAATCAATCAAATTCCCAAAATTTCTTATCTCTATACTCGAAACATAGCGGCGGCGTGCAGCATTTAATGAAAAAAAGAGCAGGCGGCGCGGCGTGCTCTACAATTTTTTCATTAAATAAACAAAGTCCTGTGAAGTTAGCAACCGAATTTGCAAAAATATAATATTACATCGGAGTTCCCGGCAGATATGAAATAGTTCTAGAGTACTTTGTGCAAAATTTCAATAGTTCTGCAGAATTTCGCGAAAAAAATGGAAAATACCAAAATTGAGCTAGCAACCACTTTTGAGAAAAACTGTGCGTTTTTTACATATTCCTGTACCTCAACCGTAGTTCTGGAGTACTTGATCAATTTTGCAAGAAGTTCTGCAAAAATTGACATTTTGCGAAAAAAATTGAATTTTGAAACTTGCAGAAACAGTTCTATTCGCGGATCTGAATAGCACCCTAAGAGTTCTATCAAAGATCCCTTTGTCATTTTTTGATAAAAACCTTAGTTCAAAAGATATTTGCAGTAATAAGGGAACCATTATTTTTAATGAAAATTAAAAAAAGTCGCGGAACAGTTCTGTTTGCAGTTCCCGATAGAACTCTTAGAGTTCTATCGAAAATCCTTATAACATTTTTCTCCAAAGTTAAAAATTCGAAAGATACGCGAAAAATTAGACTTTACTGATGTGTCGAAGCAAAGAGAAAATAATCGCGTAATAGTTCTGTTTGCAGTTCCTGGTAGAACTCTTAGAGTTCTATCGAAAATCCTTATAACATTTTTCTTCGAAGTTAAAAATTCGAAAGATACGCGAAAAATTAGACTATACCGATGCGACGAAGCAAAGAGAAAATAATCGCGCAATAGTTCTGTTTGCAGTTCCTGGTAGGACTCTGAGAGTTCTATCGAAAATCCTTATAACATTTTTCGGTAAAGTTAAAAATTGGAAAGATATACGAAAAATACAAGTTCACGATTGAATTTCTAATTCACCTGTAAGTGAAAAAGTAAATACTCGCGAAACAGTTGTGTTCATATTTGAATTCGTTGGTTTACTGCAAAATGTTCACATTTTCACATTTTCTTAATAAAATTTCCTAATTCAAATTATTGTACAAGCTCGGCGCGCAGATTTTCGTGCGGCCCTAAAACTATCTGCCGACAACAAAGAAGAAAGATTCAAAACGCCGCTTGGTCTTCGGCGCTTTTGAGATCGACTCTTTCTGAAGTGACGCAATTTTCGAACTCTCGTTGTAGATATTCGAGTCTTGGTGTAGCCTATTGGAATAAATAGTTATTGCTTTCTCGACAAGCAACACCAGCCGAAATAGCACTGCTTTGCTCGGACTTGCTATATCAGACTTCTTGTTTTCTTAATGTGTTGAATTTAGTGAAACAGTGTTTTTGAGCCTTGTTTTAATGGAAAAATAAACGTTGAAAAACGAACGATATTGACAGAACTATTGCGCGATTATTTTCTCTTTGCTTCGTCCCATCGGTGAAGTCTAATTTTTCGCATATCTTTCGAATTTTTAACTTTGAAGAAAAATGTTATAAGGATTTTCGATAGAACTCTAAGAGTTCTACCAGGAACTGCAACCAGAACTATTGCTCGATTTTTTTCTCTTCATTTCGTCGCGTCTCTAAGAGTTCTCTAAGAGTTCTACTGGAAACTATAAACAGAACTGTCACGCGATTTTTTTTCATCTTCACTTCGTCGCATTGGTGAAGTCTAATTTTTCGCAAATCTTTCTAATTTTTAACTTTACAGAAAAAAATTATAAGGATTTTCGATAGAACTCTAAGAGTTCTATCGGGAACTGCAAACAGAACTGTTTTTCATTTCTGAATGAAACCGCGATTTTTTTAAATTTTCATTCAAAATAACGGGTCCCTTATTATTGCAAATATCTTTTGAACTAAGGTTTTTATCAAAAAGTGACAAAGGGATCTTTGATAGAACTCTTAGGGTGCTATTCAGATCCGCTTCCAAGAATATAACAGTTTTTTAAAGTTTCAAAATTAAATTTTTTTTTGCAAAATGTCAATTTTTGCAGAACTTTTTGCAAAATTGATCAAGTTCTCCAGAACTATGGTCGAGGTACAGGAATATGTAAAAAACGCACAGTTTTTTCTTAAAAGTGGTTGCTAGCTCAATTTTGGTATTTTCCATTTTTTCGCGAAATTCTGCAGAACTATTGAAATTTTGCACAAAGTACTCTAGAACTATTTCATATCTGCCGGGAACTCCGATGTAATATTATATTTTTGCAAATTCGGTTGCTAACTTCACATGATTAATAAACAAGCAATACTTACCACATGTGCAATTTATATTTAAAAGTTCAGGTGTGATATTTTCCTTTATGTTTAGATATAGATACTCAGACAATTGAAGTAAAAAATGTAACCAAACGACACATGACGTATATAGATTACAATAAACTAACACAAATTATTTATAACACTGACTGGAAACATATTTTGGATCTGCAGGATCCAGAGATGGCAACTGAATATTTGATCGATGATCTGCAGAGCCTCATAAAAAGGTCTACAAAAAAGTCTAAAAAGAGATCTTTAAAAACGCGGAAAAAGTGGATTACTAAAGCTATAATGACATCCTGTGAAAACAAAGAGGGACTATATAATACTTGGAAAAAGCATCCTAAGAATGATTATCTTAAAAATATGTACAAGAATTATGTAAAAATTCTAGACAAAGTAATAAAAGAGGCCAAAAATAAATATAACAAAGAAACGGTTGATGCCAATATCAGAAACCCTAAAAGATTTTGGACTTTTATTAACGCTAAATTAAACAAGAAAAAGAAGACTGACAATAAGCATATAGGTTGTATCGTTGAAGAGAGAAACAAAATTGAAAATCCGACGGAAAAAGCCAATTCTATGAATAGATTTTTTTGTAAAATAGGAATTGAACTGAGTCATACAATAACACCTCCAAAAGATGTAACAATTAACTTACCACCCAACAACTCTAAGAGTATATTTTTATATCCAACGGATTCAAACGAAAGAATTCATATTATAAATAATATGCACGAACAAGCAGGCGGTCTGGATTGTATAAGTATAAAAAATTTGAAAGTGGCGGCTATTTACATTGCACAACCTCTCACACATGTTTTTAATTTGACAATAGAACACTCAATCTGGCCTAATGCTTTAAAGAACGCGGAAATAATACCTATATTTAAGTCGGGAGATACAAAAAATGCCACCAGTTATAGACCAATTTCATTAATCTCAAATTTGGCAAAAATATTAGAAAAAATAATACATAGCAGATTATTTCACTTTTTTATAGAAAATAATATATTTAATAAGTATCAGTTTGGATTCCTTAAGAATAAAGGCACTAAAGATGCACTAAGTTGCTTGTCAGACACGATTTATACAAAACTTGATAAGAGCAAATGCATTATTGCCACTTTTCTTGATCTAGCAAAGGCTTTTGACACCGTAAATCACGAATTGCTGCTTCAAAAACTTTACAATTATGGAATTAGGGGAAATGTGCATAAGCTCATGGAAAGCTACTTATCAAACAGGAATCAGAAAGTCAGGGTAAATAATATATACAGTACATATCAGAAAGTTACTACAGGGGCACCACAGGGCACTATTCTAGGTCCTATTCTCTTTGTATTATATGTCAATGACCTACTAAGTGAAATGCCGGATGACTCTATAATTTCTTACGCAGATGATACAGTGGTACTCTCAGTAGAAGATTCGTGGTGCCTCGCACGCGATACTATGAATAATTACCTTGATAGGGTCTCAGTAAGGCTAGCTTCAAATAGATTGTCACTAAATCTACAAAAAACAGTCTTCATGACTTTTGGAAACAAAGAGGACAGTGTTCCTAAACAAATAAATATAAGAATCGGGGACTATCAGTTAAAAAGAGTTATAACTTTCAAATACCTTGGTGTTATATTCGACTACAATATGAAATGGAGAAGCCATATTGAAAGTATAGTAAAAAAAACTAAATATCTAACCTTTGTCTTTGCGAAACTCTCCAGGTTTATGACCAAAAATACCCTCTTGAAAATTTATTATTGTCTTTTTCACAGCCACATTAATTATGGAATAATTGGCTGGGGTATTGCCTATAAAAGTCATTTAAATATATTACAGAATCTGCAAAATAAAATAGTAAAAATAATAAATAAAACAAATAAATATGAGACTATACTAACCCCACTAAACATAGAACAAACATACATATTGGAAACATCTGAATATCATTACAGGCATTTGCTAAATTTACATGTACAATCACTTAGTAATACGAGGATTATGTGTATTTTATTACATAAGGTTAACTTAGAAATTGGTAAGAAGAACAGTTTTTACACGGCGACAATGACTTACAATTCACTTCCAGTGGGATTGAAAGGTATGCGTGTTAATAGAGTTAGTATAAAGAATAAATTAAAAAACTGGGCAAGATTAAATATTTAAAATGATCGGTTTAAAAATATGTTTTCAATCTAGAGATTTAATTATTATTATTATAATTTATATATATATATATATATATATATATATATATATATATATATATATATATATATGTATATATGTATGTGTATATATATATATATATATATATATATATATATTTTTTGTTGTTGTTAATTTGTGATATAATCTATTACTCTTGATGTTTAAATGTTTTCAAGTTATTTTTTTCTTTTATGTAGCCAGGCCTATGTACAGGTATTTACAAATACCTCTGTAGGAATTACAATGTAAATCATGTAATTATCTGGTTTAAATAAATAAATAAATATTATTTATAAATACAATATAAATAGTGTGAGTGTGCAATAAATTTTAAGCAGGGCAGTTATTTAGTGAATTGTGTGAGATCAAACAAGCAAGTACGATATGCTTATTTTTTATTTTAAATAATACCGAATAAAGTGCAAATTTGAAAGATATTTTGCACATTTATTTGTATATCTGTATCTGATTCTACCATACTCCTATTATTTTTCTACTTCAAAGATCGAATACGTACAAATAGAAATGGCAGATGGTAGAAAACGTTTAGGCGGGCGGGAATACAAAAAGAAATCGGAGGGAAAACGAAAATAAACTTTGGAAAAAAAGAAAAAAAAAGATTTTTTCTTCACCAAGAATCTTGCCAAAATTGTTCTATATTAATCAACTAATCACCCAATACGCTAATCATCTACTAATCACCTAAATTAACAATCACCTAATTCTATTGAAGAGCTCGAAGATTTTGCAGTACCTAGTGCATCAAAAGAAACAGAAACTAGTGCCAATTCTGCTTTGTGTGAAAATGAAAATGCTGCAGTTAATCATGTTGAACGAGAAGAAAAAGGTCAACCAATTTTATCGGAAATATTGTCTCCGTCTCAAGTTTTTATATTGGACGTAGATCTTGCAAAGTGGGTATAGAATGATGAGTAGATAGATTTTATTGCGCGAAATGGTTATTCTCAAAACGCAGATTCTGATTTTGAGTAATCAAAATGATTCTACAAAGACCAAAACGCTTTTTGAGTTCAACAATTTTTCAAGATCTTCAATCTTTTCAAGAAGTTTCAAGTCGGCAATGAATAATCACTTGTTTGATTGATGCAAATCGTCTTCCACAGTGCTTTAGTAAGCGCGGAAAAGTAAAATGAAGCTTCTAAGTCGTCCGGTTCAAGAAATATTTAGATTTTTGTAATAAAAAAAATGATATTTTCAACACAACTGATGTGTATTACTGGTCACACAACTAAAAAATGCCCACCTAGCTGAACCGGCGTTTCAATGGGGTTTTAAAGAAATTATTAGCGTAATGATTAGCGTAAAAATAAAAATAATTATTAGCGTAATGCGTAATAATGTCACGTACTGCAAAGTAATGCCACGTAAAGGAAGGAAATTTGAAATATTTACTTTTAAATAATTAAATAATTTCTAATGCACTGAACGTTATAGTATATTTACTTGTTATTACTATGTGCAACCTGTAAGATAAGACTGCCAGTAATGAAGAAGACATCACTTTAGTAGTATCGTCATTAAATAACAAGTGTATTGAATTTCAAAAAAAATTCAACAAAATTACAATGCTCTAAACTAGTTTTTCACATTTTTTGTATTGCTTATCGATATTAAATCATATGTCACAGTCCTGTAAAGTTAGAAACCGAATTTTCAAAAATATTATATTACGGAGTAAAATATGATATTATGGATATTATCGGAGTTCCTGGTAGATATGAAATAGTTCTAGAGTACAAAAAAATGGAAAATACCAAAAATGAACTAGCAAGACTTTTGAGAAAAACTGTGAGTTTTTGACATATTACTGCACCTCGACCATACTTCTGGAGTACTTGTACTTGATCAATTTTGCAAAAAGTTCTGCAAAAATTGACATTAATTGCAAAAACAGTTCTTTTCGCGAATCTAAATAGCACCCTAAGAGTTCTATCGAAGATCCCTTTGACATTTTTTTATCAAAACCTTGGTTCAAAAGATATTTTCAAAATGTAATAAGGGACCCATGGTTTTGAATGAAAATTAAAAAAATTCGCGCAACAGTTATGTTTGCAGTTCCTGATAGACCTAGAGTTCTATCGAAAATCCTTATAACATTTTTCTGTGAAGTCAAATAATGGAAAGATATTCGAAAAAAGTTCACTAATGAAGTTCGAGTTCAGCAATGAAGTGCAAAGAAAAGTGGCGCAACAGTTCTGTTCCTATGTGAATTCGTTGGTTTACTGTAAAAAATATGCACATTTTCTACTAAAATTTACTAACTATAAGTATTTACTACAAGCTCGGCGCGTGGATTTTCGTGCGGCCGACAAAGGAGAAAGCCGATCTATTCGCCGACAAAGCAGAAAGATTCAAAATGCCGCTCGGTCGCTCCGTTTTTTTTTCTATCTCCCCTTCCCCACATCGGTGAAGTTTAATTTTTCGCATATTTTTCTAATTTTTAACTTTACAGAAAAAATTTATAAGGATTCTACCAGGAACTTCAAACAGAACTATTACGCGGTTTTTTTCTTTTTTACTTCGTCGCATCGGTTAAGCTCAATTTTTCGGAAATCTTTTCAACTTTTTTAACTTAAAGTAAAATTGGGATTTATACTGTATATATTATATATATATATATATATATATATATATATATATATATATATATATATATATATATATATATATATATATATATATATATATATATATACAGTATAAATCCCAATTTTACTATATATGTATAATATAATATATATGTATAATTATATATTTGTAATATCTGTATATTTATATGTATAATATACAATTATAAGGATTTTCGATAGAACTCTACCGAAAACTGCAAACAGAACTATTGCGCGAAATTTTGAACAAAGTACTCTAGAACTATTTGATATCTACCAGGAACTCCGATGTTATATTTTTGCAAATTCGGTAGCTAACTTCATAGGACTATATATTACTATTAAATGTTAAAATTTTATTATTAATATTATACTACCTAATTTTAAACCCATTTCACTTTATTTCAAATGGCATCATCGGCTTCTTTCTATTATTTATTTATTTATTTATTTATCAACCTACTGGCATATAGAAACCACATACAAAAAAAATATAAATTTAAAAATAAAAATACAATAATATCACAAAACACAAAATAAACTCCAATTTCCTTTATAATACACCTTCTCTGTTACCAGTTTGCTCTTTCCATCTTTTTATCCGTCTCAGCAGTTTCAGACCCTTTCCGCTATCATTCATACATTCCTCCCATTTCTTTCCTTCCCGCCTTTCTCCCTCATTCCATTCACCCCTTGTACACTCTTCCATCCAATGCTCCCAAGTATCCTTTGCTGTCCCACAAACACTACACTTTCTATGCTCCTCACTCATCCAGTATCTTCTTCCACGCTCCTCACATCCACACCTATACCTTGCTAACATGACTTGTGCATCGTCCTCTTCATTTACACTTAAATAGGTTGGTAACCGCCCATGTACCTGTATCTTTACGTACCCTTTATGAAAATTACTACTTTCTATTTTGCTTTGCCGCTCCTGTAGGTCCACTTCTTGCAAACGTTCTACCAACCTATCGGCCCACCCTGCCCTTTCCTGCTTTAGCGTTTCGAGCCCCTCACCAGATATACCACCTCTTTCATACAATTTCCTCTTATTCTTACCCCAGTCACTCCCTTTCATACCGCCTACGTCCACTCGATTTACCCTTCTAAAAACCTCTTTTATTAACCTTTCATCTCCCATTTCACTCACCTTATATTCATACCTTATGACCTTTCTTGCAGCCAAGACTGCCACCTTGCACGCATTCACCTCCTGGAGGACAATGTAACTAGGTGTCGACCTATCAAGCTTCAGGATTTTTTTGAAAAACTTTAACTGGACTCTCTCTATCCTCTCCTCCTCTCTCGTCCCCCAGACTTCTGCGCCATACAATAAAATGCTTCTGGCACACACCTTCCACACCGTCTCAGCCGCCCTGAAGTTCCTTCGAACCCTTCGAAGTGACCTTCGAATTTATTTCTCCATTCATTCCAGACTCGCCCAGCTGCCACCCACGCTTTCTTCGCTACATACTCCACATGTTCTCTATTGCTGCCTCCATTTCCAAATACATACCCTAGATACTTAAACCTTTGCACCTCCTCGATTTCCCTCCCTCTCCATTCAAACCTCTCTTTCTTGAACTTCCCACCTCTTTTGAACCGCATCCATTTAGTTTTTCCCACATTCACACTCAAATCTCTCCTTTCAAAAAACCCTCTCACCCTTTCAATTACCTCTCTCCATTCCCCAGCTGTCTTGGCAAATACAACTACATCATCAGCGTATGCTAAACTCCACACCTTTGTTCTCCCTACCACCACTCCTCCAGCTTGTCCGTCTGCCAAAACTCTTTCCAAATCAGCCACATAGAGATTGAAAAGTGTGGGGCTCAGTGGACATCCCTGCCTCAGGCCCTTTTTTATCTCGAAATATTCCGTTACACACTCATTCACCCTGATCTTACACACCGTTTCCCTATACACCTCCCTTACATTCCTCCTCACCCTCTCCGAAATACCCTTTTTAACCAAACATTCATACAATCTCCCTCTATCTACGGAATCATACGCTGCTTTCAGGTCGATAAAAAGAGCAAAAAGGCTGCCAGATCTAATTTCCTGATCAATTATAAATCTAAGTGTTATGAGTTGTTCGACTGTGCCTCTTCCCTCTCTGAATCCTGCTTGCACCTCTGGTATTAACTGCTTTTCCTCTGCCTCTTTTCTCAACCGCCCTTCTAGAATCTTGGCGAACATTTTGTAGGAAGAGTTCATCAGCATGATCCCCCTGTAATTCTCCACCCTTTCCTTGTCCCCATTTTTGTGGATTGGCTGTATTATCCCCTCTTTCCAGCTCTCTGGGAAACCCCTTGTCCCTTTCCATATCTTGTTGAAATCCTCCGTAAGCTTGTCGATACATTTATCTGGTACTAACTTCCACGCTTCATTTCCAACTCCGTCCGGTCCCGCCGCTTTCTTCTGCTTTAAGGCTGCAATTACCTGGTGTACTTCCCCGGCAGTAATTTCTTCTTCACCTACTTCTTCAACAGTCTGTTCCCTTCTGACACTGACTTTCCCTCGATCCACCGTTATCTCCCCTCCTTCCAATAGAACCATATAGTGCCTTAACCAGGTTTCCTTAGGTATACTGTCTGGAATTCGCTCCTTCCTCCCGCTCTTCTCCTTTAAATATTTCCACAGCTGCGCTTTAGTTTTAATCTCCAGTATTCGTTGTCTCTCTCTTCTCTCCCACTATTCTTCTCTCTTTCTATTATGAGGAGTTTAGAAGGAGCTCACTGTCCTACTGCAGCACGGCGCATGATGAGCTCATGCGGGTGTAGTGGGGAACTAATGTGGCCGTAATGCGGCCGTAATGCGAATATAATGTGAACATAATTCTGGGAATGCAATAGTAATTCAAGGAATGCAAGAGTACTTTGTGTACTGTGGTGTAATAATTATGTAATGCTAAGGAATGCAAAGTAATGTACGGTAATGCATCTAAATATTAACATGTATTGCAAGAGTGGATGGCCCCTCGGAATTTAATTAACTTTTCTTATTTGGAATCAAGAGTTCTCGGCCTCTGGAATAATCTGGTTGTAATATAACTTAACCTAACCATAACCTATTCTAGATTAAATCTTCGTTACAACGACTAAATAGTGTTCCCGTCACTGTGCGTTTTTACTAATTAGCAATTTTTTCAACGGAGGCGCTGGGCGTTCTAACCCTATTGTGTCAGTGATTTGATGCACTCATGCACAAAAGCCTTTCTTTACACACTTGTATCATAAACTACTATTATTGTATACATTCATATACTTGTCTATAAATATACAAAAATGTATTTATTATTAATTATTAGTAACTATAAAAATATTTGTAAAAAACAATAATTTGAACATTATGATTTTTAATTAATTAAATATTTTATTAAAAAAAAAATATGATTTTCTTTCACGATCAAATTTGTGATCCGAGTGAATACTCGGATCATTTATTAAAATGTCGTGAAATTTCTCACATGAATTGGTGAAATTATTTTTTTCGCTTAATATAGATTTTAAAGTTTAATGTTCAACTGCGTTTTTTCAGTTGTCCATATTTTATTTATACTGGAAGAAACACTTTTTGTTGCTGCATTTGCTCCTGGAAGGGAGAGCGCGTATTCTACAATTATCAAAATATCTTGATAAGGAATATTATTCTGTTTAAAATGAAGCAATAACTCCGTCCATTTTTGGTCTGTTCCCACATTTGCAGACCAGTAACACTTAATTTTTTATCAGTAACGTATCTTTTTTACCAGTAACACACATTAATATATTCAAAAGATTTTTACACCTATTCCCATAAAATCTCCTGTTTTAATGGAACGCAATGAAAATTTCAGAACTAAGTGACATTAAACGACCGGATTTTCTGATTGAAGTTACAAATTTTTATAATAACTGCTTGGAATATCTTGAAGAATGGACAGTTCAATTGGAGGATATTAAAAAAATTCATTGGTTGACATTGAAAAAGGAGATTTTATGGGAGTATGTGGAAAAATCTGATATTATATATTACAGTACATTTAAAATAAGAAATGCAGATATTTTCTAAAAAGCAGGATATTTAAAAAAATCGGCGGGACGCGGGACTTTTCTCCAAAAAGCGGGACTGTCCCGCCAAAATCGGGACGTTTGTTCACCTTAGACTAATCTGTATACCCATGCCGAATTACAGCTTTATATTTCTAATAAAAAAACCATCAGAAAAGATAAGAAAAATCAAAACAAATCGAATTGTGTTTTGATTGTTTTCTTGATTTTGGCATCTGGAGCAGACAATAGAACCACTACATCCCATTTCGTACAGCTAGTTGTACAACGTGTTGGTGTTTGCATTGAATTTTCGCTCTGTGGTTGTGTTGTGATTTAGTAAAGTTTTCAAGATGGACAAATGGTTGAAAACAGGATCTTTTGGTAAGTGGACAATTTGTAAAGTAACTATTGATAAAGATGAGCCTGGCCCATCAAATACTAACCTAATAAATTCTGATTGAATGAATGATGAAAGGGTAAAGTACAGGTGAATGCAAAGAAACCAGAAACTTTCAATAGGAAATATAGTACTTTATATAAAATATGGGTTTACATTTGTAGTCACAAAGGAAGAACCATTACCTCAATGTGTAATTTGCTTTGAAATATTGGCAAATCAAAGCATGTGAAGCCTTCTAAGCTAGAAATACACATTTCAAATAAACACCCAGAATGTGTTAATAAGCCTAAAGCTTTTTTTCAAAATAAGAAAAGAGATTTGATATCGACTAGGACCAATATGGAAAATGTCTCGACAGGACGTAAAAATAAAAAGGTTACAACGGTTTCGTACCAACTGTCACTGTTGATTACCAAAAAAGGTCTACCTCATACAGCAGGTGAGAACAGAACAACTTATTTTTGCATTGAAACGAAGTGATTTTTACTTCTTACAATTGGATGAAAGCACTGATACAGCTGCTAATGCCAATTTATTAGCTTTTGTTAGATTTGAGACCAAAGAATCAGTAGAAGAAGAAATGTTATTTTGTAGACCTTTACCTACCAGAAGTCGTTCTGGTAGGTAAAGGTCTACTGGGGCTGATATTTTCAACTGTTTGTGTGGTTTTATGAAAGAAAACGAAATTGACTGGTCTAAACGTGTCGGAGTAACAACTGATGGAGCACGTGCCATGTCTGGCATTTACTCAGGACTGCGGCGACAGTTCAGACAGTTTCTATATTAGTTGAATGAGTTCACTGTAGTATTTACAGAGTGGCTTTATCGGTGAAAGAAATGAAAAAAAAAACTCAAAAACACATTTGACGGTTCTGTAAAAATCGTAAATTTAATCAAGTCCCAACCTAAAAACTCAAGAGTCTTTGGTGTGTTGTGCGATGAAATGGGGAGTGAGTATAACAACTACTCCTGCATTGTGAAGTCCGTTGGTTATCCAGAGGAAAAGTTCTGGCCAGGTTGTTTGAGCTTCGTGATAAGGTACGGTTGTTCTTATTACATTTTCAACCAGAAGGAAAGTTGAAAGATCAAGTTTTTTCAGACAACTGCCTTAATGAAGAGATTTGGTCAATAAAGTTGGCTTATTTTGCGGATATTCAGTTCTCTAAATACTCTTAATTTGACCTTACAAGGAAAAGATGTCCACAAATTCTTTGTGCAAGACCAAGTTGATGCTACTATAAAAAGATAGAACGGTGGTCTGATAAAGTTCAGAAAAATATCTTTGATGTCTTCCCACTTCTGAACGATTTTTGGACGAGAATGATCTTAAAGTAAAGAAAGCAACTTCAAAAATGATCTTTGAACATCTCGAAGCCTTGGCTTCTAAAAACTTTCTAAAAACCTAAGACGCTACTTCCCACCCATAGAAAAAGAAAAGCAGTGGATTGAGAATCCATTCGATGAGGACAACTTAAAGAAACTTAACCTTATGACCTCCCAGGTAAGCTACTACTCTTTTAAATCTTACTTGAAATATTAGCGTAACTAAACATATGTTTTATTTCTTTTTATTTTGCAGGAAAATTATCGTATATATCAATATCATATATATATATATATATACAGGGTGGGGTACATAAAGCGTTACAGAGCAATAACAGTCAAACTATTGATTATATTCAAAAAAGTTTCAGACAAATGTTTTAGGGATCGAGAGGGCCGTCATACTGGACCATTCTATTTTTTTATCGGTGGAGGCGCTGCAGCTACGTCAAGGTCACCTCCACTTTTTTAAATGGAATCATGTAATTTTTTTCGATAATATTATTGCCGATTTTAAGACGAATTCAACGACCTGCAACACAAGGTCAAAGGAACGAATGAAAAAGGCACATAAGAATTAAAAAGGCACAAAAAGTGTTACAGAGCAATAACACACAATTTATTAATAATATTCAAAAATGTTTCATATTAAAATTTAAGTGTTCGAGAAGGCCGTCATACTGGGCCACACTATTTTGTTATCGGTGGAGGCGTTGAAGCTACGTCAAGGTCAACACCACTTTTTTAAATGGAATCATGTATTTCTTTTCGATAATATTATTGTCGATTTTAAGACGAATTCAACGACCTGCAAAACAAGGTCATTCTAGTCATGTACCGTATGAAAATAGTCGAAAATATCGAAAAATATCGGAATAATCACTTTCAAAGGATCGACTAACCTTGGTTTTCTGTAGACATATCAGTTAGTCACGGTTTACCTTCTAATGTGAGAACATTGAATCGCGAAAATGAACGAATTTCAAGAACCTTTTGATATGTTGATGGTGTTGGGCGAATGCCGTAAAAATTACAGAAACGCCCGAGATTTGTATGCGGCTCGTTATCCGGATAGGCGACAAAAATCGCACATGGCTTTTAAGCGTTTAGCTGACAATTTCTGTCGCTTCGGTACAGTGAAACAAGCACGAGTAAAACGTCCACCGATTACTAATAAAAATAATGCGGCTGCTATGTTAGCTTTTGTTGCACTAAATCCACATTCGAGCAGCAGGCAAATGGAAAGAGAGAGTGGAATTAGTCGGCGATCTGTGTTAAGGCTCTTACATAAACACAAGTTCCATCCGTATCGTATGTCATTACACCAGGAATTGTACGGCAATGACTTCCTAAATCGCGTTAATTTCTGTAATTGGATTCGTAGAAAAATGCGCACAGATGTTTCATTTTTGATTCTCTTGCTTTTTTCTGACGAATCTAACTTCAGAAATACGGGAATGTGAATAGGCATCACATGCATTACTGGGCAAATGAGAATCCTCGATTGATGATAGCTGTACCATTTCAACATCCGTGGTCCGTTAATTGTTGGTGCGGCATTGTCAGCGATCACGTCATTGGTCCATATTTTTTTGAAGGTTGCTTGACTGGGCAAGTTTACGCAAACTTTCTGCAAAACGTACTGCCTGAATTACTAGAAGACGTGCCCTTGTATGTTCGCATGAACATGTAGATGCCACACGACGGTGCACCACCCCATTATGCTCTGTGTTCAAGACAAGTGATGAATGAGATTTTTAGCGAAAAGTGGATAGGACGAGGCGGTCCTGTAGCTTGGCCACCTCGTTTGCCAGATCTAACATCACCCGATTACTTTTTATGGGGGTTTATCAAAGATCGCGTAATGGCGGTAGCACCTACCACGCCTGATGACATGAAGGAAAGAATCCGCCAAACTTGTACCGAAATTACATTTTCACCAGCGGATTAACAAGTGTTTACAAGTCGAGGTTCACCACTTCGAGCATCTTCTGTAGGTAGACCGAAACCAAGGTTAGTCGATCCTTTGAAAGTGATTATTCCGATATTTTTCGATATTTTCGACTATTTTCATACTTTGCATGACTAGAATGACCTTGTGTTACAGGTCGTTGAATTCGTCTTAAAATCGGCAATAATATTATCGGCAAGAAATACATGATTCCATTTCAAAAAGTGGGGTTGACCTTAACGTAGCTTCTGCGCTTCAACCGATAAAAAAATAGTCTGGCCCAATATGGCGGCCTTCTCGCACACTTAAACTTTAATATGAAACTTTTTGGATATTATTAATAAATTGTGTGTTATTGCTCTGTAACACTTTATTTGCCTTTTTAATTCTTATGTGCCTTTTTCATTCGTTCCTTTGACCTTGTGTTGCAGGTCGTTGAATTCGTCTTAGAATCGGCAATAATATTATCGAAAAAAAGTGGAGGTGACCTTGGCGTAGCTTCAGCGCCTCCACCGATAAAAAAATAGAGTGGTCCAGTATGACGGCCCTCTCGATATCTAAAACATTTGTCTGAAACTTTTTTGAATATAATCAATAGTTTGACTGTTATTGCTCTGTAACACTTTATGTGACCCACCCTGTATACATATATATATATATATATATATATATATATATATATAATATATATAATATATAACATATATATATATATATATATATATATATATATATATATATATATATATATATAAATATAAATATATTTATATACAATATTTGATGGTACATTATATATAGATAAGGTAGCTTTTTACTCCACCGTGGACCGATGGACCTTGGAGGTATTCCAAAGAGAAAAGGTGTGTTGCCAGCTGAAAAATGTTAGGAACCACTGCTATAAGTTGTTGAAAACAGCGGTTATAATATAACGGTTATAAGATAACCCTAAAAAAGAAAAACTCAAAAAAAGAAAAAAGTAAGCAATCTTCTATCGATTAGATCTTTAAATTAGATCTAATTAAATTTGTAAAAAAGTCAATTCTTTCTGATAATTAACCCTATACTCGTACCGGAGATCTAGCCTCGACGAGTTTAGCATTGTTCTACGCATACCCCCACTTTATTTCGAGTGCGCGGTGTTTAGTTTTCCGAATTGGAAAAACTGTCGCATATTTCTCTAACTAATAACTCAAACTAATCTGCGCGTACCTCGGCTCGTCCCTTGCCCCTTATATCTCTTCGCAGTACAGCTCCATTCTCTCGCCCGTTTGAGTATAGAATGGTGCACATTTTGTTGTTTTTTGTGAGTTAGATAACAAAGTTTTGTTGGAGTTATACAGAAATAATACAGAACCAGCTTTGACAAGACATTCTTTAGGGATGTCCCTACCACGTTATTTTCGACCCTGCATCATTTTAATAAGTCAATTATCTGCAATCGAGTAATTTAACACAGCCATGTAATTTCGCTTCAGTTTATGCAAAAACAATGTAGCACAGGAAGGCTTATTGATTTACTCAAATACAGAATGAATAATTGGTTTACGTTTGTACCGATGGTACATACGATGTTAGTTCAACACAAACTAACCATTTTAGGAACATTGTGAAAAAAATAAACGGGACATCCCAAAAGAATGTTTTGTCAAATCAACAGCTGAATTTTTATTATTGCTGTATGACTCCAACAACAGTTTGTTATCCTACTCACCAAAAAAACAACAAAAGTGCTACTTCTCTTCACCATGATCGTTATATACGTATAATAAAACAAAAAGTGGAACAGGCAGTTTTTATTATAAAGAGTGGGTCATGTAACTTTTGGGATTTGAATCGGCTATAAAAAAAAACTAATGAATATTTTGTCAAAATTATGTATTTATTAGAGAGATTGAATATTTTCATTTAAGAATGAAACACATCATTCAAAGCGGCTGGCTTGGCAGTACCCTATCCAATCAACCCAATTTTTCAGTACATTTTGGATTGTTCGTGTTCCAATCGCATACATGGCAACTTAGATTTCGTGTCTCTGACTAACTGTTTGGTGTGATTTTTGGTTCTGCGGTATCATTGAGCCATTTTTCTTCTTCTCAAATTCTCAAAATGTGCAGAACCGCCGTTTCCGGCAATAGCGAACGTTACCGTGCCATTCTATACGAATTTTCGTATAAAAAATTGGAGGATAAGTGTTACGCTAACCATCTAGAGCTATTCTCAACCGCTGGTCCTATTTTTTCTATCCGCGAAAAATAAATTATCAAAAAAAGAAAACAATAATAACTAAATTTTAATTTATAATATGAAATACAAATATCTTAAACTAATTTTAATTTTATGTAATTTATGATTAGTACGATTAGTAAATGACTAGTACATGTGGATCGTATTTTTCGGAAAGGAATAGTTTTTGTGGATGGAACAGTTGAAAAGAATGGAATAGTTGCTAAAGGTGGAATAATTGATGAGAGTGAAATTGTATAATGAATTTTGACATTTGTATATGAAAGAGTAATCAGAATTGCGAGCTGCGCGATTCTTGTATCAGCTAAGGTTGTATGAGTTGCAAGATGTACAACTCCTACTGCACAGAATATTAACTAATAATTCATCCGTCTCAAATGATTTTAATGCTGTCAGATTTGTAAAATAATATAATAGAACACTTTTGAGGTGTACTTAATCATATAATGTTACCAATTGTCTGAAATCAAAGTGACTTTAATTTAAAGAGTGATATTAGAATTGAAAAGTTCCCAACGATCATAAAAAGGTTACTATATCTAACGATGTGATATTAGTTACGAAGGTGTACAAAATGGACGATAAAAAATCAGCTGTGGAGTAAAAAGTTACTGAAAATCTCACTAAAACTTTCATAACCTTATGGGTTATGTTGAACGTCAAAGTTGACAAAATCAATATCACTTAATCAATTTAAGATTAAGTAACATTGATTTTGTCAACTTTGACGTTCAACATAACCCACATATTGTTTTAATCAAGTTGGTATCTTGTGTTTTTGAGTTACCAACATACTCAAACATAATCTCACCAACTATTTGTTAAAGTTACATTGTTGTCTTTTTTTTTCGCCAAAATTGCAAGCCTTAGTTACTAATTTCACTTCATCATATATAGTAACCTCCTTTTATGAAGGTTGGCAACTCTTGATTTCCAATATCACTCCTCCAATTATAGTAAGCTTTCTTTTAGACATGAAAGAGTTTTTATTACATCTATTGCAGTTTTCGAGTTGTTGCTATTTAAATCCATTAGTATCAGTTCCGGTTTGACTTCGAGGGATGCGTATGTGGTCTGGATTTCTATGGCGGGAAACCTAATCTGCGGGGGTAAAACCAACGTTATAACTGTGTAACTGGCAGGGGTTAAACGCGCTGCCGCGGGTATGTGGTCTTGGACAGAAAAAATAAATTCTGTGTTAAGGCTATCGGCCACGAGAATACCAAATTTCAATAGAAAGGTCTATAAGCTACGCCGAACTGAAAGAATTTTGAATACAACTGTCCAAGTTTTCAAACTATAGTTATTTGAATATCTTACCTCGTGTGTGACTTTGAGTTTGAGGGGCGGCGACTGCCGCCAGATAAAATATTTTGCAAAACTAACGGAGGGATATCATAGACTGACTAATTCTCTACAAATGTGTGAAATTTTATTGTTCCACGTTGTGTGAAACTTCCTAAAATATTCCTCTTCTCTGAATTTCGTTTTTGATTTTTTTCATTTATAAAAAAAAAATCGGCCAAACGGTTCGCTTTGGAAAAATGAAAATGACACAACTTTTAGATGAAAATGTGTTCAATAAAATAGCGTTAAATGCATGTTTCTTAGACTCTGGAAAATTGGACAAAAAAATATATTTGCAAGTTTTCAATGAATATTTCTTTATTAAAACAATTATGTGTCCAGGCTATCGGCCATCAAAATACCAAAATGTCAATTTCAATAGAAAAATGTATAATCTATATAGATCTGAAAGAAATTTTAATACATCTCTTGCAGTTTTCATTTTATAGTTATTTGAATTTATTAATTTCTGTTACGTTCGAGTTTGAGGGGCGGCGGCCACCGCCAGATAAAATATTTTTCAAAACTAACTGGGGGATATTATAGACTGACTAATTCTGTACAAATGTGTCAAATTTTGTTGTTCCACGTTGTATAAAACTTACAAAAATAATTTTTCAACAAATCCAGACATGTCAAACAGGAATTCCGATCAAAACCGAACGCGGAAATTTCAAAATATTCAAAAATTGCGAAAAAATATATTAATCCTTGAAGGATTTCAATGAAACTTATGCTGAATGTGGGTATCCACCAGAGGTATGAGTTGACAAAATTAGAACGCTCCCACTCCAATGGGGACGTCGTGAAGAATGATTTTCTCGTCAACAATTTTATGGAAATATCTCGTCAATGCCTCAAGATGGAAAATTATAACCGGGATATCCGTATGTAAGACGTCGGTGTCTACAAAAAAGTATTCTTTGCAAATTTTGTAAAAACCTTCGGTTTGGTCGCAAAAGTAAAAAATATAAAATTGAAACAATTTTAGAATGGGTACCCCTTCTCTGAATTTCGTTTTTCAATTTACATGGGTTTAAATGGGCTCTTCCGCCAAAACGGTTCGCTTTGGAAAAATGAAAATGACACATCTTTTAGATGAAAATCTGCTCTATAAAATAGCGCTAAATGCATGTTTCTTAGACTCCGGAAAATTGAACAAAAAAATATATTTGCAAGAATTTCTTTATTAAAAAAATCCTGTGTCAAGTCTATCGACCACAAATATGTCAATTTCAATAGAAACATGTACACTCTATATAAAACTTATGTAAACTATATTACTATAAAAATTATTTCATCCAAACCCAAGGAAATGAGGCATATGATTTTTCAAAGACGAAGCAGAAAGGTAGACGACATTTTTAAGTTCATGCAGCACATTTCAATAGGCCTCAATAAGCACTATTCGATTTTAAAAAGAAAAACCGGATAAATTTAGAGATGGCTTTTTCTTCAGCCCTCAAGTGATAGAACTGATCGTTTTTCAACAATAACTCTTTTGTTATACATGCTAGGAAGTCGCGGAATACACTTTTAGATTCCAAACAAAAAATTAAATGTGCAATTTTCAACTATTCTTGTAGGAAAGTCGTAATTGTCACCGTTTGGAAAATGGATTTTAAATCACCAGATGACCCAAAAACTTACATCGTCCCCCATGTAAAATTAGCCGAATTTTCAGAATGTCCAATCAGAAATTTGTAAAACAATAGTTTTCTTTTATAAAATCAGTAAAAACTCTAATCAAATATGGCCGAGCTTACTTTTACTCAAGTAAGAGTGTGAATTTGCAAGAATATTCAATTGTTTCTAATGTAGAACTTTCCAACTTTAACAAATCTGAGAAATAAAATTTTCCCGGACACCATTCACCACGGAAATTGGAAGGAAACTTCTGTGGGGCGGAGTGGCTAGCCATCCCGAATCCTGGAAAATGAATTGCATTTAAAAAAAATCCTGGTAAAACGGTTTGCAAAGGAATGATAAAATTTGCCCCGCTGCTAGAGGAAAGTTTACTCTATCGATTCATGCTACAAGAATTTATTAGAAATGTAGGGAAATGAAAAACGCAAATGTTTGAAAATCAAGTAAACAGTTGGAGACCGCTGGATCGTCAGCCGCAGAAAATTCATGCAGCATATTTTAATAGAACTTGATGAGTTGTATTCGAATTTGTATCGAAAATGCCGATAAATATTGAAAGGCTGTTCCTTCCGTAGTGAAATGGTAATACTGAAAGTTTTTCGCCAATAACTCTGTTGCTATACCTCCGAGGAAGACGCGTGTTGTACCTTTGGAATCTAAATTCAATTTAAAAGCTCCAATTATTCTCAAAAAAAACTCGTAAATATTGCGGTTTATGAAATAAATTTTTAAATTCAAATGTGAACGGAAGCAACTGTTTCTGATGTAAAATGGTCTGAATTTTAAGAATCTGATAAAATGAAAGTGTAAAATCTTTGCTTTCTTGTAGAAATTTGTGAAAAATTGCGAATTTTGACGTTGCTATGTGTTGCTAATCAAGAGCCAGAGTCGTCGAAATCAGCAATTTAGAGATTTCAAGATATCTCTTTGAATTTGATTTGAATTTCAACCTAACAATGAGCGAAAAATCAGAATTTTGATTTAAATTCTTTTTTTTAATTTTATCTTCTCATAATTACACGAATAATCATAAACGGATAAACTTCAACAATGACATTTGCACATAACCTGAGCGAAAATAGTGTCAGAATGATCAGCTGTAAGTGTAAATTGGCGATTCAGCGGCAAGCAATGGTCGTAGTATTTTTGACCTGGAGTGCGAATCCGTTGATGGATTAGAGAAATTCAAACGCCATACTGTTGGCCTTTTCACCGGGCATGCACTTGTTGGACTGGAAATGTAATTTTTCTTTTTCGCGTTTCCGTTTGAAGAGGTGAAAAAAAAGTGACTTCGCGAATTGGGGCCTGCGAAACGTCCTCGGAGGTGTAATGCGCCGAGACTGGTGTCGTTCGAAAGTAGACACGTGGGGCTATAATCCCTGAAAAGAGCAATACAATTCTAAAACATTTCACCGAATATTGGAGGTTTCAATTTGCTCAATTTTGAAAAATTCGTTTCGAGTTTGGACGGGCGTCGAGACCCCCAAATGCGATCGAGCGATGCGTCGTTCCTATCGCCTTATAGATCCTTTCGTTCTATATTCAGAAACCACCACCGCGAGGCCCTGCTATTTAATTTAGCGAATCCCAGGGGATTCTCGCGTACATATGCAAAATATGGTTTTTCGGGCCTCCCGGCGCCATCCGGCACGCAATCGCAATTAAACTCCAAAACAAACTTAAAGACACTATGCCGAATCGAATGGTGCCGGTTCGGTCCCGATCCGACTGTTGGGTATTCCAGGAGAGGGATCCCCGCAAATTAGGTGAAAAAAACAGCGCGTTTTTCCGATTTTTGTGTTAAAATTGACCCAGAGCGGCATTAGGATGCTGCAGGTCCCAGAATCTTCTACCGCCCTTTGCGGGTAAACATCTCGCATCGAACGAACCGGTTTGGAGACACGGCGCTCTTCCATCAAGAGTACGGCGTCCACAGATGTGATAAAAAAAGCGGGTTTTTTTCGCTTACATTTTCCGCCGCACCGGGTGAACCGACGGTCGCGTACTTTTCCGCATGACGTCAAAAAACGTGAAATCGACGCGGCAAGAGGAAGCAGTAAAAAAATCGAGCCGCGGACCAAAATTGCTCCTCAAAAGTGCTAGAAACGATCTCCTGTTTTTGGCACCTGGAGGACGCCGTGTGGGACTTGCGAGCGGCAGACAGACACGGGTTGAAGGCCCGTTCAGTTTTACAACAGAAAATGACAATTTCCCGTTTGGACACGCAAGAGGAACGGAGTTTTTACGGAAAAAATGAAAAATTTAAAACGCACCTACAGCCGCCCCCTGCGGGGGCGGAACTTGGTAAGGCTCGTCAAAAAAAACCTAATTTTTTGTTCAATTCATTGGAAAAAATTCAAGACGTAAACCGCATTTTTTGACAATTTTTCTTAATTTTCAAGAAATCTTGACTTTTGACCCCTTTCGAGTTCAGTGACGGTACCTTACTCGATTAGTATATTTCGACGATAATAAAAATGATACAATTAATTTATGTAGTAGTTCTTTAATACCTAGTAAAATTTTGTTAAAAAAATATAATAAACAATGGTCCGCAATTTTTTTTTACAAATTTTACTGGTCCGAGGGTCAAAAAAAGTTGAAAAACGCTGATCTAGAGAACCTTGAAACACGAAATCGAAGTTGCCTGCATGCGATTGGAGCCCAAACAATCGAAACTGTACTGAAAAATTGGGTTGAATGAATGGCACAATGTCAAGCCAATCGTGACGTCAATTAAATGATGTGTTTCATTCCTAAATGTAGATTTGAAATCTAATAAACTCATGAATTAAAAAAAATTATAACCGTTTCAAGTTAGATGGCCTACACTGGAATGAAATATTTAAATACCTTGGTAGAAAAAAATGCAAATGCCCGTTTTTTTACAATTTCAAGTTAAGTTTACAATTTAACTCAGAATTCAATTGCGTTTAGTTATAAAGTGATAAAACCAGTATTGTCATCAATTGAATTTAAACTGAAACTGGATTTAAAAACTGTCATCAAGAAAAAACATCGAATCTCGATTTTCGGGGGTTTGAGATCGATTTGAGACCGATTGTTTAAAATCCATTAAAAAAAATCGATTTTTCGACTCAAAAAATCGATTAATCGATCTCAGATCGCCATCCCTAATATTTATTTTCAGTGGTCATTAATTGAAGCCCTGCGTCGAAAAAGGATATATAGGTACGCCAAAAATCATTGTTTGAGTTTTTCATGGAAAATGAATGCGTACACATGAATGTGTATCACGCATATATTTCTGAGATCTCACGAATTTCTAGTGAGTTTTAATACAAAATTATTTGCTTTTCAAATAGTCTTTATGTGAAAACGGATCTATGATCACTCCATTTTTTGGAGATGACATTATAGCGTTTATTGGAGATGACATTATAGCGGGAAATAGCGTTGCAAATGAAAAGTGATAGTAACCCGGCTAATTTCGATATCGATAGTTGATCTCGTAAAACTAATCAGTCAACCTCAGGGCCGTTCTTATCAATTTTGGCACCCTGGGCTATAAACCAATTAGCGCCCTAGGGCATAGGCTTTGAAATTCTTAAATATATTTTTTTAATATTTCATTGCCGTTATAAATAAAATTATTTGATTAAATGAAATTCCCGTTAAGCTACATTTCATTTTTAGTTAAAATACTCGGAGCTTATTTAAAGAATAGTGATCGCAATCCCTAATAATTTTTTATGATAAGAAATAAAAAAGAAATAGCAATATATTAATTTTTATTTTATTTTATTATGTCAATAAATGCAATTTTATTTGCACTACAGTACATAACAAAAATAAAATAAAAATACTTTATAATAATAAAAATATTGTAATAACCCTGGTGGAAAAATCGTCGGGCTTGCCCGTGTACTGAACTGCACCTGGCAGGGGACCGATATAAAGGCCCGATTACATGAACCTTGTTATGAAGCCTGATGTGGTAACTGACCAGGGTAAAATATGTTATCCAATTTGGATGAGCCCTATCAGCTGCCCGATTGTGAATAAATATGGAGCCCTGTTATCATGGACCCGGTCAGGAAACTGTTCGGGCTTAAATTAATAAGCCCGATTCAAAATGCCAGATCAGGGACCCAACCGTGGTTAAATATAAGGAACCCTGTAAACATGGGTCCGAGTAGGGAACTGTTAGAGTTTAAATTTGTTTGCTCGATAATATATGATAGATCAGATGCCTTACTGTAGATAAATATAAGAAACCTAGTTATACAAAGATATTATAATTTCTTACTGTTTTGTATAGGCTCTAGACTGTTGTGGTCCAAATTAAGCGTGTTATTTTAATGAATTTGCTTTAAAACTACCAAACTTCTATGGAGATAAATCTGTTGTGTTAAATATGCATCATTTAAAACTTGTGCCTCATGATGTTAATTTTACAGGTTGTAGTTTAAACGATATAAATGCAGTTGCCTTTAAGACTTGAAGGCAGAAAAAACAAGAATGACAATTAGACATTTCATACGCTCTCCACATCTCCCATTGCAACAATTTTCTTGAAGACTTCATGAACAGTCGTCGTTCTTAAAAAAAACTTCCGGTAGCAGCAATAAAAATATTAAAGAAGAAAAATATAATTGATATTTTAAAATTGTATTATGAGAGGAATATTTACAATAAATCTACCAAACAGTACAGTACTCTTACTGTAAGAAAGCTTTGTCGATATTATATATATATATATATATATATATATATATATATATATATATATATATATATATATATATAAAAGTTGTTCCGTCGTGTAGCTAATAATAGAATTATTCTTAATTATTTTTAAAACCTTTACGTCTTTTATACAGCCATAAACAATCTATTTTTATGGATTTAAGTCCTTTTATTTTATTTAAATTTTAAATACATTCAGTTGTTTTTCGATTTATTTATGGCTGGAAATTTCCAAGCCTTATGTAGCTTTTCCTCATGTCTAGGCCATATTGTTGGATACTTAAGTTATTTGCTAGTTTTTAATCTACTTATAATTGTAAATGTATTGTGCAGATATTTCCCATAATAATGTTTTTTGGGTCTATTTGCTGATCAGCTTATATATTTCATAAGTTACCTGATGGGATAGTTTTTTGTCTGCATTTTAATCCTATAATTACAAAATAATTTGTGGAAATATTTGTAAATCCCATTTGTAAATTGCCCATCCAGGTAGAAAGTCTTCCCCTACGCTGCATAGTCTCCGAAGTGCAGGACTTGTTAATTATCCCGCCTTCTAATCACTTTCCTGTTTCACTATTCGTTGCCGAATTTTTCTACCCCTGATTTTCCTACCTTGTAGGTGTAACTCCTAAATTTATTTTAGCATAAAATAGATTGTGTTATCTCTTTTAACAGAGTTATTCGAGTTATTCAAGTTTCATACTTTGTAGCGCACAGCCGCATTTTGTTTGAAGTTAAGTTTTGTCAGTTTTAAGTTAAGTTTAAGTTAAGTTTAAGAATAAAATCGAGTAAAATTTACAATCGTGTCTCTTTTAATATAAGAATTACTTATGTTCTTAACTCAATTCACCCAATCACTTAATTCTTTCTCCTACATCATAAAGACTTTTTTGGTGCAAATATAACATTAATTTGCACGTAACATCTTAACTCGAGGTAAACTAATCGCGAGTCGTCACAAAAGTCAACATGGCTGACCATGACAAGTTAATCTCTGAATTAAAACAAGCTTAAAAAGGAAAACCTTATAGAAATTATTTTAACAAAGAAGCTCCCGGACAACATAAACGTTAGTGAAGCCCTAAGAACAATCATAGAGGACGAGAAGGAACCGAGTCTAGCAGACGAAGTCTCATCACCACAACTTTACTCCGCCGTTATTTATGATAACAACGTAAGTGAAGTTACCCTTAAAACCGACCTTAAAGTGACTTCAAACGAGCTAGAATGTTCTAAACGGATAATTAAGGGGTTAGAAAGAAGAATTTCAAATCTAGAGCTGATAATCTCACTACTTCACAAAGTTGTAAACAACCCAAATTATGTGGTTAGTCCTGACAACACAAAACCTTCGAATGACCGAGGGAAAAGCGATGTTGCCGCGCCTCCATTAAAATATAATAATGCACCGGAAAATAATAAAGTGACAAATTCAAAGAAAAAACCTCCTATAAATGATCAAGTAATTGCAAATCCTGCCGCCACTGCCTCTAGTAATAAACCCCACCAAGTTCATGCTCCCGGTAAAGGCAAATTTGTCTCCTCGAGTAAGAAAATAACTTCGGGGGCGAAATCCAAATTAAAAGCACAAGAAAAGCTGTCCTGGGGGTTTGTTTCGAACTTTGACACAGATACAACACCGGAAGACATTTTTGCAAGCTTAAAAGAAGATTATACCACTTGCAACAAGAAATTTACTTGCGAGAAACTTGAATCAAATAAAGGTTCCTTTAAAATTGGAGTTCTACCTGAACTTCTTGACGAAATACGAAACCCAGAATACTGGCCCGATGGTATTTATGCAAATAAATTTTTCGCACGGAAAAAACCCATTGGAAATTTTCCTCCGAGAAAATCTACAAAACCCAATATATAGAAGTAGGCAATTTCCATGTCTCCAAGGACGACGTACGCGATGCATATTTTAGAATATTTCATCTAAATACACAAAGTCTTAGCAACAAAGCCGATGATAACAATCTCAGAACACTGGCTGAAGAACGATTGTCTACAAATGACCACTCTAATCAATTATACTCTACTATCAGCATTCTGTCGCACGAAATACCAACATGGTGGTGTCGCCATATGTATCCGGAATGACATGGAAATTAATTGTACATCCTTTGACCTCTCCAGGTTTTCTACAGAGCTGGATGGAAAATTTTGCGGTGTCGTGGTGAAAAATCTTGACTGTCTAGTTATTGCACTTTACAGATCATGTCTCGGTGAGTACAACAATTTTCTAAATCGTCTCGAATCGGTCATTGAGGCGCATTCTGATCAATTTAGTAATATTGTAATATTAGGAGATTTTAACATAAGCTTTACTGATGGTGGCAATAAACTCGGTGATCTAGAGAGTCTGCTTAGCACTTATGGTCTTCGTACTACTGTGACAGAGTTTACCAGAGTAACTTCGGCATCTTCATCTTGCATCGACAATATTATCACAAACCTTTCTGATAAGATTTGTTATACGGAGGTCCTAAAGCCAGGTCTTTCGGACCATCATACCCAACTTATTTCTGTTAATTTCGAAGACGTGTCATAAATGCCGGTATATTTATTATTCGTAGACTTTAAAAAAGCTTTTGATACTATTAAATGGGAAAGCATTTGGGCGGCTTTAGAGTGGAGAGGCGTCCCACCCAAAATAGTAAACATCATAAAAGCATCGTATGCGGACTACTCTTGCAACGTGGTACACGAAGGGAATCTCTCAGAAGAGGTCAAAGTGTCTGCTGGTGTCCGACAGGGTTGCTTGTTGTCCCCGCTTTTATTCCTAATAGGACTAGACGAGGTCATGCCGAGCGTTACAATACAGCCTCGAGGAATACGATGGGGACTATCAAGCAGGCTAGAATATCTCGACAACGCCGATGATATTTGCCTCATGTCCCATACACTCACCGACATGATGGACAAAACAGCTAAGCTACAACAAGAAGCTGAAGAGATAGGCCTGCACATAAACACCAAAAAACATGAGGATATGCGGATTGGCGCTACCACTAGCAGGGACATATAAGTAAACGGAGTAACAGTAAAAAGATGCGAACAGTTCTGCTACTTGGGCAGCATCATAGCAGTGGATGAAGAGGTTTTTACCTAACCTAGACATCGCCAGAAGAATCAACAAAGCGAAGGGAGCGTTCGCCCAACTGAATAACGTTTGGAGCTCTTCTATACTTTCCCGTAAAACAAAACTAAAACTATATAATAGTAACGTCAAATCCATCCTGTCCTACGGCAGTGAGACGTGGAAAGTAACTAAAAGCAGCACAAAGAAACTGCAAGTTTTGGCAAACTGGTGTTTGGGACGGATCCTTAGAATCCGATGGTCTGAAGTGATATCGAACTACGATCTGCTTCGTTCTACAAACCAACTTCCAGTAGACGTTGAAATAAAGAGAAGAAAGTGTAACTGGATTGGACACATCCTACGGCGCAATCCACAAAACATTGCAAACCAAGCATTGGACTGGCATCCCCAAGGCAGTAAGCGAAAGAGCGGAAGACCGAAAATAACATGGCGACGCACAATTTAAGCCGAAATCACCTCCACCGGCAAATCGTGGAATGAGTTGAAGGTCGTGGCTCGAAATAGTCAGATGGCGACAATTGGTAGAAGCCCTATGCCCCACTGGGGGAAACAGGAACTAAGAGAGAGAGAGAGAGATAAAAAATGCCGAAAGTGCTGTACCATAACAAAATTTACACGGGAACGATTGATTCAATTGCATGACAATATAAAAAATGTCAATTGGTCTTTTATTAGCTTGGAAGAGCCGGAATATGCAGCGCACAAAATGATCGAAATTGTTAAAACTGAAATTGATAAACATTTTCCTGTACAGAGATGTTACTCTAAAGGTCAACCCTTTACTTGGTTTACTGATGAATTACGTGAAATGAGCGAAAAATTAAGTATTCTAAGATTAATTGTAGGCGTATCGGGTTTTCCTCAAGATAAAAAGCTATTTTCTATGTACCGGAGTCTCTACAGAAAAAATATAACTAAAACCAGACAAAATGTTCGCGAAGTTTTTTTAAGGACTACTGATAATGTTGCAAGAGATGCGTGGAAGTTGATAAATGACGAACGTAATATAAAACAAAGCGAAATTAGTCACATTATAAGCTGTAATGACTTTAATAAATACTTTTCAAACATTGGCTCAAACATATCTAACGAAATCTCTGCCAACATACATACTTCCTCGGCCATGCATATATTAAATAAATGTCCAGCTAACGTGTCAACCATATTTTTAAATCCCATTCTGCCTAGTGAAGTCAAAAAGTATATAGATAAGTTATATAACTCTGCAAGCCTTGATGTTCACAACATGAACAGTAAAATTTTCAAGTACTCCCGTGATATATTGGCCAAACCACTCTGTGATCTATTCAATCGATGTCTTGAACATGGCATATTTCCGAGCATTTTAAAAAAAGCTAAAGTAGTTCCTGTGTTCAAAAAAGGGAACAGAGATGATATAAGCAACTATCGTCCTATATCGATTATACCAGTGATGGGAAAACTTATGGAGTCAATTATTAAAGATAGATTCACACTGTTCTTAGAACAGAATAAAATTTTCTCTAGCGCGCAATATGGCTTTAGATCTGGCTGTTCCACTATTAAGGCACTGCTTAAGATAGTCGAAGATGTTGTTGGAGGACTGGAGAGTGGGAAACTCACTTTACTTGCGCTGTGTGATTTTTCGATAGCATTTGATGTGGTGTCACACAAAATTTTACTTCAAAAAGCGGAGTATTATGGTCTGCGTGGTGTTTCCCTAAGTCTGCTTCCTTCATATCTTTCTGGTAGATTTCAATGTGTTCGCATTGGCGACAGTGTTTCGAACTATCTTCCGGTTAAGTTTGGTGTACCCCAAGAATCTATCCTTGGGCCACTGTTATTTTTTATTTATATTAACGACCTGCCCATGTATATGAAGCCCATAAACAGTGTTCCCTTTGCGGACGATACCACACTGTACTGTCAGGAGTCAAACTTCGAGCGGGCCATGGAAACCACCAAGCTGGCTTTGACCCGCGCGGAATCGTGGTTTGGCTCCAATTTATTAAAACTAAATGCTAGCAAAACTCAATCTTTGGTGATTTCCAGTAACAACCGTGTAACCTCTGATTCGTCTGCCTTACTTTTGGGAATAACAAACTTCCTTACCTGGGAAGCCCATATAAACTCGATAATACCCAAGCTTTCCTGGACTATCTTTCTCCTAAGAAAACTAGCACTTGCTAATTTCGATGCCTTCAACTTACGTTCTGCATACTTTGTATTATTCCATTCCCTTATTTCCTATGGTATAGTATAGTGGGGAAATCTATCGCGGCGATTGCAGTATTTAAACTGCAAAAAAAGCAGTCAGGGTAAGGTGTCAAGAGCGGGATATTTAGATTACTGTAAGCCACTCTTTCTAAAGTTCAAAATCATGTCATTACCGTCATTATTTATTTATAACTCCTTGCTTGAGATTCAATCCAAGTCGAACATTCATGTGACTCATGCATCTGTTCACTGCCATGACACTAGATACAAGGACTCTCTGGTCATACCACAGTTCAGGCTAGCTAAATCTGAAAAAAATTCACCTAAATTAATATTAAAACTTTATAATAATTTACCCTCATTCTTAGGGGCCCTTCCGATTCGAGTTTTTAAAAGCAAAATCAAAAGCTTGCTTATAGAAATATACTGTTACTCAATCAATGATTTATTTTCCCTTAAACTTTAAACTTTAAATTTTACGTCTAAAGCCATGTTTTACGACTGTATGTAATGTCTGTTTTACATTAATATATATATATATATATATATATATATATATATATATATATATATATATATAAATATATATATATATATATATATATATATATATATATATATATATATATATATATATATATATACCGGGTGGTCCATTTAAGTGAAGACGAAAAATAAACATTGTACGAAAAAATTTCACAAATGAAAACTTAATATTTGAAAGGGGGTTATGCACTGGTGCTAAAGTTAGAACTCCTCCTCCACCTCTTCTGCAGGGGCGGGGGGTAACTCTGAAATCTTAAATGGAAACCCCATTTTTTTCTTGCAGATTCAGATTTTATGACAAAAATAAGAAGACTTTATCGAAACATTTTTTTTAATCTTTACAAATGGCGATGTAAAACGTTAAAATTGGTTACGTTTCATTTTTCATAGAAACCCATGTGATTTAGTACAAAGTAATAGAAAACAATAGAAAACGATTTATTTAGAGTTGGGGTGCTTGTTCATTGGCGATTGGCCTTACCTCCTGATTTTCAATTAAAGTAAATGTTCAAAAATTTGACCTTCAACTTCGATGCATTTATTGATTCGCTCTTCAAATGCTTGTGTACAGCTTAAAAGTGTCTCTGCTAGAATTTGAGCGCAAGCATTCTTGATTCGCTCTATCATTTCTTCATGAGTTGTTGGCACTCTTTGATAAACCTTGTTTTTTAGAAACCCCTACAAGAAAAAATCTGGTGATATCAAATCGGGCGACCTGGCAGGCCAATTTACCGGGCCACCTCTCCCGATCCAACGACCATTGAAATTGCGGTCTAATACCTCTCGTGCTAGTCGTGAGTAGTGAGCTGGACAACCGTCATGCTGATACCACATGGTTAACCGAATGTTTAAACTAATGTGTTCAAGTAATGTTGGTAGTTGGTGTTGCAAAAAATTTTGATTTTTTTGTCCATTTAAAGTGCCTTCAACAATATAGGGACCAATGAGCTTATCGCCTATGATTCCACACCAAACATTAACCGACCAAGGACGTTGATGCACAACTTGTCGCAACCAGTGTGGGTTTTCTACACTCCAGTAATGCATATTGTGTCGATTAATGTTACCATGGTTTGTGAAGTTAGCCTCATCGGAAAATAGTACTTCACGGAAAAAAAATTGGTACCTTCGTATCTGCTCACTTGCCCATTCACAAAATCTTACTCGATTATAAAAATCATCCCCATGAAGTTCTTGGTGCAGTGAAATATGATACGGATGAAACTTATGTCGATGCAGTATTCTGAGAATACTACTTCGAGGAATTCCAGAATCGCGAGGTAAATATCGAGTGCTTACTTGGGCGTTTTTGGCAACAGCAGCTAGCACAGCTACCTCATTAGCTTCTCCAGTAACAGTTCTTCTACGCGTTCTTTTTTTAGATTGCACACTTCCATGGGTAGTAAAGGCTTTAACAACATTGTAAAAACATGACCGCGACCGAACATTATTTGGAAAACGCACAGCATACAAGGCAACAGCATCGTCTATATTTCTTCAACACTCGCCATAAATGTAAATCATTTCAACTTTTTCTTCTATAGAAACAGGAAACATTTTTCTGCTCTTAAGTCGAACACTGTTTTGGTTTTATAACAACAATTATTGCGTGAAACAAAAAGAAAAAAGATGGTGGCAGAAGCCGCCTTGATAAACACCTGGGTTTTTTTTGAAAATCTAAACGTAACTAATTTTAGCAATTTGCACCGCCATATACAGGGATACTACAGGGACAACAGAAAAATGTTTAGAACAAAACATTCATGTTTTTTTGTCGAAGAATCTGAATCTGCAATAAAAATATGGGGTTTCCATTTAAAATTTCAAAGTTACCACCAGTCTCTCTTAGAAGGAGTAGGGTGGGAGGTCTAAAATTATTATCAGTGAATGGCCCCCTGTGAAATATTAATCTGGGTAATTAGTTTGTAATATGTTTATTTTTAGATATATTTCTATGTCTTCACTTAAATGGACCACCCGGTATATATATATATATATATATATATATATATATATATATATATATATATATATATATTCTTTATTAATTATTTTTATACATAATGCATTTATGACAAGTCAAATAATAATTATAATAAAACAGAGTTAAGCAGAGAACGTATACATAAGTGTAAATTGACGAAGACATTAATGTAAAACAGATATTATATATAGTGACCAATAATTTAAAACCCACAGTACATTCTAAATGAGAAACGAAAATAATGGTAATAAAAAAATTACTTAATTATGTGATGAAAATCTTATTTATTGCAAAAACTTAAACTATGTGTCATAATTTGAATTGCACAAGAGTCCTTTGCTTTTACAACTGCATTTATTTGTGGAACACTTCATTTGCAATGACAGCGTTTATAGCCCCCTGCTTCTCGAATTAGCTGCAGCTGCTTCTCTCAGCGACATTTCTTGAAAAGAAATCTCATCTATGGAAAGTAACTTTTCTTTACAATTTACGAACTGATTACGTGTGTAAAGCTGCTTGAGGGTACCATTTTTATATGCCAGTTTATAGAAGTCGGAGTCTTCTTTTCCAACAATAACCGCTAACACATTTCGGTTATCTGTACGACCACGGTCGATATCAGGGACTTGTATTCGTACAGTATCACAAATTTGAGCAGGAGGACATTGCTTTTGTGAGGTTTGTAACATTGTTGTTGCGATTAACTCGTGTTTTTCAGTCATAGCTTGGTGTGAAGACGTTGTAGATTGCAGGTTTTGGACCCCAACTAGAACTTATCGGTGATTGTCGACATAAACCGGTGAGGGTCCGAATGTACAACAAAGTAATGAACTATTCGATCTTTCGCCGACGTATTTGGTATGTGTTGACATTCACCAGTGAATGTCAACAAAATCAAAAAAAAGTCGACATCCTAAAATTTCGGTCATTCACGGTGTTTGGACCGTGTCTCACGAAAATTAAATTT
This sequence comes from Phosphuga atrata, assembly GCA_944588485.1. Taxonomy (NCBI): domain Eukaryota; kingdom Metazoa; phylum Arthropoda; class Insecta; order Coleoptera; family Silphidae; genus Phosphuga; species Phosphuga atrata. The sequence goes on along the minus strand of OX155896.1, from coordinate 20,166,457 downwards.
TCCAGTTTGAAACAGGGCTGGTCTAATCACTTACCTGTTATAATACTATATTACCTGTTATATACTACACGCCACGTGTGGATCGTCCTTCCGACGCCTATTTTAAGGGAGGAAATGAGGATAATGGGTGGAGGGATCCCTTAAAATTGTTGTCTTCCAGACGTCGAATGCCGCTGCAGCCCTTAGGGCTCGTGATTACACCCCTGGTTAAACTTATCTTGAAACGATAAACTTAAATGCGTGCACGTGTCGGTCGAGCTGGGTTCGCGCTTCGATTTCTGTCTTTACGCTTCTCACACTCGAAGCATACTCCCAGAATTATATAAATTCGCGAAGTAAATTGATAAGTAAATCGCGCGAGTTCGGCCCAGGTCGATACACCTTTCCCCTTCTGTTAATCGGTGTCGAAATCGATTCAAATGTTAAATTAAAAATATAGATTTATTAAAATTGGCGCGAACATCCCGCCGCCCCTGAAGCACAAAACTGAACAATAATAGGCCAGGATGGGCCAAAATCAAATGCATAAAAGAGAAAAAATAAACAAACTTCTAGCAATAAAATAACTGAAAATGAAGTCAACTTCGACAAAATAGAAATAAGTGACATAGATCAACTTCTACAAAATAGAAGGAAACGACAGGGTCCCAAATTTTAGACAAAAATAAAAATAAATGAGACCACTGAGACAATTTTCACCCTCTGGGTGTTCAAAAAACAGTCAACAATTTAAAACAAATAAAAGAAATTCCGAACGACCAACGAATGGGACCGTAGTAGACATAATTTGAACAGAAAAATCACTAGGACGGCTCCGCTATGTCCGGCATACAGTCGTTAAACTCTGAAAACAGCACCTAAGAATGTTGTCCTAAGAAAGTGCTATAAATAACAAGATAAGCCAATAATTTACAATATCTATCTTGAACGCTGCGTTGACAACAATAACAGCGGAGATGCGTTTACACTGACAACATCTTTTATTTATCGGATTCAGAATAATGATCGCGGGCAGGGAGGTGAACGAAACAAAGACAATCAACCTCACTCGCCGAGATACGGAAATCTGATGAGATTTTGCGTTCACTAGACCAGTGATTCCCAAAGTGGTCCATATCGACCCCCAGGGGTCTATGACAACCTGCAAGGGGTCTACGTCAGCGAAAAAAAAATTTGGGGGTCCATGAAATGAAAATGGGGGTCCACGATCGTGGATCTCAACATACACTGATAGTACCTATTTACTTACATTATACTATCTTATAATATAAAGACATTATATACATATTACATATTACATTATATACATTTTTTATAAAAGAACCTATGAAGTAAAAAAATTATTATATATTTTTATAAAATTGTGTAAGTTGTAGGATGTAGGCATTCGTTTTTTGGTCGCAATATTTTTGAAAAACCTGCACATAATATTATAACAGTATCATCTTGTCACAAGCATACGCGCAGTTTCAGAGCAAGGATTTTAATAATTATAAAGATGTCCGAATATAAATAATATGCATAGTAAAATGAATTAATTAATTCTTTAAGAATCTTCTCTTTCTGTAAGTAACAAAAAAAACTTAAAAACAATTTTCGCGAACACACTATTCACACATGAAGAAAGTAACCACACGGAATTTTTTTGTTCTTATTGTTATGAAAATTAATTGTTTCAGATAGAGAATCAAGTAAAAATACTCTCATATTATAGAGCTTTGTGGATTTTTTAAAAATCCACTTCAAAATTTTACTAAACACAATTTTTGTATGGGATGAAACATCTTTGTAATTATTAATGTCTTTGCTCAGAGCTTCGCGAACTTGCATTGACTTGTTCAAATCGTCACTCTATAAATACGAATGTGAGACAAATACGTATATTCGTTTACTGCATCTTGAAAAGGAAAGTGCTAAGAAAATATGAAATGGAGTTTATCACACAAATTATAGTGAATCAGCGTTATTTTGTTTGAGAGTGCCGGAGAAAAGTAAGTACATTATTTTTTATTAAATTTTAGTTTTGTACTCGTAGTTAGCAAAGATAGATAAATTACGCCAATCATGACTTCAGTTATTAGTAGTTTAATATTTAAACAAACTTCTACATACTTCTTTATATTTAAATTAAAATTCTGTATTATTGCTAAAGTGAAACCAGTGAATTTTTACACATGACTGTCGAATGTACGTAGAGATAAATCGCATAACAATTTGTTAGTATTATTCGTTGTATAATATTTTATTTTAACATTTTTTGTCATGTTACTTAAATTTCTTTTGAAACTTTAAATTTCCTTAAAGTTCCATCATATCAAAACCTTAAGTAACATTCATAACATTTCCCTTCTCACATTCATTTATAATGGCTGTACGCCTATGCCTGCCATAAAATCTAAGACCATACGATTTAAATTTGACTCTGATTTTTTATTATACAGCTGCTGGACTTTATGTCTTATTTAAATAGATTAATTTGCCCACAGATGACTGATCACTGATTTGCCCATGTCCGAATCTAAAAAGAAATGTAGACAGTACAGTGTTGATTATTTGAAGCTTGGCTTCATTCCATCATTGTCGGACAAACAATTGCCTATGTGCCTTTTATGCAACAAAGTTTTGGGCAATGACGAAGATGTCACCCTGATAGAACAGATAAAGATTTGAAATACTTTCAAACACTCAAAGATAAACTTCAGAAGAGACCCACGCTTCACAGAATGTTCGCTTCGACGTCACAAAGAAACGATGATGGTTTGCGGGCGTCTTACAATATCTCGCTACTTACAGCAAAATCCGGAAAACCGCATACTGTCGGAGAAAAGTTAATTTTGCCAGCCGTTGAAGAGGTTTTAAAAACTGTTTCACACAAACCTGCATCTGATATCATTAAAAGAATTTCCTTACGCAACAATACTGTTGAAAGACGTATTGATGAAATGAGTTCTGATATTGAAAGCTTTTTGTGTAATTATTTGCAAACGACCCATTTCTCTATAACGCTATACAACTGGACTGGAAATCAAGAAATCTACGAAGAACTGCACTTCGCAAGAACTTTAACAAGCGACACTAAAGGTGCATCAATATTTCATGTTTTGAAGGATTACTTCATTGAAAAAGCAATACCTTTATCAAATATAATATCAGTAGCTACAGATGGAACACCTGCCATGGTTGGACGTTATTGTGAATTTATTTAGCTATTTAAATCAAAATGTGTCAGGGGTGTAACAATACATTGCGTCATTCATCGACAGCATTTAGTTGCTAAAAATTTGAGTGTTAGATTGCATGAATCTCTTCAATTAGTCATTGATGCAGTAAACCGAATCCGAAGCAACGCGTTGAAGGTGACGAACACTTTCATCAATTACTGCTTCACATTGAAGTGCGCTGGCTGTCGAAAGGCTTATGTTTGACAAGATTTTTTTGCACTTTTTGAGACTATTTTAGAATTTCTGGATACTAAAGATAAAATTTAAAGATATTATAAAAAAAAGGCAAAACCGAAAAACATGGCAAGGGGTCTACGATACAAAAAAGTTTGGGAACCTCTGCACTAGACCAATGAATTACGTCCCTAGTGAGCTTACGTCTCGATTACAAGTGGTCGCTAGGGCTTACAATACCGGGATTCCGGGATCCCGAATACCGGAATCCCGGACGATTTTTGTCCGTTATTAAAAACCGGTATTTATGTAAAAGTACCGGTATTTTGGTATTACATTAGTTGATAAAAATTGAATTTATGGACAATATAAATCTAATTTAAAATAATATTAATTAATTACAAGAAATTTTTTTTGAAGATAAACAAACAATTTCATTGTATTAAAATCTATATCAGGCACATTTATTACACATACCGAGCCGAGTATGGCACCATCGAGAAGCGGCGGTGTCGGTATTAGTCGGTTGTTTATGTTTTACGTCTACTACCCAATGAATAGGTCTCGTTTATACGAATACATAAAATGTGTAATACAAAAATTATTAAATAATTTAGATTAGATTGTTTAATTTTGCAAATCAGCTGTAGTGTTTACAAGTAAAAATTATATTTTATATTTTCAATTTTATTTTTCATTCCGTTGTGTCTTGTGGTGTGTGAATTATGTGCACTTGTTTTCTGGTTTTATTTCTAATAAAACCAGAAAATTGTAAAACGGTATTTAAATACTGATTAATCCATATGAATTATATGGTACGGCAAGTTTATATTTGGATTAATTTAAGTTAGAGTTCAATTAATTTACAAATATTAAAATTAATAAGCATAAACTGCTACCCCTGAAAGATGAATACATTTACGGAGAACCGAAAAGTACAGGACGAAACTTTAGTTTGGAATTTTTTGATTGAAAAAAAACGGACAGGTTGCTAAATGTAAAAAGTGCGCGAAAGAAATAAAGTGTACAGGAGGATCCACAAATGGCCTTCATACTCACTGAAAAACGATACATGGACTAAATCTTAAAAATAAATGTGAATCCCCCCATGATCTCGAATCAAGTGTTTCTAAACAGCCTAAATTGTTATTAACAAATTATTTTAAAAATAATAAAAACGAAAAACTTTCAGAAGTGCTTGCCCGAATGACAGCTCGCGATGGTTTGTCTTTTAATATTTTTATAAAATCGTATGAGATAAGAGAAGGCTTAAAGGCAAGAGTATTATATATATAAACAATACCGGTTTTAATACCGGTATCCCGATATTTCAAATTCCAAATATCAAATACCGGTATTCAGATTTTAGTTCGGTATTGTAAGCCCTAGTGGTCGCGACAAAGACCAAAGAAAACAAAAATAAAAACAAAGTGTTTGTCCTTGGACAACAGAATCGCGACAAAGATTAAAGAAAGCAAACACAACGACAAGTGTTTGACCTTGTACAAAATGATCGCTATAAGGACCAAAGAAAACAAACACAACAACAACGTGTTTGTCCTTGGATAAGATGATCACGACAAAGACCAAAGAAAACAAACACAACAACAAGGTGTTTGTCCTTGGACAAGATGATCACGACAAAGACCAAAGAAAACAAACACAACAGCAAAGTGTTTGGACAAGATGATCATCCTTAGACAAGATGATCACGACAAAGACCAAAGAAAACAAACACAACAACAAAGTGTTTGTCCTTGGACAAGATGATCACGACAAAGACCAAAGAAAACAATATCAACGACGAAGTGTTTGACCTGGTACAAATGATCGTTATACGACCAAAGTAAACAAACACAACAACAAGTGTTTTACTTTGGACAAAATGATCTCAACAAAGATCAAAGAACAAACAAACACAACAACAAAGTGCTATAGCTAAATCTGAAACAAACGTAGACGAGGCATTTGGTAAATAGGTTACACATAACAAGGAGATGCAGTTATAGCCTACCGCTAACAATAACCCTGCAACACGAGACCTTGAAACATATGTCGATTTAAATGTAGGGGACCGCGGGTGCCAAGGAGGTACTCATCAACGACAAGGCACTTAAGCCAAGGTGGTAACCGATACTACAAGGCACTTTAAACGGAAATATTCGAAGGACTATTCTTTCGACAAGCTCAAGCTAAGAAAGGCACTCATGCATCAACATTCTGAAACAAACACACAAGGTGTAAAAAGAGTTATTATCACTTAATTCCCAGCGTCTTATGCGATGCACTGGTCATGGTTAGGGCAAGGTGGCGCCCTGCTCGGATACACAGTGATCCAATAAATCAACAACGACGAAGACTGTGTTCCGACAATAATCGATTCAGATTGGGAGGGCGCGAATACAAACGGAAATCTTCAGTAACGGAAAGTTACAAACCAATGGAAAGTTACATGGAAACTGCCGATAGCGGTACCCTATTTACCCTTATTTACACCATGACAATCTCAATGGAGCAGAGGGTGATGATGATGCAATAGCGAGCGCTGGAGGCGGAGCCATCAGACAGTTATCATGATGAAAAGAGTCCTGGAACTGCCTAACATATCTTCCGTCCCGGCCACGTTTGACCGATGAGGAAAAATGTTCCTCACATTCGCGGTCCTCTTTAGATACTGTGTCCTCTAGAGAGGCGGGGACTTCTTCGATCTCCCGGAACCGTTTCAGGGTGTTATCCAAACTATCGACATCCTTTGTGGAAACCAACGAGTGTTGTTCAGTTAGTCCAGAATTCGGGAGGGCTCCCATGAGTACGTAACCGAAAGGAGCCCGGAAGGCGACGGGCAATTCCGGCGAAGCTATAATTCTTTCACCTTGCACAACCAAAGGAAACGACCCCGCTCCGATGATACCTTCAATTTTCTCTGATTGGCCGCAATTACTTTCGGCTAGTGGCAAATCTGCTAAGTGACTCAACGCCGAAAGGTCCATGTTGTGTGGAGGAAAATTGCCTGCAATCTTCTCAACAACAAACGCGTTGACAGGAAGTGTCACACGAGCACCAAAACGCGACCATATGACCGTCGTCGTTTGACCGACAACGGCACTTTTCGTTCTGCCAAATCCGATGACCGATATATCGGACTTTTCCACGGGTAATCCTAGCCTTTCACAAACGCCTTGGCATAGAAAATTCGCCTCGCTTCCGCAATCCAACAAAAAAACGCACGCAGTGCCGTTTCCCCGTAAGATCGGGAATTTGGGCAACAAAGGTAGGAAGCAATGCGGAGGAAGCCGTTGACCTGGCTGAATCGGCATTTTCCCCTACGCACAATGCGTTCTGGGAAACGTCCGTAGCACGCAGTTTCCTATTGCCATAATGCAACAACGAATGATGAAGATATAGACATTGAGAACAACCAGCGGTATCCGGACACCTCGAGATCGAATGTTGCTGTGAAAAACAACGCAAGCAAAGGAAATGCGATTTTACTATCCCATATCTCGACTTGGGAGTTAAATCTAAAAATTTGGGGTATACCCGCAATTTATAATTGCCCGCTTTGCAACAACAACAAAGCGAAGACTTGGGACCAACAGGTCGTACCTCCGTTTGAACCATAAAATTTCTCGTCGTCGATCGAGCCTTGAAGGATTCTTTGGACACCCTTTTGGAAACATCTGATGTCGGCAACGTCCGGAGATGTCTCTCTACAAATGTAACAAAATCCTTGTAGGTCGGTACATCTGTTTCCCGCAAAGCGGATTCAAATGCCCGCTTGGTGCCCGGGTCCACGACCTGCAGCGCCCGATTCAAAAAAATGAAATCCGTCAAATCGGCGAGACCCAGCCGGTGTAGCGCAGAGATAGGAGCACAAAACTCATCCAGAACGGAACTTAATCCCTGGCGAGACTCCATCTGAAGCGGTTTAAATCCAAAGATCTTTCCAAATAGGCGTCACCGAGAGCTCGAGGATCATTATACCGGTGCACCAAAGCTTCCCAGGTGGGAAGATAGTTTGCCAAAATCAGCCAAAATCGAATATTTACAAATCGAATATTCACAAATCGAATATTCACAACGAAAACTGAATAACCAGACAACAACTGCTTATTCCAACGAAACTGGATAACCAGATAACGAACTAATTATTCCGACGAACTCTGGATATCCAGACAAAAATTAATAATAAACGAAATTGAATAACCAGATAACTAACTAATTATTCCGACGAACTCTGGATATCCAGACAAAATTAATAATCAACGAAATTGAATAACCAGTTAACGAACTAATTATTCCGACGAAAGCAGGATATCCGGACAAAATTAATAATCAACGAAATTAATGGAGTATGCTTTGAGTGTTTCCGCCGAGACTGGAAACAAAATGGCGAATCCAACAGCGTCTGAGCACATGTACGTCTTCGACTAGCTGACCCCGATCCGGTTCGAAGGACCAATGTTTGGACCGTGTCTCACGAAACTCAAATTTTCCATTTTGAAACAGGGCTGGTCTAATCACTTACCTGTTAGGGTCGCTCGCGTCTCCGCCACGTGTGGATCGTCCTTCCAACGCCTCTTTTAAAGGAGGAAATGAGTGTTGTAAAGCCCGAGCTTTCTAAACTTTGTATAACTGTACCAATAGTGAGAAATGTAAACCTTCTACCCTTCAGACCCTCATAAAAGCAGGTACTCGGGGGTGCGAAGATATATAAGAAGAAAGGATGTTAAAAACATCAGTTAACCGTTTATGAGTGGAACCCAACAGAACAACAAACAAACCCACAAACAAACAAGCAAACCGACAAACAAACCGACACAAAAAAAAGAACAGAAACAAACAACAAGACGACGGAACAGCTGAGCGGAAGGCTCAATGACCGTCGAGAAGCAAAGGACACATGATTTGAAACATCAGTTCAATTCCAACAGCAACCGTATTCCTAAAAAATCTAAGTTAAAGTAAAAATATCTAATTCTATTCAAATCCAACCCATCGGCTAAGACAAAACAAAAACATATTCGCGATAACTTACAACAAAAATGGTGTCAGGTGTGGGGTGTGTGAAATAGTTATTGGATTCAATTAAATTACGCGAATAGGTGTAAAACGCACTGTGTAATTACGAAAGAACTAATAACGTGTTGCGTAATCTGTGAATACAGAGGACAAAGAAAACTTATTGTAAGGTGATTATAGTTATAGAACGTCTAAGTCGATGTCGAGAGCAGACGAAGAACAAAACCAAGTTTGCGAAATTGAAAATCAAGACATTGGACAATTAAATTTCAATATGGGATTTTCCGCAGAAACCGCGTTAAAAATGATTCCAGAATTCTCCAGGAATAAAGATGAGCTGCATAAGTTCTTTATGTGTTGTGAAGATCTACGTTATTACATATAATAAAAACAAGACTGTGCAATAAAGCATATAATATAATAAAATATCGCAACATTGAGACGTGGCAGGAGTTGAAAACGCTCATGGAAACCGAGTTTGGTGAAAAACGAACAATGGCACAAATACAAATGGAACTATTAACTAGTAAACAAGGAGGAGACGATATGAGGACATTTGCCAATAAAATTGAAGCATTACTGCATAATTTAAATGATGTATGCATCGCCAACCGTGGAGAAGCCGCCGCCGAGGTCATCAGGGAACTTAACAGCGAAACCGCCCTTAAAGCTTTCATCGATGGACTGAAGGCGAACGTGCAAGTCATCATAAAAGCAAGTCGTTTTGGAAACTTGAGAGAAGCTATTGACGCCGCCATCGAGGAGGAACGGAATCACAGAACAAATGGTAATTCTTCTAAAACGATACATCTAAATGTTACTTTAACGATTATAATTTTTCGAAAACACATAGGTCATCTTTAAACAATGTTTCAATCAATAATTCAAATTTCAATTCGAACCGAAATCAAATGTATTGTAGGTATTGCAGAAAGACAGGACATTTAATAGAGGATTGTCGCAAACGAGATTTTAATAATAGGAATAAAAATTATCGTGATAGCTCGGAAAATAATGAAATCACTAGGTCACAATTTAATGCCAACACAAATTCGCCAAATGTTCAATTTTCAAACCCAGGTCCTAGTTCAAATAGCGGTAATAGAGTAAATCGTATAACCGGCATGTCATGTCCAGTAAATAATACCGGATTAATTGTAAAAGTCCCTATAAATTTGACTAAATCAAAAATTAGTAATCTATTGTTAGATACAGGATCGGACGTTAGTTTAATACATATAGATTGTACAGACGAGATTTCTCCTAAATTTAAAATAAACCTGAAGGGAATTTCTGGGAATTCTGTGAGGTCACATGGTTCAGGTAATGGAAAGATTAAATTGTCTGAGCAAGTAGTCATAAACCACCCATTCCATATTATCCCAAATAATTCCAATATACCGCAAGATGGTATATTGGGAATGGATTTCTTATCACTTTATGGTGCAATCATAAACTACGAAAACCTTACCCTTCAAATAACGGTCGATAATAAACATTATTTCCTCCCCATCTCCCATCAAACTACGCAAAGTCCGACCATTTCGACGAACTCAAATAGCCATACGGACACATTGCCACAAAAAAAAATTCCCACCCCGAAATTATTGAAATACCTGCTCGTTCAGAAATTATTACTAGAATTAAAGTAGATGGCAATAACACCCCTAAGGTTTGCTTGCGAAAAGAAATTTTCCCTGGTCTGTTTGTCCCAAATTGCATAGTTGAACCAAAGAATGGATTATGTGCCATCAACATTCTAAATATTTCCGAATTACCCATAGTTTTAAAATCCAATCAAGTGGAATTAAAAAATTTAGATGAATTTGATGTATTAACCTCCTCGTCATGCATTAACGCTAATCGATTATCCCATTTAGTGAATGAAATTAATACTTGTCACATGAACAAAGAGGAAAGCGAATCAATTATAAATATTTGTAGGCAATTTAATGAAATCTTTTTATTAGAAGGCGATACACTAACATATACGGATGCTATTAAACATAATATACCATTAATTTCAAAAAAACCGATTAATATAATTAATATAAGATTACCACATCATCAAAAGAATGAAATTAGAAATCAAATTCACACCATGTTAAATGATGGAATAATAGAACCTAGTAACTCACCTTATAATTCTCTCATACTAATTGTTCCAAAAAAACCGGACAATGATGGAAATAAAAAATGGCGATTGGTTGTCGATTTTAGGAAACTAAATGACGTAACTGAAGCTGATGCTTATCCTTTACCGAATATTACAGAGATACTAGAACAGTTAGGACATTCCAAGTATTTTTCGGTGGTCGATCTTGCTACAGGGTTTCATCAAATCTCATTACACGAAGACAGTAAACACCTTACCGCGTTTTCCTTTGAAGGACATTATCAATATAAAAGATTGCCTATGGGACTGAAAGGGTCACCCGCTACTTTCCAGCGACTTATGAACAACGTGTTGTCAGGTCTGCAAGGACTCAAATGTTTTGTGTACATGGATGACATAGTCGTTTATGGATGTTCCTTGATAGATCATAATTCTAAACTTATCGATGTATTCAATAGACTTTTAATTCATAATTTAAAAATTCAACCGGAAAAGTGCGAGTTTCTCCGGAAAGAAGTTACATATTTAGGTCACGTCATTTCCGAAAATGGAATTAAACCGGATCCAAAAAAGACTGAGGTAGTTAGGAATTATCCTAAAACATCTAACCAAAAAGAAGTCAAGTCATTTTTAGGTTTCGCGTCATATTAAAGGCGTTTTATCAAATATTTTGCAAAAATAGCGAAACTTCTAAATAAATTACTAAAACAGAATTCCGTATTTAGCTGGACATCGTTGTGCGATGAAGCTTTCGAAAAATTCAATTTAATTAATCCCCCGATTTTACGTTATCCAAATTTTTCCGAACAATTTATATTGACCACCGATGCCAGTCAATATGCAATAGGTGCCGTGTTATCACAAGGATAAGTAGAAGTGTAATCTTCCTATCGCATATGCCTCTAGATCACTGAATAATGCGGAAATTAATTATTCTACTATTGAGCGAGAGCTATTATCTATTGTTTATAGTGTTACATACTTTAGGCCGTATTTGTATGGAAAACGATTTAAAATTATAACCGACCATAAACCTTTAATTTATTTATTTTCAATAACTGATCCGTCATCGCGTTTACGCGGAATACGATTTTGAGATAATTCATAAATCAGGTAGATTAAACACTAACGCCGATGCGCTCAGTCGAATTCATTCAATAAATGTACAACCCGTTCAATGTAATTTCACAGATTTTAGTCCATATGGAAATTTTGTAAGAGAGATAGAGCATACAACGATTATTAATTCTAATATTATCGACTCCGAAGAAGGTATTAATGATAGCCCTATAGAAAATAGTATAATTTATTTTTCCGACAAAATTTTATCAAGTGATATAGAATATCATAATAGTGTACCAGAACTTACATCTCAACATCCCAAACTTTCCAATTTAATTTATTTAAAATCTGATGAAAGATATTTTATTTACCTTATAATTAAGGAAAATAACTTAGATGATGTAAAAAACGATATCATTTTTGACTCTTTGTTTTCACTTAAAGACTTTTGTTTGGAAAATGAGACTTTTCAACTATCTTTCCCTTCGTGAAACTGTAAGATGAATAAACTAAAAGTTAAATACGTTAGATTAATGATGAGATACATTTTTAAGGACACTGACATAAAAACTATTATATTTCATGATAATGTGAATCAAAACTTAACAAAAGGAGAAATTAATACCATACTTAGAGAATACCATGTTACTCCGTTAAGTGGGCATGAAGGTGTAAATCGAACTTACACACGTATTAAGGGACAGTATAAATGGCATAAAATGTTCGACGATATTAACCAATTCATTAAATCGTGTGATGTGTGCAAAATTAATAAGTGTCCTAGAAGGAATAAGGTACCAACGAAAATCACATCAACGTCCTCGAAACCCTTCGAAAAAAATTTCTTAGATATAGTCGGTCCATTAAATCAAACCGCATCCCGAAATAAGTATTTATTAACATGTACTGATGATCTTAGTAAATTCCTAGTAGCTATCCCTATCGAAAATCAAGAAGCAAATACAGTAGCCGAAGTTTTCGTTACTTGTGTCATCTGTCGGTTCGGTCTCCCAGAAACTGTCTTGACCAATCAAGGAACAAATTTCCTAGGTCACGTTTTTAAACATACATGCAAATTATTAGGGTTGAACAAAATTCATGGAACCAGTTTCCATCCCCAAACTAATGGCGGTTTAGAAAGAACGCACCGTACTTTAGTTGAGTATCTTCGTTGTTTTATTAACCGGGATATGAATGATTGGGATAAATTTATACCATACGCAGTCTTTACGTGTAATACCACTCCCCATACTTCAACAGGGTTTTCCCCATTTGAACTAATTTATGGCCATAAGGCAAATCTTCTAAACTCATTGAAAAATTCACCCGAATTGTGCTACAATTACGATAATTATTATTCTGAAACGAAATCACGTTTGCATGAACATGCTCATGAAATTGCAAAAAACACTATTTTAGGCAAAAAGGAAAAATTAAAAATTTATTATAATAAAATATCCAAACATATCGATTTTTCTATAGGTGATCCAGTATTGTTAACAAATGAATCAAAACTTATAGGAAAAAGTAGGAAGCTTCAGCCATTGTTTAAAGGTTTTTGATTCGATTTTGATAAATAAAAAGACCGTTAAAGTGCATTTTACTCGTTTGAAAATGGCTTCTTGAATTGAAACAAACTAGATATGTATAATATTGTATATGTTCATTGTAAGTTGTTATAATTAGATTACAATATATAATTCTTATTTTAGGTGGTTAGTTCTTAGTTTAGGTAGTTCTCCTTATTGTATTTAGAATTATTATTACTAAATTGTTATTTTTATTATTAAACTGTGTAAGGTTAGGTTTTAATTTTAGTTGTTATTCTATTGTTTGTAAAAGTGTTCTATATTTTTTTATTATGTTATATCTCGTAAATTTAGTGATTTTATATTGTTTTATTTTTTCTAAGACCAACGAAAAATTTTCGCGTAACGAAAATTTTTTCATGTACCGCGGAGGTGTTGTAAAGCCCGAGCTTTCTAAACTTTGTATAACTGTACCAATAGTGAAAAATGTAAACCTTCCACCCTTCAGACCCTCATAAAAGCAGGTACTCGGGGGTGCGAAGATATATAAGAAGAAAGGATGTTAAAAACATCATCATCATCATCATCAGTCCAGCGACCGTCGCAGCCGCAAGATGACCACCTTTATAACGACAAACCCCAACAAAGCCCTCGCGGCAAAGTATTTCGACCCCGATTACTTGGACACCGTGGACGACAGCGTCCTCGCCCAAATGATGGATTATATACCGCAACTGCTGAAGAAAAAAACCGCCGCCAAAGAATCCACCGAAACCGCCGCCGAAGAGTCCACTGAAACCACCGCCAAAGATTCCACTGAAACCACAGCCGAAGATTCCACCGAAACCGCCGCCGAAGATTCCACTGAAACCGCCGCCGAAGATTCCACCGAAACCGCCGCAGAAGATTCCACCGAAACCGCCGCCGAAGATTCCACCGAAACCGCCGCCGAAGATTCCACCGAAACCGCCGCAGAAGATTCCACCGAAACCGCCGCCGAAGATCCCACCGAAACCGCCGCCGAAGATTACACCGAAACCGCCGCCGAAGATTCCACCAAAACCGCCGCCGAATACCCCACTGAAACCGCCGCCAAGAAAACCACCGTAACCGCCGCCGAAGATTCCACCGATGCCGCCCCCAAAAATACAACCACCGATGCCACCCCCAAAAATACGACCGAAGCCGCCGCCAAGAGAAGAACCGAAGCCCCCAAAAGAAACCGCCAGATGCGCAACCAGACCAAGAGAAAACTACCAACACAAATAAAACCAAGAACGAAAGCCAAAGGACCAAGAATCAACAATGAAAACAGGACCCACCCGCAGCCAAGCAGAACCTAACAGCCCACCGAAGGAAACCAAGGAGGAAACGAAATGGAAAAAAAAAAAACGAAGGACAAACAAAAAGAGACGACAACAACAGAAATAACAAAACAACAACAGAAAACAAAACCAACGACGGCGGAAGGACGGGCTCACGCCCAAAACCGCCATTGAACCAAGGATCCCATATAAAAAAAAACATCATCATAGTCTAACCGACCTTCGCAAGAAGAACGTTAAACTAATCCACTCTTGACAAAGCCAAGAAAAACCACCAAGCAGGAAAATGAATTCATTCAATTCCTACCCGATGTCCTGGACACCGTGGACGACAACATGATTGAGCAACTGCTAAGCTATATCATGAACCGCAAGAAGAAGAACCAAGCCAACAACGAGCAACCCCAGGCCACCGCCACAAGCAGAAGAACCACCGCCGAGAGGACAGCCGATGCCGCCCCCCGAAGGACAACCGAAGCAGCCCCCAAGAAACCAATTGAAGCCGCCCCCACGAGATCAACGGATGCCGCCCCCAAGAGAGCCACCGAAGCCGCCCCACGGAGAAAATCTACGCCGATGGACACGGACAGCCCCACCGATGCCGCCCCCAAGCGCAAACCCGAACAGGAGGATGAGGAAACGTTCAAGTTTCCCAAGAAAACGGCCAAACTGGAGAGACAGAGCACGTCAGGATCGCAGGTAAGTATGAACATGTATGCATGCTTAGACACAGAGGACAGTGATGACGAAGACTATATAGAACCAGAAACCGAAAACCCCACCGAAAAAAAGAACAACACCCCAATCATCCTACGGAACAAAGAAAAATGGACCAGACTTAGCAAAAAACTGGACAGCAAACACATACAATTCACAAGGGCCACGTCGACAAGAGACGGAATAAGGATCCAACCACAAACGATAACGGATTATCGTGAAATGTACAGCCCAATGAAAGAAGAAAACTACGAGTTCCACACTCACCAACTGAGCTCCGAGAAGAACCTCAAGGTGGTAATCAAGGAAATCCCCACCGAAGTCGGGGAAGAAGAAATACTCAACGACCTAGCCGAAAAAGGTAACCCGGCAACCAAGGTGACAAGAATGAAGGGAAGGAACGCGACCCCTATCCAAATGGTATTAGTGGAAATACCAAAACAGTACAAATCCACCTATCAAATGGAAAGAATACAATACCTCAGCGTAAGAATAGAGCCGCTCAAGCCCAGAGGAGACACAGTACAATGCCATAGATGTCAGCTCTATGGGCACGTGCAGAGAAACATAAATGCGGAATATAGGTGCATGAAATGTGCTGGAAAACACAGCACGCACCTATGCGAGAAACCAGCAACACTTCCACCCAAATGCGCAAACTGCGGAGGCGAACACGTCTCAATATGGAGGAACTGCCCCGCCAAACCAACAAACAGAACCGCAGAGACGACAAGATAACGACCAACTCCCAGGACAAACCCGAACAGTTACAGACAAGCTGCAGCTAGGGAAAACACGACATACCGGGACACAGCACAAGCAACCACCAGCGAAAACAGACAAAACACCGAAAGGAAAACACCGATGACAAAGACAACAATAGACAAAGTAACGGACGAACTAGCGAAACTGCTATAGAAATACGCCTCTGTACAAACAGACGACGACGAACTGACAAATTACTCAAAAACCATCACAAACATCGTCAAAATCATCAAAAATGACTAGAAAACGGAAAGTAGACGAACTAAAGATTGTTTTCTGGAACGCAAACGGAGTCGAAAGTAAGAAACTAGAACTGGTAGCACACATGACGGAATACAACATAGATGGTGGCGCTAATCAACGAGACGCACCTGCGACGCTGCAATCGCCTGAACATACCAAACTACCAAACCTACAGGAAAGACAGGGGCCAACAAGCCGCAGGCGGAGTTGCCATAATAATCAAGAGGAATTTGAAACACCACGAATTGCCCAAAGTTGACACGACGGATAACACAAAAACGATAGGAATCGAAATAATGACCGCAGACGGTCCACTGGCCTTGTATTCACTATACTCGCCACCAAGGAAAGAAATGAGCACTCCAGACTTGGATAAAATATTTAGAAATAACACGGCAACGATAGCCGCAGGAGACTTTAACGCAAAACACACACAGTGGAACTGCAGAAAAACAAATCAAAAAGGAAGAGAACTAAAACGTTACACAGAAAACCGCCTACTAACGGTTTTTAGCCCCAAATAACAGACACCCGCCGGACATATTGGACATAGCGGTAATGAAAAACGTCACAGCAAACATCGACATAGTCTGTATTGAAGACTTGAGCTCCGTTCACAACCCCGTGCACATGAACGTCCAAACGAAAAGTGCGAGAAGAACGTGCGAGAAAACATTAACAAACTGGGAAAAGTTCAAAGAAAACCTAGATATTACCTAGACAGATATTACAGACCCATTAAGCCTAGAACAGGCGGCGCAAACATTCGAGAACGAAATAAAGGAGGCGCTCCATACCGCCACAAGAAAACTAACCTTCAACAAAACAACTACACACCCACAGTAAATAATTAACCTAATACGCGCAAAACGGAAAGCAAACAAGACGTACCAACGTACATTAGCACCGACAGACAAAACGGTCCTGAACAGACTGACAAAACAAGTAAAACTGGCGCTACAAGAACAACACCACGTAGACTGGGAAAACAAACTAGAACGAATAAACGACACCAAAGACGAACCGTAGTACTTAGCCAAGACTCTAAAACAACAGAACCGCAACACAATACCACCTATCAAAAAGAACGACGGCAGCACAGCAACCTCTGACATTGACAAGACAGAGACTTTCGCAAACGCCCTCGAAGAACAATTCACACCAAATATCCCAAACGCAATCCACAACTCTCAAGGAATCTACGAAACGGTAAGGAGGATTCTAAACAGCGAAGAAAACTGCGACATAAGAGAATCAATGCCAGAGGAAGTAGCCGAGATAATAAAAAACCTTAAAAACAGGAAAGCATCCAGTTGTGATAATATTAACAATGTGACTATCAAGAACCTAACGCCGCCCGCTATAGACAGAATGAATCAAATCGTAAACGCATCGCTCAAACTCAGAACGTTTCCGACCCAATGGAAACACGCCACAGCAATACTGATTTCCAAACCCAACAAACCCAGGAACAAAACATCAAGCTACGTGCCAATAAGCCTACTAACAGAACTTGGAAAAATAACGGAGAAAATAATACACAATCGACTGACAGACATAGTTGACGAGAAACAAATAATCCCGGACGAACAGTACGGATTCAGACAAGAACAATGCACAACGTACCAGACAACTAGAATAACCGAAGCGATAATAGACGCTTTCAACAGAGGATACGCCATGGGAGCGGTACTCCTGGACGTCTCAAAGGCCTTCGACAAGATGTGGCACGAAGGCTTAATATATAAAATGAATAAATTCAAAATCCCGATGGGGACGATAAAGCTACTAGCTTCGTACCTCGGCAACAGAACGTTCCAGGTGAAATTAAATGACACGATGTCGACGACACGTCCAGTGGGAGCGGGGGCCCCTGCTCTACAACATTTACACCGCTGACATACCAAGAATGGAAAACACAATAATTGCACTATGCGCAGATGACACTGCTATATTTACCAGAGGAATCCTGGCGAGCACCATCACTGAGAGACTACAAAACCACCTAGATGAGATAAATCGCTGGTGTAACACGTGGAAAATTCAACTTAACGCTGAGAAAACTCAAGCCATCATGCTCACAAGAAGAAAATTCAAACACATCCCAACAAAACGCCTCAAGATTAATAATACAAGTATAAAATGGGAAAATCAGGTAAAATATCTAGGTATTATACTGGATAAAAGACTAACCTTCGCAAGACATATGGATTACATTGTGAAGAAAACCAAACAAATTAATGGCTATCTTTATCCCCTCATCAACAGGAAAAGCAAACTCAACATGGAAAATAAGCTGAAACTGTACAAGACAGTAATACGACCAATAATGCCGTACTCGGCGACGTGCTGGAAGCAAGCTGACAAACACACAAAATACCGACTACAAATTATACAAAACAAAATACTGAGACAAATCACAGACTCGCGATGGTACATAACCAACGAACAAATACATAAAGACCACGAAATGGAGGCAATCACAGAGCACATAGCAAGATTTACACAAAAAACATTTGACAACATGCGACAATATAACAATACAACAATTTATAATACATTTATTAAAATTGGCGCGAACACACGGTAACATATAAATGTATGAGTAGCGCTGCTAGCGGATGGACGGACCTGGAGGAAACCGAGAAAGGAACTGCGCAATTAACTTTCAGTCGGCTTAAATCGTTAATCGCAGTTTTAAGAATCTAGCTTAAGCTAGCGGTTGTGTATAAATACTATTAAATAAAAAATTATTGAATAAAATTTTGTGGTGTAAAAAGTTGGTAAATTATTAAGTTCATCAGATAATGAGGTACGTATTATAAAATTTATTCTTCTATATATTCTTTCTATTTTAAAGACGCATTAAAATTGGTTAAATATATCTCCTATTCTTGCAGGTTGTATTGGCTACGCAATATACGAAACGGGTCCTATATTCCTGTTGAATTGAACAAAAAAAGGCCCCAAAACAGGCCTCCAAAAAAGATGAAATTGTTTTAGACAAATGGTTGCAGTTTCATCGAAAAAAATAAATTTATGACCAAATGTATGGCTGGGCCATACGAAAACGAAGATAAGCGTTTAATTGAACAATTGCGGTTTTATGGTGATGCCCCTGATAGTTGGCTGGAATATATATGCTACGTAAGGGGTGAAGCTAGTGAGTTAATAATTACAATAGTTATTTTTTTCAAAATTACTTAAAACAATTTTTTGTTAATGTAAAACATTTCTCCAATATTTCTTTTGAAGTTATTAGGTTCTAAATCTAAAGCACTGTATTCTTCAAAATTGAAAATATGTCCTTTTCTAAATTTGTGATCTCCTAGAGCCGTTTGATTCTCTTTACCGGCATGTTGAGGTTGGCAATCCCTTATATGTTGTTTGATCCTGTTTTCTAATAGTTTGGCCAACATTTTTCTGGTTTTGTTATTTTTTTTAAACCACTATCGAATCTGTCTGTCCAGTGTCGACCACCGTAACAAACATTATATTAGGTTCATTAGGTTTTTGGTCAGTTTTTTGGGATTTTATCCCACTTTGCGCCGTGATCCGGAGCGGTCGCCCATTCGAGCGCTGTCCTCGAACATGCGTGCTCTGTTGTAATTAAAACCAGGACTGGACATCTGTGCCATTAGCGCACATTCCAAAACGTGCCCTTTGTCCCACGTTTTGGATAAATGCAATTGTTTTATAGTTTTATATTTTGTTCAGAGACTAAAGGTTTTTATTACCAAGCTAAAATCTACCTCCCCCAAACATATTAGAAAACGAACGAAGGCCTATAAAAACCTTCTTATAGAGATTAACCAGAGGACCAGACATTTTCAGGGATTTAGAGAATTAAAGCATCGATTGTTCATGGGAGGAGCCAAGAAAATTCAATCTCCCCTTATTTGAATTAGAGGGATGATTTAACCCCTCTTACAGATATATTATACTAGGAATGGTATAAATACCATTCCCCAGTTTTCAGTAGGAAGTAAGAAGTAAGAGAAAAGAGAGTAGATTGGTAAGCTATAAGTTCTTAAGTCTTAAGTTATTTCGTTGTATTATTGTTTAATTAAATTGTTTAATTAAAAAAACAACTCGACTATTATTCGACAAACTACGTGCCTTGCGAATCCCGGTGAACATTACATTACAAGATCCCGAGATATTTAGATATATCTCAGAGTTCGAAGAATTGTTGGCCAGCAGTCTTTCCCTCTCAACATTGAAGTCGACGGTGGTTCACAGCATAACCCCCTTCACAACATTGGTGGCAGCCCCACAACATTGGTGGCAGCCTCACAACACAACTTTCCAAGTTTTTTCGGTTGGCTGACAGTTGACACCTGTCAAATGTCAAATTTGACCTATGTATGCTTAGAAAAGTCACCCATCCGAGCGCTGTCCTCGAGCATGCGTGCTTAACTTTCCAAGTTCTTCTCGGTTGATTGACAGTCGACAAAAAAAGAAGTCATCGCTTAACCGGTATTTCATCAACGACGTGGCAGTTACCTGAGATTAGATTTATTTTTCCTTCTTTTGCTTCTCCGGCTGTATAATTATTATTTTTAAATTTATTATTTTATTCTTTGAGTAATTATTTACTTTTTTTGGTTTTGTTATTTTTTTTAACTACTATCGAATCTGTCTGTCCAGTGTCGACTACCGTCGAAACTTGTTACTTGCTTACTGAACTGACAGTTGACACATGTCAAATGTCAAATTTGACGTATGTATGCTTAGAAAACGCCACGCGGTGATCCGGAGCGGTTACCCATTCCAGTGCTGCACTCGAACATGCTAAACTTTCGAAGTTTTCCTCGGTTGATTGACAGTCGACACAAAAAAAATATAGGCAGTCAGGCACTGCCGACTGAAGTGAAAACTTTGGAATAAGTGTGTTTTTTTCTTTGGAAAATTTGGAATAAGTGTTTTCAAATTTCAATTGTTTTTTAAACCACAGTCCATCTCAAATGTCACAAGAATGACCGAAATCATTTTTAAAAAAATCTTTACTAATTTGTCGATGTGCACTGTAATTTTGTTGAAAACATTTTTGTAAAGGAATTTTATGTTGAGAATGTATGCTTTGAGTATTATTTTGAAGATCACGTGGAAGAATATTTAGAGTATTTGTTAGATAGTTTGTTATTATTGGTTCATGTAATTGTGTTAATGTAATTTACATAATTAACTTGTGAAAAAGTATAATTGTGAATGCCATCATCATAAAATGATTGTTAATTTGGAATGTATGATTCATTTCGTGTTGATAGGCCAGCAGTATGAATTGGTGGGATATATGGCACATTTTTTGTTGATGAGTCTGCAGTTTGGGAATTTGGGAAATTTAAAAATTTAGAAACATGCCTTACAACTAGTGTTGATTTATTAGTATGTAAATTAATCAAATTTGGTAAATAGTTACATTGAATTAAAAAATTCACTACGTTTTACCACTCTTATAGGGTTACCTAGGGTTTATTATCCTTCATCCTATGTGAAAAAAAATGAACATTTCTGCAAACGGTGGTACAAGAAAAAGACAGGACGATGATGAAGGAGCGGATATCCGTGATGATGCCACGAGTCAAAATGAAATTTATGCATATAATGAAAGAAGGAAACTCCAAAATAATATTAATAGTCAGCGATATAGAGATAAGAATAAGAAAAAAACTGTTGCAATAGTTAGCTGAGAAATTTCTAAACATCGAACAATCACAGCTGTGGAGGACGAAAAAATTAAACGTCGTAAAGAATATTCCAAAGAAAACAGTCAGCGGTACAGAGAAAATAAGAGAGCTACTACTAATTTGATTAATTTACATACAGGTAAATCTTCAAGACCAGACAGACAAGACTAAACAGACAAGACTAGACAGACAAGACTAGACAGACAAGACTAGACAGACAAGACTAGACAGACAAGACTAGACAGACAAGACTAGACAGACAAGACTAGACAGACAAGACTAGACAGACAAGACTAGACAGACAAGACTAGACAGACAAGACTAGACAGACAAGACTAGACAGACAAGACTAGACAGACAAGACTAGACAGACAAGACTAGACAGACAAGACTAGACAGACAAGACTAGACAGACAAGACTAGACAGACAAGACTAGACAGACAAGACTAGACAGACAAGACTAGACAGACAAGACTAGACAGACAAGACTAGACAGACAATACTAGACAGACACGACTAGACAGACACGACTAGACAGACACGACTAGACAGACAAGACTAGACAGACAAGACTAGACAGACAAGACTAGACAGACAAGACTAGACAGACAAGACTAGATAGACAAGACTATTGAAGAACCATATTTATTGTCCAATTATATTAACAATTTCTTTGCTGATAAAGCGAATAATCTATCTGAAGTACAACCTGGATTACCGTTTGTAAATAAAATTGTAGATAATCATAATACAATGTTTTTAAATCCAATTTCCGAAGAAGAGTTATGGAATACCATCTATAGTCTTAAAAATAAAAAAAGTGCGGGTAATGACGATATTCCTAGTGTGGCAATAAAGAATGTTATTTCCAGTGTGATTAACCCACTACAGCACATTATAAACAATTCAATTCAATTTGGGGTATTCCCTGATAGTTTAAAAGTGGCTCTAATCTCTCCAATTTTTAAAGCTGGTGATAATACGTCAATCAGTAATTACAGACCAATTAACATTCTTTCAACATTTTCAAAGATCTTTGAAAAATTAATATGTAATAGATTGCTGTCTTTTACAAGCAAACATAAAATTATTAGCCAACAACAGCATGGCTTCATAAAGGGTAAGAGCACAGATACCGCATGCTACCAATTTATAGCAGATGTCATTCAAAACTTGGATGCAAAAAAGATACCCCATGGAATGTTAGTTGACTTGTCAAAAGCCTACGACCTAGTCGACCATGGTATACTTTTTGAAAAATTATACAGTTATGGATGCAGAGGAGTCGTGTTGGACTGGATAAAATCCTATTTATATAACAGAATCCACATCACCAGGTTAGATAGTCCGAGCGGCATAGTGAAATCCATGCCAAGAGTAGTAAATATGGGGATTCCGCAAGGTAGTACCATTGGCCCATTATTATTTACAATCTACATTAATGACCTACCACAAATACCGATCATACCTCAACATACGATGGTGAATTATGCCGACGATACTACGGTACTATTAGTGCATAAATCTTTAGCAGAGATTATACCTAATGCCAACCTAGCGATGTCAGCGATGTTATCGTGGTTCGCTGAAAGTAGGCTTATTTAAAAAAAAACGGCCAAGTGCGAGTTGTGACTCGCGCACCGAGGGTTCCGTACAAACTTGTATAGTATAGTATTATTATGTAGATTATCAACATATTATGTAGATTATAAAGCAAAATTAGACGAAATATAATATATACAGGATGTTACGGGACTTAAGTATGTCGCATGTCGGTTATAAAAAAGCAAAATTTAGACATAATATATACCCTGTATATATTATGTATATAAAGCGTACGTGATGAAATGCATAACGAATATAAACAAAGAAAATTCAGAATAAACATAGAATAGGACCTAACTGTATGCAACCAATGTGATTCTGGAGCCTGACAATACCACTACGACAACATTAGTGAATTTTCATAAGTTTCTAATAGTAAATTCGCACTTTTCTTGTAATTAAACTACATATTTACGGTTTTCAGATTTTTCCCCTGACATGTGCTGTAAGACACCGCTTCTGGCCAAATTTCATGATTCTAGGTCAACGGGAAGTACCCTATAGGTTTTGATTCCCTCGTGAAATCGCAAAATATGCGACATAAATGGTCATATCTTTTGTTCGCGTTGACTTACAAGTTTGATTTTTTCACAGCTGAAAGAGACCGCATACTCGAGTATTTGATACAAATTTCAACTTGTTACCTCTACGCGTTCCTGAGAAAAAGGTCTTGACAGACAGACAGACGGACAGACAGCCAGACAGACAGACAGACAGACAGACAGACAGACAGACAGACAGACAGACAGACGGACAACAAAGTGATCCTATAAGGGTTCCGTTTTCGGTACGGAACCCTAATAAGGAAAAGACGAAATCGATCTTTTTTCAAACTAAAAGATCGACAGTCACATACCCTGAAGAAATTATTATTGGTGATGAACCCATCAAAACGCAACAGACAGTGAGACTTTTGGGTCTACACATCGACAATACTTTGGATTGGACATCACATATTAACAGAGTCGTGATTAAACTTAGTACTGCGGTATACGCTTTAAGAACCCTTAGTCGATATGTGAACCCAGAAGTTATGAGGATGGTATACTTTGCAAACTTCCATGCTCACATACGATATGGAATAATTTTTTGGGGAAATGGAATCCACATCTATAAAGTATTTAGAGTGCAAAAACAAGCAGTGCGCATTCTTTTAAATTTACCATTCAGGGAGTCTTGTAGGGGGCACTTTAAAAATTCCCAAATTTTAACATGCACTGGTACATATATATTGGAAAGTATATTATTTCTTTTCAAATATAAACATTTATTTGAAATATATAATAAGCCAAGTGAACGTAATACAAGACGTAATAGAGAACTTTATGAACTTCCGAAACACAACCTCACTCTAACTGAAAGAATACCTCCATACAGCATCATCAACTTATATAATAAATTGCCAAGGCGGATAAAAAAAATTGATAACCTCAAAAAGCTCAAAAGAGAACTTTTTAAACTGTTAAATGAAATTGAACCGTATAGCATTAATGAATTCTTGTGCAAAGTAAAGAATTCCTAAATTTTCATGTATTTATATTGTAATCTTAGTTTTCCTGTATTTCTATTTTAATCTTATTTTTTTCTGTATTTATATTTTAATCTTAATGTTCTTGTATTTAAATTTATATCTGTATTTTGTGTTTGCATATATTTGCAAGGATACTATGTTGCCGACATATTTCAGTTAGATATTGGATACATATATCTTAAATATTGAAATAAAACATTTTGATTTGATTTGATTTGATTTGATTTGACTAGACAGACAAGACTAGACAGACAAGACTAGACAGACAAGACTAGACAGACAAGACTAGACAGACAAGACTAGACAGACAAGACTAGACAGACAAGACTAGACAGACAAGACTAGACAGACAAGACTAGACAGACAAGACTAGACAGACAAGACTAGACAGACAAGACTAGACAGACAAGACTAGACAGACAAGACTAGACAGACAAGACTAGACAGACAAGACTAGACAGACAAGACTAGACAGACAAGACTAGACAGACAAGACTAGACAGACAAGACTAGACAGACAAGACTAGACAGACAAGACTAGACAGACAAGACTAGACAGACAAGACTAGACAGACAAGACTAGACAGACAAGACTAGACAGACAAGACTAGACAGACAAGACTAGACAGACAAGACTAGACAGACAAGACTAGACAGACAAGACTAGACAGACAAGACTAGACAGACAAGACTAGACAGACAAGACTAGACAGACAAGACTAGACAGACAAGACTAGACAGACAAGACTAGACAGACAAGACTAGACAGACAAGACTAGACAGACAAGACTAGACAGACAAGACTAGACAGACAAGACTAGACAGACAAGACTAGACAGACAAGACTAGACAGACAAGACTAGACAGACAAGACTAGACAGACAAGACTAGACAGACAAGACTAGACAGACAAGACTAGACAGACAAGACTAGACAGACAAGACTAGACAGACAAGACTAGACAGACAAGACTAGACAGACAAGACTAGACAGACAAGACTAGACAGACAAGACTAGACAGACAAGACTAGACAGACAAGACTAGACAGACAAGACTAGACAGACAAGACTAGACAGACAAGACTAGACAGACAAGACTAGACAGACAAGACTAGACAGACAAGACTAGACAGACAAGACTAGACAGACAAGACTAGACAGACAAGACTAGACAGACAAGACTAGACAGACAAGACTAGACAGACAAGACTAGACAGACAAGACTAGACAGACAAGACTAGACAGACAAGACTAGACAGACAAGACTAGACAGACAAGACTAGACAGACAAGACTAGACAGACAAGACTAGACAGACAAGACTAGACAGACAAGACTAGACAGACAAGACTAGACAGACAAGACTAGACAGACAAGACTAGACAGACAAGACTAGACAGACAAGACTAGACAGACAAGACTAGACAGACAAGACTAGACAGACAAGACTAGACAGACAAGACTAGACAGACAAGACTAGACAGACAAGACTAGACAGACAAGACTAGACAGACAAGACTAGACAGACAAGACTAGACAGACAAGACTAGACAGACAAGACTAGACAGACAAGACTAGACAGACAAGACTAGACAGACAAGACTAGACAGACAAGACTAGACAGACAAGACTAGACAGACAAGACTAGACAGACAAGACTAGACAGACAAGACTAGACAGACAAGACTAGACAGACAAGACTAGACAGACAAGACTAGACAGACAAGACTAGACAGACAAGACTAGACAGACAAGACTAGACAGACAAGACTAGACAGACAAGACTAGACAGACAAGACTAGACAGACAAGACTAGACAGACAAGACTAGACAGACAAGACTAGACAGACAAGACTAGACAGACAAGACTAGACAGACAAGACTAGACAGACAAGACTAGACAGACAAGACTAGACAGACAAGACTAGACAGACAAGACTAGACAGACAAGACTAGACAGACAAGACTAGACAGACAAGACTAGACAGACAAGACTAGACAGACAAGACTAGACAGACAAGACTAGACAGACAAGACTAGACAGACAAGACTAGACAGACAAGACTAGACAGACAAGACTAGACAGACAAGACTAGACAGACAAGACTAGACAGACAAGACTAGACAGACAAGACTAGACAGACAAGACTAGACAGACAAGACTAGACAGACAAGACTAGACAGACAAGACTAGACAGACAAGACTAGACAGACAAGACTAGACAGACAAGACTAGACAGACAAGACTAGACAGACAAGACTAGACAGACAAGACTAGACAGACAAGACTAGACAGACAAGACTAGACAGACAAGACTAGACAGACAAGACTAGACAGACAAGACTAGACAGACAAGACTAGACAGACAAGACTAGACAGACAAGACTAGACAGACAAGACTAGACAGACAAGACTAGACAGACAAGACTAGACAGACAAGACTAGACAGACAAGACTAGACAGACAAGACTAGACAGACAAGACTAGACAGACAAGACTAGACAGACAAGACTAGACAGACAAGACTAGACAGACAAGACTAGACAGACAAGACTAGACAGACAAGACTAGACAGACAAGACTAGACAGACAAGACTAGACAGACAAGACTTGACAGACAAGACTAGACAGACAAGACTAGACAGACAAGACTAGACAGACAAGACTAGACAGACAAGACTAGACAGACAAGACTAGACAGACAAGACTAGACAGACAAGACTAGACAGACAAGACTAGACAGACAAGACTAGACAGACAAGACTAGACAGACAAGACTAGACAGACAAGACTAGACAGACAAGACTAGACAGACAAGACTAGACAGACAAGACTAGACAGACAAGACTAGACAGACAAGACTAGACAGACAAGACTAGACAGACAAGACTAGACAGACAAGACTAGACAGACAAGACTAGACAGACAAGACTAGACAGACAAGACTAGACAGACAAGACTAGACAGACAAGACTAGACAGACAAGACTAGACAGACAAAACTAGACAGACAAGACTAGACAGACAAGACTAGACAGACAAGGCTAGACAGACAAGACTAGACAGACAAGACTAGACAGACAACACTAGACAGACAAGACTAGACAGACAAGACTAGACAGACAAGACTAGACAGACAAGACTAGACAGACAAGACTAGACAGACAAGACTAGACAGACAAGACTAGACAGACAAGACTAGACAGACAAGACTAGACAGACAAGACTAGACAGACAAGACTAGACAGACAAGACTAGACATACAAGACTAGACAGACAAGACTAGACAGACAGGACTAGACAGACAAGACTAGACAGACAAGACTAGACAGACAAGACTAGACAGACAAGACTAGACAGATAAGACTAGACAGACAAGACTAGACAGACAAGACTAGACAGACAAGACTAGACAGACAAGACTAGACAGACAAGACTAGACAGACAAGACTAGACAGACAAGACTAGACAGACAAGACTAGACAGACAAGACTAGACAGACAAGACTAGACAGACAAGACTAGACAGACAAGACTAGACAGACAAGACTAGACAGACAAGACTAGACAGACAAGACCAGACAGACAAGACTAGACAGACAAGACTAGACAGACAAGACTAGACAGACAAGACTAGACAAGACAGACAAGACTAGACAGACAAGACTAGACAGACAAGACTAGACAGACAAGACTAGACAGACAAGACTAGACAGACAAGACTAGACAGACAAGACTAGACAGACAAGACTAGACAGACAAGACTAGACAGACAAGACTAGACAGACAAGACTAGACAGACAAGACTAGACAGACAAGACTAGACAGACAAGACTAGACAGACAAGACTAGACAGACAAGACTAGACAGACAAGACTAGACAGACAAGACTAGACAGACAAGACTAGACAGACAAGACTAGACAGACAAGACTAGACAGACAAGACTAGACAGACAAGACTAGACAGACAAGACTAGACAGACAAGACTAGACAGACAAGACTAGACAGACAAGACTAGACAGACAAGACTAGACAGACAAGACTAGACAGACAAGACTAGACAGACAAGACTAGACAGACAAGACTAGACAGACAAGACTAGACAGACAAGACTAGACAGACAAGACTAGACAGACAAGACTAGACAGACAAGACTAGACAGACAAGACTAGACAGACAAGACTAGACAGACAAGACTAGACAGACAAGACTAGACAGACAAGACTAGACAGACAAGACTAGACAGACAAGACTAGACAGACAAGACTAGACAGACAAGACTAGACAGACAAGACTAGACAGACAAGACTAGACAGACAAGACTAGACAGACAAGACTAGACAGACAAGACTAGACAGACAAGACTAGACAGCCTATTTGTATTTTCCTTCATGTGCAGACTAGCGCACGAAGGCCAGCATTCCGTCCAAAGGACACTATGCTGGTTATAACGCTATCAGTTTTACTTTTCTCTTTTTATGTAGTTTCCCGGGATCTCTGAACCATCTCTCTGGAGTTATTGAATTCTAAACTGTTCATCATGATCCAGTCTAGATAATTGTTTCGCATGTTTATCAAAGATAAGCCACCACTCTCTCAATTTTGAAACTGTTAAGATGTCATCTTCATCCTTGGGCCAGGTAAGTTCATGCATCTGCATATCTGTCTCCAAAGATCGTCTCCATATTTCGGTATCTGAGCAATAAAATAGCACGTGTGCCGCGGTGTCATTTTGGCCACACTCACAGAGGGGACTTTCTCTTTTACCAAATCTATGAAGGTACGCTTTGAAATTACCGTGGCCTGTTATTAACTGGATTGCGTGGT
>OX155896.1:19948429-20136429 GCA_944588485.1 Phosphuga atrata | reverse complement strand
TCTATCGTTCTAATGTTCTATAAATTATATAAAGTAAGTAAGGTTAATTTTAAAAATGTACATATAAAGTAGGAATATTATTTAAGAGAAGATTTAAAATTAGCTTGAAGATTTGAAATAACTTAAATTTTAAATACTATTAACGACTTATTCTTCTCGGTAGTGGGCTAATCGCAGTAATTTTTTTGCGCAGGTATCGAAAGTTTTCCACCATAGGTGATCTTTCTCCAAAACTTCAAGATCTTCTTTCTGGTGTGGCCAGGTGCACCCAGCCCTAATCATTTTTGTTTCGGTTTGTTGTCTCCATTCCTGGGTCCTTGGGCAATCGAACAGTACATGGTTAGCTGTGTCCTCTTTTCCACATTCGCAATTTGGTGATTCTCTTTTTCCGATTCGGTGGAGGTAATAGTTGAAGTTGCCGTGTCCTGTGATCAGCTGGACTACCTGATGTGAGAGATCTATGTTTATCTTCTGCCACTCTGATATGGATGGTATAAATTTCCATAGTCCATAGTCCAGTCGGTGCTGTCTGCCATCTAGACTGCCATTTCTGTAGAAAACGCAACGAAACGCTGTTCCTCACAAGTTTCTGGGATATATGATTAAAAACGATTTGTGGTTCTAGCGTACATACTAATTTTAGTTCATCTAACCGAGATGCTTGTCTGGCCAAGTTATCCGCTCTTTCATTTCCCCGATCTCCCGCATGAGCTTTAATCCAATGCCATCGCAGGTCGATATTCTGTGAGATCTCTCGAGCTAGTTCCCAGGTGTCGACCAGTAACTTTGTTGGTTCGGTCATATATTTTAGTGCTTCCAAAACTGATTTACTATCCGATAGTATTGAGCAACCTGATAAGTTATGAATTTGCGACTTAATGTAAGTTAAGCCTTTATAAATTGCAAGTAACTCGGCCTGAAATATTGTGCCATACTACGCTAATCTAATTTTCTCGAAGTAGGTTTCCCTGCCGTGTAGAAAAACTACAAATGTCCTACTCCCTGGTCAAATTTCGATCCGTCCGTATACACTTTCACGTTGAGTTCTTTAGTTGATCCGATATAATAGTTTATGAGGCCAAGTTCCTCAGGGTGTATCCTGCAAATTACTCCTCAAATGATGGAAACTAGATTGTGCATCCAGGGCACAATCTAGTTTCCATCATTTGAGGAGTAACAAGTAACCCTGTCAATTCCTGAAATTCGATCTCATTCATACTGTGCAGAAGGTATTTGGCTGAGGCCTCTGCCAATCTCATATCCACAGGTAATAGGCCGGATATAGTGCAGGCAGCTTCATTGGAGACAGTTTTATATGCTTTCGCAGTTCTTATTGTGCACACGCGTTGCACGCTAAGAAGCATTTTCCGTACTCTAAATCCACAGGAACTAGACCATACCGGCGCTCCATATAACAGACAAGGTTCGACAGCCCCTCTGTAAATAGTCGACAGAGCAGACTTGCCCAAACCCCACTCCTTCATTGCTGCTGAACTGAGCCTAAAACTGACTCTTTTGACTTTGGCACATATTTGTCTGATATGTTCTTTGTATTTTAATTTACTGTCTATTAGGATTCCCAGATATTTAATGTGCTCAGAACAGTGTATCGAGTTTCCGTTAAGTTTAAAAACTGGTTTAACTTGATTTGGTTTCTTACCGAAGAAGAGAGCCTCCGTTTTTTGAGCATTGAATTCTAATTTTGTGTCATTGGCCCATACGCGAAGTGTCTCCAGTGAGCGATTTACTTTAGATTTGAGGCCAATATAGGTTCCACATCTGACCAATAACATTGTGTCATCTGCGTAGGCAATTATCTCGGAACCTTCCGGTAAATCTAGTTCGAATATTGTGTCATATAATATTTTCCAGAAGCCGGGGCCAGATTTTGATCCTTGCGGACAGCCCTTGGAGACTTTTTTCTCGACGTATGTACCGGGTTCGCAAATTACCGCTGTTCTGTTATTAAAATAGTCTCTCGTTAATCTAATTAAATTGTCTGGACATTGCTTTACTAAAAGCCTCTGAATGATAAGCGGCCACCAAGCATTATCAAATGCTCCGCTAATATCGAGAGCTACGGCCGCGCAGTAGTTGCTTATTTCAATACTACTTTTAATAAAAGATGTGACTTTACTAATTGCGTCGACAGTGCTTACTCCCTTGCGAAAACCTAACTGATTTTCGTGCAGCAACTCGTTTTTATATAGGTAATGTTCTAAGCGAGATATTAAAAACGAATCGAGTACTTTACCTGCTATAGTTAGCAGACTAATAGGTCTAAAGTCCTTAGGGCTTAAGCCTGGTTTTTGCGGTTTTGGAATTACCTTAATAAGTTGCTCCTTCCAACAGGTTGGAAAGACTCCCTCTTCAAGACACTTGTTGTAGAGTTCGCAGAAAATAAGTTTGTTCTTATTGAAGGCTGATTGCACGATGTCTGCCGTAATTCCGTCTCGACCGGGAGCCTTTTTTGGGTTCATGTCTTTATCTTCATTCTTTATCATCCGGGCCACCCGATTCTGATGATATCATTCGTCTTGTTTCCCGTTGTCTATCCGAATCCTCCTCAATGTTATCTTCACGAAAAAACACATTTAATAATTCTCGGCTAGTGTCTAATAGATCCAAATCTGAATCGTCTTTGTGCAAACTTGTGAGATAACCTACTGAAGATTTCTTTCCCCGTAGGACCTTATAAACTTTTCCCCATGGGTCGCCGTTTGCTGATCGTGTACAAAATTCCTTCCATTTATTGAGTTTCGTTTCTAAGATTTTGGTTTTATATTCCCTAAATTTATGATTATAATCTTTGCGTCTTTCCAGCCTGATTAATCCTATGCTACGTTGATATTTGCTGCGAAGCCTATTATTCTCTTTCCGGAGCGCTGTTAACTCCGGCGTCAACCACGGGACTGAATTTCTGAATTGTTTCCTTGCGGGAATCGCATCGCGTGCCGCTTTTATTAAAGCTGTATTAGTAGTTTCTGCAAATTGTGAAATTTCCGCTGAAGTCTGACAATCATTTAAAGCTGGGGAGATGTTGTTTAAGTATTTCTCAAATTGATCGTTAAATATGGCCCAGATTGCTCTCTTTGTACAAAAACCCCGAGGGATTTCTGCCGCCGTCGAAATATTTCCAATCGACCAGCATATCAATTTATGGTCTGATAAGCTGTCTTCGTCTGGCAAATGCCAGTCCGTGATCAAATTACACAGTCTGCCACTAACTAGAGTCACATCAATTACACTGGATCCATTTGCTGTTTCAAACGTTGGCTTCGTTTCCTCATTTAGAATATTTAGATTATTTTCATAAATAAAATTTTCGAACAGTCTGCCGCGCCAATCCTGTATTCTACTTCCCCATGTTAGGGACTTGCTGTTAATATCTCCCGCTATTATAATATTGCCTCTATTTTCTAAATCCTTTGTTAACCTATTTAAGATTTCTAAATAGCTTAGAAAATTGTCGTTGGCCACTGGTTTAACAGCGGGTGGTATGTAAACGGAAACTGCGAAGAAAGTTTGGTCATTGCAGACCAGCTGAGCTACTGTTATCAGATTACTGGAAAGGCGTGCCATGAAAATAACATTGATTTTTGGGTCTGTTATGATTATGGCGGATTTTGCAATGTAGCATCCAGTTGTGTCGCCCTGTAGTATCTATATCGTGCAGGAAATCCCGAGACCCTGCCACATACAACGTGTGGTTCTTAAATAAATAAAATCTGAATATTGTTCCTTACAATGTTTTTTAGCAGATTACCTGTAGCAGCTTTGGATTTTCCTAAATTTAATTGTAAACACTTAATATTCGGACCCCGATTATTTAATTTAAAATAATTTGAATTACGGGCCATAATCGGTTTTAGAGATTAATTCTTCGCTTAGTCTTTTAGCAGTAGGGCAATTTGGACTATATGCTTGATGATCGAGCGAGTCGGTCCGCTTTTTACGCGTGCATATAGGACATTTTGCGGATTCTCTTCAGCATTCTTTAACATCGTGTTCCCCCGAGCATCTCGCGCATACTTGTTTGCTATTGCAGACTTTAGCAATATGTCCTGGCTTTAGACACTTATAACAGTGTTGGATGTCTAGATAATCCTCCGGTCGATGTTGATTCCAGCCGATAGAAATAAATCTGTTTACTAAGAAATTTTGTTTTATTAAATTATCTTTTAATTGCTCAATGTCAATCTCTTCACTAACGCCTCGAATTCTTAGTTTAGGATTCTTTTTTGTTTCTGCTTTAACTAAAACATCCTTTAATTTTTCATTTACGGACAAGGTTAGTTTATCCGCATCTTTTCTCGTTGGGCAGTTAATAACTACCTTCCCGTCTTTCGTGGTTTTGACAGACTTTACGCTAATGCCATCGGAAACTACATTCACAGCTTCAATCAAGCTGCTTTTTATCTCCAGAGCGCTGACATTTTTATTAATATTTTCTAGAATAATGACGTTATTGCTTGCTCTTTTGACTTTATCCGCGTAGCTTTCCATCGCATTTGGAGTCTCTTTAATAGTAGCTGTCTTTGGGACCGTGCACCTCGAGTTCTTTTCCCTGCGTCCGACCGCCTCGCAATATCTTCTTTCGCGAAGAATACCACAAATCTCACTATTTATTTTTGATAGTTTGAGCACTAGGGAGCGAATCTCCGATTTTTCCTCCTTCTTGATAGTATTTCCACTTGCTATTTCAATAAGCCTTTCCGCGATTTCTGCATTTTGTTGTTCGGCGTTCTCTTCGGGTGAAAGGATAGACACTGTATCACGTAAAACTTATTTGGAAGTTCCTGCTCCTTCGTCAATTTCAATCTCCATGTTAATCACTGACTGTTTTTATCAACTTCAATTTGATCAAGATTTACCGCAAAAGAAATTAAATAGAGATTCAAGAAAGAAGAATTAAAGAGCAGAATTTTTTTTGACTTTTCAGTTGGACGTTCAAAGCCTACTAGACAGACAAGACTAGACAGACAAGACTAGATAGACAAGACTAGACAGACAAGACTAGACAGACAAGACTAGACAGACAAGACTAGACAGACAAGACTAGACAGACAAGACTAGACAGACAAGACTAGACAGACAAGACTAGACAGACAAGACTAGACAGACAAGACTAGACAGACAAGACTAGACAGACAAGACTAGACAGACAAGACTAGACAGACAAGACTAGACAGACAAGACTAGACAGACAAGACTAGACAGACAAGACTAGACAGACAAGACTAGACAGACAAGACTAGACAGACAAGACTAGACAGACAAGACTAGACAGACAAGACTAGACAGACAAGACTAGACAGACAAGACTAGACAGACAAGACTAGACAGACAAGACTAGACAGACAAGACTAGACAGACAAGACTAGACAGACAAGACTAGACAGACAAGACTAGACAGACAAGACTAGACAGACAAGACTAGACAGACAAGACTAGACAGACAAGACTAGACAGCCTATTTTGTTGTTTTACCATATGCAAGCATATGAAAGCCAGCATTCCGTCAAATACGACACTATGCTGGCTGTAACGATTTCTACTATTTACAGAAGCGTCTCTTGACCCAAATTGTTAACACCTGAACTGACTGTCGTGGTCCAATCTGGACAATTTCTTGGCGTGTTTATCGAACATGTACCACCACTTTTTGGGTTTATCTACTCTACTTAAATCATTCTCATTATCGGGCCACGTCAGTCCATGCTGTTGCATTTCTGTCACTAAGGATCGTCTCCATAGTTCTGTGTCGGGACAGGAAAATATCACATGTGCCGCATCGTCGTTTTCCCCACAATCGCAGAGAGGAGAATCTCTTTTCCCAAATCTGTGGAGATATGCCTTGAAGTTGCCATGCCCTGTTATAATTTGAATTGCATGGTGGGATAAACTGACGTTTAAGCTGCACCAGACCTTTATTGATGGTATAAACAGCTTAGTCCACAAGCCTGTTGTAGCTGCATTCCATCTGTCCTGCCAGAGTTTCTCGAAATGTCCCTTGGAACCAGATTTCAGCGCCTGTTTAGGCAATTTGTCGTATGCAATTGGCAGATTACCATTGCTTGCTGCGAGTTTTGCGAGACAATCCGCTCGCTCATTGCCTTCGACTCCACTATGGGCTTTAATCCAATGCCATCGGATCATATTTTTCCTTGAGACCCTTGCAGCTGTCGTCCATGTCTCCATCAACAGTTCAGTGGCTCCTTTCAAACTTTTCAGTGCATCGAGGACATATCGGCTGTCACATATTATCGAGCAAGGACTATTGCTGTGATTTTCAACATATTGCAAGGCATGTAGTATGGCGATGAGCTCTGCTTGGAATATTGAGCAGTAGTGTTCCAACCTTATGAGCTTGTGGTGAACCTCTTCGCCGTTGTAATAGGCAACGAATGCAGCTCCTGTTCCTTCGCTCGATTTCGAACCGTCCGTGTATACCCGAAGATGGAAAAGATTTGACAGTGTCAAATGGTACCTAATCAATGATAACTTTGAAGGGTGAATGTGTTCTTGTGTGTTAACGTCCAGTTCGATATTGTTCAAAGTATTTGGTAGGCCTATGACATCTTTAATTAACGTATCGTCTGCAAATTGGTGTGAGCTGTAGAGAGCTAGTTGCTTGAGGCGGATGTCTACTGGAAGGAGACCTGTAATCACACAAGCTGCCTCTGTGGATACTGTGCGATAGGCTTTCGCAGCGCGGATGGTGCTGAGGCGCTGTATGCCCAAGAGCTTGAGGCTACCTTTCACGCCACATGACTTCTGCCAGATAGGACCTCCATATAATAACGCGGGTTCTATCGCGCCGCGATAGATTTCGGAGAGCTCTGTTCTTCCTAGACCCCATTCCTTCTTTGCAGCGATACCTAATTTTATACTCAGTTGTTTAACTTTACTACATGCCTGCTTTATGTGTTCCTTAAAATTCAAGAGTCTGTCTATAGTGACACCTAGATACCGAAGATGCTGTTGGCATTTTATTTTTTCGTTTCCTAGTCGGAAAACGGGACTCCTTTGACTTGAGGATCTGCTGAAGAAGAGGGCTTCAGTCTTTTGGGCATTGAAACTGAGCCTAGTTTCAGTTGCCCACTGGCGAAGATTGTCTAAAGCACGGTCAGTGGTCTCTTTCAGACCAACAATAGTTCTGCTTTTACAAAGCAGAAGAGTATCATCGGCATAAGCTACGATCTTACACCCTTCAGGCAGATTACTTTCAAAGATAGTTCCATACAAAATATTCCAAAAACCTGGACCTGATTTAGAACCCTGTGGACATCCTTTGCTAATTCTTTTCTCAACGTACAAACCTGGTTCGCTGATAATGGCCTTGCGTTCTGAAAATTAGCTCCTGGCTAATTTGATGAGATTGTCAGATCAACCTTTCTCTATTAGCCTGCAGATAATAAGCGGCCACCAGGCGTTATCGAATGCCCCACTAATGTCTAAGGCTATTGCAGAACAATAATACTTAGATCTTACCGACTCACGTATGAACCTGACCGCTTCAGAAATAGCCTGAACTGTTCCAGTCCCTTTTCTAAATCCAAATTGGTTTTGGTTAATCAGATTGTGCCGGTAGAAGTGATGTTCGATTCTCGAGATGAGTAAAGAATCTAGCACCTTTCCAGCAGCAGGAAGTAAACTTATGAGTCTGAAGTCCTTCGTGGATAGTGCCGGTTTGTTGGGTTTGGGGATGATTTTGATGAGTTGCTCTTTCCAACAAGATGGGAATATAGACTTTTTTAGGCACTCGCTGTACAAAGTAATGAATGTGTCTGGTTTCGAATAAAAGGCCGCCAACACTATGTCTGATGATATGCCGTCCAGACCAGGCGCCTTCTTCGGGCTCATCCCGCGTATGATGCGTTCTATTTCAGAAAAGGTGAACTGCGTGTCATCAGGTCCACCTCTATCGACTTCCGCCCGTGCTCTGACTCGAGTGTGTAATTCAGAGTCGTCTTCATCGTCCTCTGGAAAGAATGTATCTAGGAGTTGTCGAGAGGTGTCAAAGATATCCAACGATCTACCCCCAACCTTAAGGCTACTCAGGTAGCTTGTGGATGTTTTTCTCCCCCTTAGTATTTTAAAAACGGGACCCCATGGATTTCCAATTGAAAACTGTGTACAGAAATCTCTCCACTTCTGTTTCTTCGATTCCAAAATTGCATCCTTATACTCTCTTGCCTTGGTGTTGTAGATTAATTTGTTAGATAATCTAAGTTCACCTCTACTTTTTTGGTATTTCCGACGTAGCCTGTTAGTCTCTTTGCGCAGGGCAGTAAGCTCTGGTGTCCACCAGGGAACAGAATTTCTGAAACATTTCCTTGCTGGAAAAGTGTCACGCGCAGCACACATCATAGCCTGATTCAATCTAGTTGCAAATAATGAAATATGCTCGGTGGTCAAACAATCGTGTAGCTGCGGAGTAATGTCTTGTAGATTGAGCAGGAATTTATTGCTAAATTCTGCCCAATCCCCCTTTCTGGTACAGGAACCAGGTTGGACTTCCGGAAGCTCGGTTTCATTTCCAATAGACCAACTGATATAGCGATGATCTGACAAACTACTCTCATCTGGAAGGTGCCAATCAAAAATCATCCTGCTCAAGGTGGAGGTGGCAAGGGTAAGATCGATGACGCTCTGTCCATTGTGTCCGATAAAGGTAGGTTCCGATCCAATGTTCAGTATGGTCAGGTTATTGTCCGAAAATAACTTTTCAAGAGATCTGCCCCTTTTGTCCTCCAAGGCGCTACCCCACCAAAAAGGATTTTGCATTGAAGTCACCGGCGAGTAATACCTCAGACTTGGAACTAACCTCAATAATTATTTTATTGAGGGCGTCTAGATTATCTTCGAATCTATCCTGTTCCACCGGCCTCATTTGTGGAGGTAAATAGACACAGATAACGTGTAGATTCAACATGCCGCAGAGAACTTGGGCAACTGTCATCAAGCAGTTGGAGAAATCCGGATTAAGCATAGCGGTCATCCGTGAGTCGGTTATCACTAAAGCGGCTTTAATGGTTGATTCATTTTGCTTTCGGGAGTGCAAAATTTTATAGTGGGCCGGAAAGCCTAGGAGTTGTCCACGAAAGACGTGTGGCTCTTGAAGAAAAGCGATTTGAATTCCGTCCCTTTCGATCTTCTCCACAAGGGCCGCTGTTGCTGCCTTACATTTACCTAGATTGACCTGTAGGCATCTGATGTTGTGATCATTTGTAATGCCTGCCATGGCTTAAAAATATCGCAGAAGAAATCAAAAACGATACATTGGCATACAAGTTAAAACAATTATATAGACTACAATCCACTTATCCTTACAGGGATAAGACGTAACTTTAAAACTATATAAATATGCAGTTCGTTGAGACAGAGTGGCAAATCGTAGATAAGCTGCGAAATAAATCGCAATCACATAAAATAATGATTCGACACATGACAATAGCGTAAACAAATAGATAAACATATTGGGTACAATTGTATTGCAAAGTATACCCTCAGAGATATAAGGTACACTGATACAATAAAATGTCATAGAATGGGTATTGAATGACCATTTAATGCTGCTTGTCAGATGGAGGTGGTTTATTACGAAGTCTTCCTCTTTCTCTTTCCCATCCTGTGCCCTTTTTCTTAGCCCCTGGGTTCTTAGTTCCGGGTTCCGCCTCAGAGCTCTCTTCCGAGATTGTAGGGGAACGATCTGGGAGCGCTCCTCGTTTTCTTTTTTCTGTCTCAGCTAACTTAGGGGTTTTGAAACTCGGGTTGGCTGAAATGCCAGTCGCTTCGATGTAGCGCCAGGGAGAAGTATCCGGTTCCGTCGATTTCTGCACCTGCGTCCTGACGGCTTCGGAGTCTGCAGTTGTTTGAGCTGTTGCCTGTCTAAGTTGAGCGGCCACCAGCTCCTTTAAGGAGCTCATGATCGCTGGAGCTAGTGCAGCAGCAAGTTCTTTAATATCAGGTAGTTGAGGTTTGGTTACAGCTGTCGCTTTCGCGTATGTGACTTTCCCTACCGGGGCAGTGACGGTCACCTTTCTTCTCGCTTCGTAGTAAGACAACTTCTCTTGAGTTATTAGTTTCTGAATTGCGAACTCTTCTTTATATTTGGGACAGTCCCTTGAGTTTGCAGGATGCTCTCCTTTGCAATTGACACACTTGGGAGTTTCACAGGGAGATCCTTCGTGTAGTAGCTTTCCGCAGAAACAAACAGCTTCGCTTGAACATCGAGCGGAGCTATGACCATACTTTTGACAACGATAGCATCTTATAGGGTTTGGGATAAACTCTCGGACTTCAAGATTATAAAACGCCACCTTAATCTTTTTAGGAAGAATCGGGGTATTGAATGTTAAAATCAATGAGGGGGTACACTTTAGTTCGCAATCCCTCTTACTTTTAATTCTTTTGACTTCACAAACATTCTTCTCTTTCAACTCTAGTAGGATTTCTTCCTCAGAAAGGTCGAGGAGGTCCCAACAAAAGATTATGCCTTTGCAATAGTTTATTGTCCTATGTGGAACTATCTCAACTTCAAATTCTCAAAATTCTTTTATAGACATGACTCTCTGTGATTGCTTGGAAGATTTGGTTTCTACTAGCAGTCCTTCTTTAATTTTCTGAATATTGTTGCATTCTCCAATTATGCTATACAAACTCTTACTTATTTTGAAAGGATTAACTTTATCGAAGCTCGTTCCATCCTTTTTTTTGATAATCAGGAACCGGGGCGGAGCTACCGTCACCTGATTATCAAGATTGCCCGTATTTGGAGAGTTCGGGTTCTCATTATTCTGCAGTTCCATTTCGGATGCAGAGTTCGCACGGATTTGAACGGCCACCGCAGCCGTGCGCGCCGCGGTGGGGCTACTCGCTACAAGAGGGCGCCAAGCGTCCGAAGGTCATAGCCAACCTTTCTCTCAACAATATGTTTCCGCCACGTGGCGAAAAACCAAAGTGTCTTTTCACCGAGAATTCTTTTTATAAAACTAATAACACTTCACATATAATAGAGTCTTTTTCCTCACTATAGTTATAAACACAAAATGTATTTTTGAACTTATAAAACTTCTCACTTCTTGGATTAACCAAAGCACACGTCCGTCTCTCTAGTCCGTCCGACAAGACTAGACAGACAAGACTAGACAGACAAGACTAGACAGACAAGACTAGACAGACAAGACTAGACAGACAAGACTAGACAGACAAGACTAGACAGACAAGACTAGACAGACAAGACTAGACAGACAAGACTAGACAGACAAGACTAGACAGACAAGACTAGACAGACAAGACTAGACAGACAAGACTAGACAGACAAGACTAGACAGACAAGACTAGACAGATAAGACTAGACAGACAAGACTAGACAGACAAGACTCTTTTTTTTTTTTAGGGGGGGCGTAGCTGGTGTTAATAAAATAACTTCTCCAGACAAGTGGACCCCCTGGAATCACATCCGTACACTCTGGACCCGCTTATCGCATAACCTCGGAGTGACGGATGGCATAATTTAAATTAGTCTACATGTTGTTTATTTTCCCTCCTTTTTTCCCTTTTTGAACTGCATCTCGTCGTATTCTTTATCGGTCATTATCGTTACAATTAATCCGTTTACATGGTCCCAGTTTGCTTTTCCCTTTAACATGTATGGGATTATTGTTCTGGCGCTAAAGGGTTCTTCCATGGCTTTTTCGACTGCTTCTCTTTCAGTTTCCCACCTCCAGCAATCAAAGATAGTGTGATTTACACTATCTGTTTCTCCGCAGTAAACACATAGGTCGTCTGTTGCTCTGCCAATATTGAAGAGATAATCCCTGAAGCTACCGTGGCCAGTCAGTACTTGAGTAAGGTAGTAGCTAGTTTGGCCGAATTTTCTATTTACCCAGGTCGATATATTTGGGATTAGCACTTGGGTCCACTGTCCTTTGTCGCTGAGCTGCCATCTTTT
Source organism: Phosphuga atrata (assembly GCA_944588485.1). Classification (NCBI taxonomy): domain Eukaryota; kingdom Metazoa; phylum Arthropoda; class Insecta; order Coleoptera; family Silphidae; genus Phosphuga; species Phosphuga atrata. Next base: position 20,124,470 of record OX155896.1, on the reverse strand, counting down.
TTGCCATTCCTCGATAAGCTCTTCTCTGGCCAGTTGTTTCTTCTGTGTGCAGTAGTTTGCATCGTGCAGCTTTTTTCGCTCTTTTACGAGCAGGTCTATGGGGGGTATTCCCGAGATGACTTGGGCGGCCTCTCCTGAGACCGTCCGGTAAGCGCTGCATGTACGTAGAGCCATTTTCCGCTGAACGGTTGCGAGTTGGTGAAGGTTTCGTTTCTTGTCTAGCTCTTTGGCCCATATTGGAGCTCCGTACAGCATGGTCGACTGGACTACAGAACTAAGTACTTTCCGAGAGCTGCTCTTAGGTCCCCCTACGTTTGGCATGAGCTGCTGAATGCCTGCTAGTGTTCTCATTGCCTTTCCTGCCGCTTCGGTAATGTGTGCCATGAAGGATAGCCTTTTATCGATCACTACTCCGAGGTATTTGAGTGTTTCTTTTGGTGTTATAATTGCCTCTTCCACTTTAAACTTTACTGGGCTAAGTTGTCTTAGGCCTGTGAGAAGGACAGCCTCGGTTTTTTCTGGAGCTAGACTTAGGTTCTTCGACTTCATCCACGCGCTGACCATTTCTGTTGCTTGATTTGCCGTTCGCATTAAGACTTGCTCTGTTTTTGCAGTGACAACCAGTGCGATATCGTCGGCGAAGCCGATTACGGTGGCCCCCAGTGGCAGCCTCATGGTAAGTACTTCGTCATATAGCACGTTCCACAGGGTGGGGCCTAGTATCGAACCCTGTGGGACGCCACTGTTGATTTGTCGCTCTTCTTTTTCCCGGTCTCCTAGCAGTATGATGCTTCGACAGCTGAGGTAGCTTCTTAACATGCGCAACAGATACGGAGATATACCCCTTCTTGTCAGACTGTCCATGATATGCTTCCAGGATGCGGTATTAAAAGCATTTCTTACATCAAATGTAAGAAGGGCACACATGCGTCTGGTTCTCTGGGTTCCGCTTTTAGCCTTTTCTGCTATCTCCAGGACAGCGCTTAAGGCATTGATGGTGGATCTACCTTGTCTAAACCCATATTGGTTTTTGGACAAACCGCCTCCCGCCTCAAGCTCTCCCTTTAGCCTTAGTAGCAAGAGCTGCTCAAGTAGCTTACCAGACACATCCAATAGGCAGATGGGTCTGTAGGATGTGGGATCTCCTATCGGTTTATCTCCTTTTCTAATTAGTGATAGTTTTGCGCGCTTCCATATGACTGGGAAGTTCCCAGCAGTTAACAACCTATTCATTACGTCTAAGACGAATTTAGGTTGATGTCTAGCGGTTAACTTGACAATCTCTGGTGGTATGCCATCGGGACCCGGTGTTCTGCAGTTTCTAATACGTTTACTCGCCAGCAATAGTTCCTCTTCCGTAAAGGGGGGCGTTGTGTAAACTTCAGGTTGTACCCAAGTAAAAGGTGTATGTTTAGGAAATAGTACATCAGCTACTTGACGAACTCCTTCCATGGTCATTTGAAGATCTTGCGTCCGAATTTTCAGGTTTCTTCTTATAATTTGAAACGCGTCTCCCCATGTGTCTTTATTTAGGTCGGTGCACAGTTTTTTCCAATGGCTTTGCTTTGATTTATTGATGAGTTGACGTAGCTCCTTTTTTACTCGCTTGTATTTATGACGTAACAGTGTAATTTTTTCTTCCGGTGTTTGTTTTGCTCTTGCACGTTGGTATTTTTTCCTGGTAGCGACACATGTAGTTCTCATTTCAGCAATTTCGTCGGTCCACCAGTATACTGACTTATAACTCTTTGGTCTCTTCTTTCGCAAGGTAGCATCGCACACTTTACTCATCGTTTGAACCAGAGTATCGGGATCTTCTGTGGTAATGGTTTCTAGCTCTTTTGTTAGACACTCCTTGATTTTTTCTTCCTGCAGGTTTTCCAATATCCAGCCACTTGTTCTTGGGTATGCCTTTGTCTTTGATCTTGCCTTTTCTCTTATGTTATAAAAGATGTAACGGTGGTCGCTCAAGGTTTCCTTGTCAAGAACCTTCCAGCCTTGAAACCTGTCGCCAATGGAATTGGTGGAGAAGGTGAGGTCTATTATTGAGCGCGAGTTTCCCCTCACAAACGTGGGTGTGCCACCTTTGTTTTGAATGCTCAAATCCAGTTCCGCTGCCCAGTCTGTTACGATATTTCCTCTACTGTCCATGCTTGGGGATCTCCAGTAAGGGGATTTTGCATTGAAGTCTCCAGCTATAATAATTCCTCTTTTTTTCTGTTGTCTAAGACTCTGGCTTAGAGCTTCAAGAGATTCAGACAGTTGATCGATGTTTTTGTTGGGTGAGAAATAACAACTGTATATTATAACCTGGGACAGCTCCACCCATACGAAGCCTGATCCATGCCCAGTACTTGCCACGGACAACTTTTGGTTTTTGATCCAGATCGCTGTGTCCTTTTCATCGTCTGTGAACCATTTAGCATTGGCTGCCAGTTTTTTGTTTGGCTCACATATTATTGCGATATCCGCTTTTAGCTCTAGGGCCGTAGCGATCAGTAGGTCATGTGCTGCGCGGCATCTCGCAATATTTACCTGAAGTATTTGGATCATTTTTGTGCTCTTTCCCGCCTTGCCTCCGCCAGAGCTCTTCTGTATGCAGGACACGATGCAGTGTTAGCTCGGTGACCCTTAATATTGCATATGAGACATTGTGGTTCTTCCTCGCAGTCCTTTGCCTTGTGTCCTTCCCGACCACATCTCAGGCACAATCTTTGACGATCTGGGCCCTTGCAGTCGGTCGCGTGGTGGCCCGTTTCCCAACATCTATAGCATCTCTCCACTTCTATTCTTTCTTGGATTCTGCAGTATATCCATCCTATTTTGATTTTTCCTTCTCCTATTAGGACACTTGCCAAGTTTTTTGGAAGTACTAAGGTGGCTATCTGTCTTTGGCCGTAGGCTGGTCTGAGGTTTTTGACTCTTGCTTTGTAGTTCTGTGTGCCCAGGAGGTTATTTACGGATTGCTCGATTTCTTCAGAGGTGGTAATGGCATCGATGTCCTTGATGTGTAATACAGTGTCTGCGTTTTTTGTACGGACGTTTACTTCTGGCAGTTTTTGGGCTATTAGTTCCCTCAGGATTGATGCATTTCCACCTTTTGTCTCGAGTAATAGATCTCCTGCTTTTGTTTGCCTCATTCCAACTATTTTCGAGCCTGAGGATTCGGGGTTTACTTCTTCTTTTACAACTTTAAGTAGTTCGGCGTAAGTTTTGTCTTGTGCTCTTATAAATACTGCTTCGGTTTTTTTTTCTCTTTTCTTTTTTTCCTGGCCTCTGTTGGTCGCCTTTTCATTCCCTACCTCTGTCGTCTCTTTCACGTTTCGTCCCTTCGGTGAGTACACCCTAATCTCTATGTCTGTGTCCGAAAAGATATACTCTATTTGCTTTTTTAGCATTGGCCATTCATCTACGAAAGATTTAGCAAAAGCTAGTTTCTTTCGATCATTTTGAGTCATGAGTTTTTTAAGCTCTTTAAGACTGTCGAAGCTTTTTTCAAGACTGATGGTTTCGTCCTGTTTGTATCGCGCGACTACGTGATAGATGTAGCGGTCAGCATTTTTTATGCCTCCCTCCCTTGTTGGAACTCCAATAGAGTGTATTAAATAGACGACTTTTCCAGGTTCTATTTCTTGGGTTTCAAGCTCTTGGGGTCTTGTGTATGCCTGACTGAGCGACATAGGTACTCCTTTCTCGGGACTGAGGTCGTCGGCTACACACCAGGCCAGGTCCCAGTCTAGTGGCGATGTCATGGGGTTTCCATGTCCTTCTCGTACCCTTCTGTATGTAGCTTGTGGCCAGTCTTCGTTACAGATTTCTTGGAAGTCCTTGTAGTTTCTCCCTCTCTTCATAGCGTCCCAGAGTTTTTCGGTGGCTACTCTTTCCTCTTGTTGGATTTTTTCCTGTTCGGTATCGAATGGTTCTGTTTGGGATTCTTGGTCTACCTTTATTTGGTCAGGATTGATATTCCCAGGGAGATTTCTTCCCATTGATGCTATAAGAGAACATAGCTCATCTGCTGCCTTTTTTATCTCTGCATTGGTATCTGCATTGGCTATAATAAGCCATTTCAATTCTTGGGCTCTTGCAGTCACCTTCCTTATTGTTCCTTCTATGTCTTTGTCACTCTCTGGTGAACGTTCGATGTTGTGCAACCTTTTCCGTTTCGGGTTTTTTTCGGTAGGAGATATGCCATCCTGTTGGATTTTTTCTACTTTGCCGGCGGTTTCGGTGGGACCGGTGAAGGAAGCTGATCTAATTCTGGTTGGTGTCTTTTGTAGGTCAGCTTTCGGTTGGACGTCATTTGTTAGATCACTCGCAGTTTTTGTTGGAGTTCTTTTCAGGGCTTCTCTTCTCTGGAAAGGATTTTCCTCCTGTTTCTTCTTTCCGGGTGGTTCTTTGTTGTTCATTTTAGTGATTTTACCACTCTAATACTTGTGCTAGATTAGCTACAAAAGGATTTAAGCCGGTTGTAAGAACAGCGGGTAAAAGAACCATCGAATCTGGACAATTTTATGAATATTTTTATATTAAAAAGCAAACTCGCCGGGTTTGGGATCGAACCCGAGCTGACGGAGTGGAATTCGGCGACGCTACCCACTACGCTATTTAACTCTTTTAACACTTTTAGCTACGCTGTTGAATTTTAGTAGTTTAATTTACGTGTTTATTTAAGTTGATCGTCCACGTGTTTTGTAAACTATTGAGGTTATGTTAAAAAATATTTATATAGAGTTAGATAAAAGGCACTTATCTTTGTTTCGGTTGCTTCCACTTTAGCCCACGGCGTTATGCGGTGAGGAAAAGAAGGCTCACCGCCACTAGGGTGGCAAGAGGGGAGGAAAAAAAGATGAAAAAACACTATGAGTCAAAAATCTCGTGGAGGGCTACTAACACAAAATTACGGCACACGGAGTCCTATCTCACACACAAAAAGTATATACAACAGTTCACCGGAGGTTATAGCACAATATAGTCAATTAATCACTATTGTTTAAACGGTCTCTATCCACAATTTTTAACTAAAAAGCCGATAACTACGAAACAGCTCCTTCTCTGTCGGCGAGACAGACAAGACTAGACAGACAAGACTAGACAGACAAGACTAGACAGACAAGACTAGACAGACAAGACTAGACAGACAAGACTAGACAGACAAGACTAGACAGACAAGACTAGACAGACAAGACTAGACAGACAAGACTAGACAGACAAGACTAGACAGACAAGACTAGACAGACAAGACTAGACAGACAAGACTAGACAGACAAGACTAGACAGACAAGACTAGACAGACAAGACTAGACAGACAAGACTAGACAGACAAGACTAGACAGACAAGACTAGACAGACAAGACTAGACAGACAAGACTAGACAGACAAGACTAGACAGACAAGACTAGACAGACAAGACTAGACAGACAAGACTAGACAGACAAGACTAGACAGACAAGACTAGACAGACAAGACTAGACAGACAAGACTAGACAGACAAGACTAGACAGACAAGACTAGACAGACAAGACTAGACAGACAAGACTAGACAGACAAGACTAGACAGACAAGACTAGACAGACAAGACTAGACAGACAAGACTATACAGACAAGACCAGACAGACAAGACTAGACAGACAAGACTAGACAGACAAGACTAGACAGGCAAGACTAGACAGACAAGACTAGACAGACAAGACTAGACAGACAAGACTAGAGTTGCAACCAAGATGGCTGAAAGTAACAACACAGTTGAAGTGCTCTGCAATTATTGTGCAAAAAAAGTGTGTGAACCAGTGTTTTGTATAAAATGCAGCAAGCATTTCCATCCGGGATGTGTATCCCATTCTAAAAAAAAACACAAATGTGATCATGAAATAAGTGATAGAATAGAAAAAACTCACCTAGAAACTTCAATTTTTTTGGAAGAGGATAACGTAAGAATCTTACAAAAGGAAAATTTTCTCCTAAAAAAATTATTAATGGAGATGGAAGATAAGAACAGGATTATGAATTGCTATCTACTTACGTTAGAAGAACAAATCCAGGCATTAAAACATCAACAAAAAAATATTTCTTCATGTCAACCTAATACCACGCATCACACCTTCACAAGTAACACCTCTGACTGTCATAACTTAACATTAACACATAAAAATCAACAACATAACGGTTCGGAAACTGGCAACAATTCCGTGATAGTCGAAGAAATTGAGCGAGCATCGGAAACGACTCACTCGAACAAAAAGCAACGAAATAAAATAGATAGAGATAAGCCTCAATCGAGCAGAGATAAAGAACCAGCCTTCAGTGGACGAAAAAATCGCGAATCTTTTGGTAGCGCAAAAGTCAATGAAGAAGATAAAGCCACAGGTTTTTCGGGTAGAGAAACTCAACCAAAATAACTGTGGCTATACATTTCCCGAGCGAAAGAACATGTAACTGAAGAAATTGTCCAAGATTACCTTCAAAAAAAATACAGGATTACCGAAAACAGACTTTATAGTAGAGAAAATGACCTCAAAAGTGCACATAACGGACAATAACAGTTTCAAAATAGGAGTGGATCCAATTCTAAAAGAGAAGGTCTATGATAGGTCCTTCTGGCCAGAAGGAATCTTACACGAACGTTTTAAATTTAATTCTACATCTAAATATCTAAACAGAAGCCGTCAGACCACAAATTTTCAAAAAACCTACATCTACAAACGGAAACAATAAAATTAGAAAATAACTCCAAAGAAAGAATACAAATAATTAACCAAAACACACAATCTATTGGGAATTCTATAGAAAAAATAGAATACATGCTCGAAGAAAATAATAATTGTAAATTTCTTATTTTAACAGAGCATTGGAAAAGTTACGAGCAATTACGAGTCTTGCAAATCTCAAATTTTCACCTAGGAGCATTGTATTGTCGCAAAGTAGGACAACATGGAGGTGTAGCTATTTTCTGCAAAAATAACATTAAATGGACGGCAAGACCTGATATCGATAAGCTAGCAGAAGAACTCATTTTTGAAATTGCAGCTATAGAGACAATATTGAATGAAATTGCAACAATAGTTGTAGCAATTTATCGAGCCCCTCTAACCAGTTTTCATAATTTCTTAGACAACTTGCATCAATTGCTAATAAAATTAAATATAGAAAAAAACCAATGCATTGTAGCTGGAGATTTCAATGTGGACACGCTAAAATTAAACTATGAAAGTAGACAACTTAAGTCTATGTTTCAATCATTCAACTTAAAAATGGCGTTTAAAGAACCTAGTCGCCCCCAATCGTCAACATGCATTGACAACATAGTTATAACAGCAGGCATGATGTACACGGTCAAAACTACAGAATATTATATTTCTGATCACAAAGCCCAAATAATAAGTCTAATTGAGAATAAAAAACAGAAAACTAAATTTCGAGTCAGACACTTTTCTCCAGAAAACAATACAACATTTTTTAAATTGCTTTCCGAAGAAACCTGGTTAGAAGTTTACACGCAAGAACAAAATGACATAAACAACCAATGGAATATATTTATGGAAAAATTCCTATTATTTTTTAATTGCAGTTATCCCTGTTTATTAAAGAGTAAACAAACAAACAATAATCATAGATATACATGTCCAGAAGTTAAATCCATTAGAAAAAAGCTAGAGTTCTTGGAAATACTATCAAAATTTGATGAGAAAAGCAGGAAACAATACAACAAAACTAGACGAAAATATAACCAAGTACTAAAAAGAACAAAAAGCATTCAGTTAGAAAATGAAATAAAGTATTCTAATAATATTATGAAATCAACTTGGAAGGTAGTCAACCAAATTGTAAACTTAAAAAACCATCACAATAGTACAATTTTCTCTTTAGAACAAATGAACATCTTAGAAGTAGCCAACAAATTCAATAAATTCTACTCAGACAACCCCATTCAATTGTCTAGTCAAATCGAACATATAGAATACTCAGATTCAATAAACATAAATAAAAATTCAATATACTTAAGACCGGCAACACGTGAAGAAATTATGGACGTAATAATGAATCTCAAAAACAAAAAAAGTTCTGGAGTAGATGAAGTTCCTATAGGTGTGATAAAAACCGTCATAAATGAAATAATAGAACCATTGGAATATATTATAAATACCTCAATTAAATATGGAGTTTTTCCAGACAAATTGAAACACTCCGTAATTACACCAGTATTCAAGAAAGGAGACAAATCACTTGTAGAAAACTATAGGCCCATTAGCTTACTATCGTCGTTCTCAAAAATATTTGAAAAAATTGTAGCTAGTAGGACTGTTGCTTTTTTCAAGAAATACGATTTATTAAACAATACCCAGCACGGATATGTAGATGGACGGAACATAGAAACAGCTTGTTTCCACTTTCTCAACAATATATTAGAGCATCTAGAAAGCCATGAAATTCCATGTGGAATCCTTATCGATCTATCAAAGGCGTACGACACTGTGAACCATAAAATTCTGGTCAGTAAACTTGAAAAATATGGCATAAGAGGTATCGCTCTTGACTGGTTCAAATCGTACTTGTCTGGTAGAACCCAACAAACAAAATTAAATACAGAATGTGGATATTTAAAATCGAATGTGAGAAGTACAAGAGTAGGGATACCGCAGGGAAGTATATTAGGCCCTCTATTGTTTTTAATTTATCTGAATGATTTACCCCTAGCCCTAAATAATACTCCATATAATATTCTAAACTTTGCCGACGACACAACGCTTCTAGTAGCAAACAAAAATATGGATGAAGTGATTATTAGTGTAGACTCTGCCTTAAACTTAGTGCAACAGTGGTTTAAAAAAAATAAACTAACAATAAATCAGCAAAAAACAAACATTATTATTTTCAAAACAAACAGATCCCGACTGAATTATCCAACACAAATTGAAATAGATAAAAACATAGTTTATATAAAAGAGAGTGTGAAGCTTTTGGGAATACACTTTGACGACACTTTAAATTGGAGAACACACATACACTTCTTAGTTAGCCATTTAAATAAAACGACATTTTCTTTAAGAATATTACAAAAAGTTCTAAGCGCAAAAATTCTAAAAATGGTATACTATGCAAATTTTCAATCACATACCCGGTTTGGCATAATTTTTTGGGGTTCTGGAAAAAACATTACAGATGTTTTCAAGATTCAGAAACAAGCTCTACGGATCATATTGAATCTGGAATATAATCAATCCTGCAAAGGAAAATTCAAGCGAGCCAATATCTTAACTGTACCGGGACAATACATTTATGAGATACTAATTTATAATTTCAAGCATAAAAATAACTTTGTCAAGAGCGAAACCAGCCACAATATACCAACAAGAAGAAAACATTTGGAATATGTGCCACCAATTCACAGTTTATCATTAACAGAAAAAGGTACCTATTATAGGTGTATTACATTCTACAATCACCTGCCCAGACGTATAAAGGATATAAAAAATTTCAAGACATTTAAAAAACAAATATTCAACCTCATAAATGAGTTAGAACCCTACAGTGTGGAAGATTTCATCAATGGAGAGAGAGGGCAGATTTGAAAAAAAGTTGAAAAAATGATTTTAATATTTTTTATTATTTATGTATTTTACTATTTAATATTTGTATTTGTTTGACATATTTCCCCTAGTTATGTAACTTGAATAAGGAAATAAACTAATTTGATTTGATTTGATTTGACTAGACAGACAAGACTAGACAGACAAGACTAGACAGACAAGACTAGACAGACAAGACTAGACAGACAAGACTAGACAGACAAGACTAGACAGACAAGACTAGACAGACAAGACTAGACAGACAAGACTAGACAGACAAGACTAGACAGACAAGACTAGACAGACAAGACTAGACAGACAAGACTAGACAGACAATACTAGACAGACAAGACTAGACAGACAAGACTAGACAGACAAGACTAGACAGACAAGACTAGACAGACAAGACTAGACAGACAAGACTAGACAGACAAGACTAGACAGACAAGACTAGACAGACAAGACTAGACAGACAAGACTAGACAGACAAGACTAGACAGACAAGACTAGACAGACAAGACTAGACAGACAAGACTAGACAGACAAGACTAGACAGACAAGACTAGACAGACAAGACTAGACAGACAAGACTAGACAGACAAGACTAGACAGACAAGACTAGACAGACAAGACTAGACAGACAAGACTAGACAGACAAGACTAGACAGACAAGACTAGACAGACAAGACTAGACAGACAAGACTAGACAGACAAGACTAGACAGACAAGACTAGACAGACAAGACTAGACAGACAAGACTAGACAGACAAGACTAGACAGACAAGACTAGACAGGCAAGACTAGACAGACAAGACTAGACAGACAAGACTAGACAGACAAGACTAGACAGACAAGACTAGACAGACAAGACTAGACAGACAAGACTAGACAGACAAGACTAGACAGATAAGACTAGACAGACAAGACTAGACAGACAAGACTAGACATACAAGACTAGACAGACAAGACTAGACAGACTAGACAGACAAGACTAGGCAGACAAGACTAGACAGACAAGACTAGACAGACAAGACTAGACAGACAAGACTAGACAGACAAGACTAGACAGACAAGACTAGACAGACAAGACTAGACAGACAAGACTAGACAGACAAGACTAGACAGACAAGACTAGACAGACAAGACTAGACAGACAAGACTAGACAGACAAGACTAAACAGACAAGACTAGACAGACAAGACTAGACAGACAAGACTAGACAGAGAAGACTAGACAGGCAAGACTAGACAGACAAGACTAGACAGACAAGACTAGACAGACAAGACTAGACAGACAAGACTAGACAGACAAGACTAGATCGACAAGACTAGACAGACAAGACTAGACAAACAAGACTAGACAGACAAGACTAGACAGACAAGACTAGACAGACAAGACTAGACAGACAAGACTAGACAGACAAGACTAGACAGACAAGACTAGACAGACAAGACTAGACAGACAAGACTAGACAGACAAGACTAGACAGACAAGACTAGACAGACAAGACTAGACAGACAAGACTAGACAGACAAGACTAGACAGACAAGACTAGACAGACAAGACTAGACAGACAAGACTAGACAGACAAGACTAGACAGACAAGACTAGACAGACAAGACTAGACAGACAAGACTAGACAGACAAGACTAGACAGACAAGACTAGACAGACAAGACTAGACAGACAAGACTAGACAGACAAGACTAGACAGACAAGACTAGACAGACAAGACTAGACAGACAAGACTAGACAGACAAGACTAGACAGACAAGACTAGACAGACAAGACTAGACAGACAAGACTAGACAGACAAGACTAGACAGACAAGACTAGACAGACAAGACTAGACAGACAAGACTAGACAGACAAGACTAGACAGACAAGACTAGACAGACAAGACTAGACAGACAAGACTAGACAGACAAGACTAGACAGACAAGACTAGACAGACAAGACTAGACAGACAAGACTAGACAGACAAGACTAGACAGACAAGACTAGACAGACAAGACTAGACAGACAAGACTAGACAGACAAGACTAGACAGACAAGACTAGACAGACAAGACTAGACAGACAAGACTAGACAGACAAGACTAGACAGACAAGACTAGACAGATAAGACTAGACAGACAAGACTAGACAGACAAGACTAGACAGACAAGACTAGACAGACAAGACTAGACAGACAAGACTAGACAGACAAGACTAGACAGACAAGAGTTTAGCTAACGCTAAGCGTTGCTAAGCCGCTATCATGAGCGATCAAAGTAAAAATTCGGAAGAAGAAAATCCATTCTCCAGAAAGGATGGTGTTTCCAGGACCCCGCCATCCAACAATTGCGCATATAGGGAGAGATCAATTTCTTTAACGGGGAAACCGACCACCCCCTACATCGATGAACAACAGGCCAAAAGAAAGAGAAACGACTCAGGTAAACCAGAGCCAATAACAGAAAACGATCTGGATGCAATACATCGGAAAATTATAAGCAGGGCACTTGAACTGAGGACGCTCGTTAAATCAATCTCCAGTACCAAAAACGAGATTAAAAAGGTCTCGGAAGAACTATGGAACCTCATAAACAATATGGAACGACTATGGATAAGTGACCAGCTTACCCATGCAACCCAGAAAGAGGAATCTTTTTCTACACCAAAACCGGAAATATGCAATGCCAGCACACAGACTCACCATGATAAGGAGGAAGAATTTATGGACTCACTGTCCGAAAAAATTACAAAAGGAAACAGCTATGAATACTTTATGGGGATAGCCAAAGGAGAATGGCCAATTCAGGCCTACTCAAAAGTCAAGGTAGGTTATGGAAACGCTCTCGCCACCACACCAGACTGGGACATTGCTTGGTGTGTAGATGAGTAAATCTATCCAGACCAGGGGGTTCCAAGGGCACTTACCGAGGCTTACGCGAGACCGAAGGAAATGTTGAGACAAGGTCCAAAAACAGGCAAAGTCGTATACCTACGACATACAATAAGCACGCCCGATGAAAATGGAGACATGACTACAAACGACTTCTATGTTTACCAACTGGTGACCAAAAAGGAAAATGGTCCTACAGACACTAAAGATCTGTTTACCCCTATAGAAGGACTGAAGTACGTAATTAAAAAAAATGGCAGAAAAAAGCAGGCAATACATAGACCCAGAATTGAGGACTGGCCCATGGCCAAGAAAGCCCTGAAGTTCATCTTCGCAAACTCCGATATCAATATCGGGGTGTATTGCCCCAGAAATTCACAAACAACCACAGGCCATCCACAAACAGATGAACGTAGTTGGTCCGGAGCAACAAAAAAAGCCCCTCAACTCCTAGGCAAGGGCTCCATCAACCAGTCCCGCACAAACAGCACTGAGGCAATCATGATTAAGTGCGACGGAAACACATACTCGGATCTTCTGAAAATGGTCAGAGCAGAGGTCGACCCGAAACTTCCAGGCGCTGATATTACAAAAGCAAGAAAGTCAAAATCTTGGGAGCTACTCCTTGAAGTTAAAGGCGGAAATGGGCAGAGTCTCAGGGACCACATTAAAACAAAGTGCCCCAAAGCTGACGTCCGGCGAAAAACCGAAGAGATGGTCCTTCATGTCAAGAGAATGGACGCCGTCACTACCGAGGAAGAGATTATGATGGCAATCAATAAAGAACTAGGGGACAACAGCTGCGATGCAAAGATTCGCAACCTCAGGCCTGCGTATGGAGACAGCCAAGCAGCAACTGTCATTCTACCAAAGAAACAAGCTACTATCCTGACCAACAAATGAAAAACAACCATTGGTATGCTGGTATGTAAAATTCAACAAACAATAAATGTTATAAAATGCCACAGATGCTGGCAATACGGACATGTGGCTAGGGTCTGCACAGGACCAGACAGGCAAAAGCTGTGTCTCCGTGGGCAGGACGGGCACATCGCCCAATAATGCCATAGGGAGGAGTATTGTCTATATGCTCAATTGCTGGTCACCGGACAGATTCTGGCCAATGTTCATCTTTTAAAAAGGCGCTGGACAAAGACGCTCACAGCTACAAAAATGTTGAAAATACTGCAGATAAATGCCATGAGGTGTCGTGCAGCTCACGACCTACTAAATGCTACATGCTACCAACTTGGAATTGGCATAATAATTATTAGCGAGCCGAAAAAAAAAACTGTTGAATCAATAGAGTGGTTTAAAGACCCCAAAAACGACACGGCGGTCAAAATACTCCATAAAAGCATCGTAATATTGAACAGCGAAAGTGGTCGAGGCTTTGAATGGGTGGAATTAGAGGGATCAATAATATACCTCTGCTACTTCTCTCCAAACGAGCATCTCGAAACCCTTGAGTCCTCTCTAGAATGACTAAAACTCAGCATAAGAGCACACAGTAAACCTACGATTATTGCGAGGGACTTTAATGCGAAATCCCAAATCTGGGGATGCAGACATACGGATTCTAGAGGAGTCATGGTTTTGGAATGGTTATCCGAACTTGACTTAACTCCATTAAACGAGGGAACCACGCCAACGTTTGAAAGGCTTGGATCAGCTTCAAACATGGACCTGACTCTAGCAACCAGTGCAATGGCGGGAAATATAACTGACTGGCAAGTACTAGCTAAGGAAACACTCAGTGACCACAGATACATTACATTCCGCATCAGGGAGAGATTCAGGAATAAGCCACGCTACATTAGCAAAACTGGCTGGATAACCAGGAACATGAAGGTAAAAGAGTTCTCCAATAGACTAACAAAGGAAGTTAACATGCTTAGCCCACCTGAGGAACTTATTACTGCACTAACCACCACCTGTGAAGCTGTCCTAAAAAAGAAGGTCATATATGGCAAATCTAGGAGTATTTATTGGTGGAGTGAGGAAATAGCTGCCCTTAGAAAAGCCTGCGTCGCCGCAAGACTCAAATGCCTTAGAGCAACAAAAAAAAGCAGCGACAATATTCAACAATTAAAAGAATTATACAAAGGCTCAAAGAAAATCCTACAAGGAGCAATTAACCAGGCCAAAAAACATCATTGGTCTTCGCTGTGCTGCAAGGTAGAAGAAGAACCAGGAAAATGGTGGGCCTGATCACGCTCGATGTTCGAAACGCCTTTAACACAGCAGCGTGGCACAACATATTTGATGAGATCGTCCAAAGACAATTTCCAGCTTATCTGGTTAAAATAATTTCCAGCTACTTGTCAAATCGGAAAATACAACTAGAGGCTAGTGGGAAAATACTACACCATAATGTCACATGTGGTGCCCCGCAGGGATCAGTAATTGGCCCTACCCTATGGAATATTCTTTATGATGGCGTTCTAAGATTAGATCGGCCAGAAGGTGTGGAGATAATCGGATTCGCTGATGACCTTGCCATCGTCATCTCTGCTAAAAACGAACTGGGCCTAATGAACCGAGCTAACAAAGCCATTGAAGTTATAGACGGCTGGATGGTTTCGAAAAAGCTTAGCCTCGCCCCTGAAAAAAACAGAGACGGTACTTCTAACCGGAAAAAGGAAGATTGGGCCCGGATGCCATTAAATACCTTGGGGTATTGATTTACCGAAGGCTAAGTTTCAACCAGCATACGGAGGGAGTAACCACGAAGGCGCTAAAAACTGCTGCAGCCCTGGGACGGCTCATGTCAAATGTAGGTGGCCCCCTTAGCAGCAAGAGAATACTACTAAGTAGTGTTGTGCACTCGACGCTACTATACGCCGCTCCCATCTGGACTCCATCTTTGCGGAGAGCCAATCAAAGAATCAGGCTAGCCAGGGTGCAAAGAACATTGGCCCTGCGAGTTAGCAGCGCGTATAGGACAGTTTCAAGGGACGCAGTACTGGTAATTGGCAGCATTCCTCCAATAGAGCTCTTGGCTGAAGAAAGGACCATAGTCTACTGGGACAAAAACAAATCGGCTGGGCTAAACATAGTTCAAATTAAAAAACGTGCAAGGGAAAAGCTGCTGGAGAAGTGGCAGAGCAGCTGGGACGCAGCATCAAAAGTAAGGTGGATCTACAAAATGATACCAGACATAATCTCGTGGCTTACACGGAAACACGGTGAGATAAATTACTATCTCACCCAGGTGCAAAGTGGACACGGGTGCTTCAAAGAGTACCTATTCCGCATAGGCAGAGCTGAAGATGACAGATGCGTCTACTGTGGGGACACCGACAGTGTGTCACACACATTATTTGCATGCGATAGATGGACTGACGAACGGAACATATAGACCAACAAGACAAAAAGGCACTCAACGAATACTCACTGGTAACGGAAATGCTGCAGGACAAGGACAGCTGGACTATCACCTACAACTTTATAAGAGCCATTCTAAGACAAAAAGAACAGGACGAACGAACAGCCCAAGACACGCGCCAAATACAACAAAATATATAGCAAACTTTGGCAAACTGAAACTCCCTGAACCCCTAAACACAAAAAAATGAACGGGGGATGTAAGGGATGCTGTAAATAAGAAATTCAGATTTGGAAAGACCTTTTCCAGTACAGCGACATCACGAAGATATGCGAAGAGCGGTTCTGGGATGTACGTGATGTTTTAGGGGGGCCACTTGTCAAGTTAACGAAAGTGCTTGCAACGTCCCCCACAAAAAAAAACTAGACCGACAAGACTAGACAGACAAGACTAGACAGACAAGACTAGACAGACAAGACTAGACAGACAAGACTAGACAGACAAGACTAGACAGACAAGACTAGACAGACAAGACTAGACAGACAAGACCAGACAGACAAGACTAGACAGACAAGACTAGACAGACAAGACTAGACAGACAAGACTAGACAGACAAGACTAGACAGACAAGACTAGACAGACAAGACTAGACAGACAAGACTAGACAGACAAGACTAGACAGACAAGACTAGACAGACAAGACTAGACAGACAAGACTAGACAGACAAGACTAGACAGACAAGACTAGACAGACAAGACTAGACAGACAAGACTAGACAGACAAGACTAGACAGACAAGACTAGACAGACAAGACTAGACAGACAAGACTAGACAGACAAGACTAGACAGACAAGACTAGACAGACAAGACTAGACAGACAAGACTAGAGAGACAAGACTAGACAGACAAGACTAGACAGACAAGACTAGACAGACAAGACTAGACAGACAAGACTAGACAGACAAGACTAGACAGACAAGACAGACAGACAAGACTAGACAGACAAGACTAGACAGACAAGACTAGACAGACAAGACTAGACAGACAAGACTAGACAGACAAGACTAGACAGACAAGACTAGACAGACAAGACTAGACAGACAAGACTAGACAGACAAGACTAGACAGACAAGACTAGACAGACAAGACTAGACAGACAAGACTAGACAGACAAGACTAGACAGACAAGACTAGACAGACAAGACTAGACAGACAAGACTAGACAGACAAGACTAGACAGACAAGACTAGACAGACAAGACTAGACAGACAAGACTAGACAGACAAGACTAGACAGACAAGACTAGACAGACAAGACTAGACAGACAAGACTAGACAGACAAGACTAGACAGACAAGACTAGACAGACAAGACTAGACAGACAAGACTAGACAGACAAGACTAGACAGACAAGACTAGACAGACAAGACTAGACAGACAAGACTAGACAGACAAGACTAGACAGACAAGACTAGACAGACAAGACTAGACAGACAAGACTAGACAGACAAGACTAGACAGACAAGACTAGACAGACAAGACTAGACAGACAAGACTAGACAGACAAGACTAGACAGACAAGACTAGACAGACAAGACTAGACAGACAAGACTAGACAGACAAGACTAGACAGACAAGACTAGACAGACAAGACTAGACAGACAAGACTAGACAGACAAGACTAGACAGACAAGACTAGACAGACAAGACTAGACAGACAAGACTAGACAGACAAGACTAGACAGACAAGACTAGACAGACAAGACTAGACAGACAAGACTAGACAGACAAGACTAGACAGACAAGACTAGACAGACAAGACTAGACAGACAAGACTAGACAGACAAGACTAGACAGACAAGACTAGACAGACAAGACTAGACAGACAAGACTAGACAGACAAGACTAGACAGACAAGACTAGACAGACAAGACTAGACAGACAAGACTAGACAGACAAGACTAGACAGACAAGACTAGACAGACAAGACTAGACAGACAAGACTAGACAGACAAGACTAGACAGACAAGACTAGACAGACAAGACTAGACAGACAAGACTAGACAGACAAGACTAGACAGACAAGACTAGACAGACAAGACTAGACAGACAAGACAGACAAGACTAGACAGACAAGACTAGACAGACAAGACTAGACAGACAAGACTAGACAGACAAGACTAGACAGACAAGACTAGACAGACAAGACTAGACAGACAAGACTAGACAGACAAGACTCGACAGACAAGACTAGACAGACAAGACTAGACAGACAAGACTAGACAGACAAGACTAGACAGACAAGACTAGACAGACAAGACTAGACAGACAAGACTAGACAGACAAGACTAGACAGACAAGACTAGACAGACAAGACTAGACAGACAAGACTAGACAGACAAGACTAGACAGACAAGACTAGACAGACAAGACTAGACAGACAAGACTAGACAGACAAGACTAGACAGACAAGACTAGACAGACAAGACTAGACAGACAAGACTAGACAGACAAGACTAGACAGACAAGACTAGACAGACAAGACTAGACAGACAAGACTAGACAGACAAGACTAGACAGACAAGACTAGACAGACAAGACTAGACAGACAAGACTAGACAGACAAGACTAGACAGACAAGACTAGACAGACAAGACTAGACAGACAAGACTAGACAGACAAGACTAGACAGACAAGACTAGACAGACAAGACTAGACAGACAAGACTAGACAGACAAGACTAGACAGACAAGACTAGACAGACAAGACTAGACAGACAAGACTAGACAGACAAGACTAGACAGACAAGACTAGACAAACAAGACTAGACAGACAAGACTAGACAGACAAGACTAGACAGACAAGACTAGACAGACAAGACTAGACAGACAAGACTAGACAGACAAGACTAGACAGACAAGACTAGACAGACAAGACTAGACAGACAAGACTAGACAGACAAGACTAGACAGACAAGACTAGACAGACAAGACTATACAGACAAGACTAGACAGACAAGACTAGACAGACAAGACTAGACAGACAAGACTAAAAAGACAAGACTAGACAGACAAGACTAGACAGACAAGACTAGATAGACAATACTAGACAGACAAGACTAGACAGACAAGACTAGACAGACAAGACTAGACAGACAAGACTAGACAGACAAGACTAGACAGACAAGACTAGACAGACAAGACTAGACAGACAAGACTAGACAGACAAGACTAGACAGACAAGACTAGACAGACAAGACTAGACAGACAAGACTAGACAGACAAGACTAGACAGACAAGACTAGACAGACAAGACTAAACAGACAAGACTAGACAGACAAGACTAGACAGACAAGACTAGACAGACAAGACTAGACAGACAAGACTAGACAGACAAGACTAGACAGACAAGACTAGACAGACAAGACTAGACAGACAAGACTAGACAGACAAGACTAGACAGACAAGACTAGACAGACAAGACTAGACAGACAAGACTAGACAGACAAGACTAGACAGACAAGACTAGACAGACAAGACTAGACAGACAAGACTAGACAGACAAGACTAGACAGACAAGACTAGACAGACAAGACTAGACAGACAAGACTAGACAGACAAGACTAGACAGACAAGACTAGACAGACAAGACTAGACAGACAAGACTAGACAGACAAGACTAGACAGACAAGACTAGACAGACAAGACTAGACAGACAAGACTAGACAGACAAGACTAGACAGACAAGACTAGACAGACAAGACTAGACAGACAAGACTAGACAGACAAGACTAGACAGACAAGACTAGACAGACAAGACTAGACAGACAAGACTAGACAGACAAGACTAGACAGACAAGACTAGACAGACAAGACTAGACAGACAAGACTAGACAGACAAGACTAGACAGACAAGACTAGACAGACAAGACTAGACAGACAAGACTAGACAGACAAGACTAGACAGACAAGACTAGACAGACAAGACTAGACAGACAAGACTAGACAGACAAGACTAGACAGACAAGACTAGACAGACAAGACTAGACAGACAAGACTAGACAGACAAGACTAGACAGACAAGACTAGACAGACAAGACTAGACAGACAAGACTAGACAGACAAGACTAGACAGACAAGACTAGACAGACAAGACTAGACAGACAAGACTAGACAGACAAGACTAGACAGACAAGACTAGACAGACAAGACTAGACAGACAAGACTAGACAGACAAGACTAGACAGACAAGACTAGACAGACAAGACTAGACAGACAAGACTAGACAGACAAGACTAGACAGACAAGACTAGACAGACAAGACTAGACAGACAAGACTAGACAGACAAGACTAGACAGACAAGACTAGACAGACAAGACTAGACAGACAAGACTAGACAGACAAGACTAGACAGACAAGACTAGACAGACAAGACTAGACAGACAAGACTAGACAGACAAGACTAGACAGACAAGACTAGACAGACAAGACTAGACAGACAAGACTAGACAGACAAGACTAGACGGACAAGACTAGACAGACAAAACTAGACAGACAAGACGAGACGCGTACGAGACGCGGAAGCGAGTAGACGTTCAGCCGAGTGCTCCACATGTTTGTGATTAATAATTTGGTTTATAAGTTTTTATTTATAAGTTATTTAATTGCAATACAGGTTAGTGCATTTTAGAGATTTACTTTTGCTTTAATAACGGCGTTTTTTAGTTTTCATTAATTGTAAGCTAAATAGTTTTGAGTCACAGCACGTGGCGTGAGTTTTTAATATTCATAAAATTCTTACTATTTTTCTTTCCGCTCCTTATCTCGGGTATACGGAGATAAGGATAATTCAACGCCGCAGACATTTTGCATTTACTGTAGCACTTTATCTGCGGCAAATTTTTTCATCCACCCTCAGGAGGGGAGAATTTTCTGAATTTATTTTTGGTTTTGTGGAGGATTTACTAAGGATTTTTTCACAAAACAAAAAGTATGTAGGGGTGTAGGGGAAATGGACAGTCGGGCGAGAAGCCAATCTATTGGGGAAACCAATAAAAAACGGAAAGTGGCAGACCGATCAACGGACGATATGGGCGCGTACAAGAAGACGGAGTGCCCGATCGCTTTTACAATCGTGGAAGCGATTGGAGCACTTACCAGACAAGTTGAGGACTTGGAAAGGGCTATTGCTGGAGGCAGTAGCACTAAGAAGGAAGTTAAAGACGCGGCAGCACGAGTTAAAAAGACAACTAATGTCTTTTCCCGCAACTCCGTGACCACTTGGCTGGAAGAGCACCGTTTCCTGCCCGTTGAAAAGGTGTTATACGACACCGAAGTCCAAACAGTAAGTGTGGCATGCAAGGAAGTCAGCACCCAAACGGAGGCTGAATGTAGTATCGCCAGTGCGCTGAAGCCGGGCATGAATGTGCAGGAGTACATGTCCCTGGCCAGGGAGAGGTGGTCCGAGGACGCCTTCACTGTGGTGAAGATGGCTAAGGGCTCTCCTCTGGTCAGGGACGAGGATGTACTCCTGTTGGTTGCAGGAGAGAAAGGGGATAAATGTGGACAACTGGACTGGGGGATGCTCGACCAGCTCCCCCAGGCCAAGCGGGTGGCTGAAGGCTTGAATGTAGGCTCTGTGGCCTACATCAAGAGCGAGAATGTTGTATGCATGGGAGGCGATGAGTCGTTGGACTCCGAGAGGAAGTACCACTTCATCGCCCGTCTGGATGATAATAAGGTCGAGGGCGCCGAAGAAAAGGCGTTCGAGACCTTATTAAGAATGAAAGGTCTTTGTGAGAAGACTGAGAGAAAGAGGTTCGCTATCGGTGTGGCTGGTAACCTTAATATGTGGCTGGTACGAAAGATGGCTGAATGCGTGTGGCGTGGCACAGGAGTTGAGATAACCCTGTGCTGGATGAATGCGGAGGGCCAAAAGCCCAGAGTGGAAGGGGCCGGAGGCACCAGAAAGGCAGAAACCTTACTGGTGAGGAGGGCAGAGGGTGTTTCTTACGCCCATATGGTGAATCTCCTTAAGAAGGAAGTTGATATGGATGACATAAATGTAAGGGCGATGAGGAAAACTCACGCTGGAGACCTCATCGTCAGAGTGAATGATAATGGGGAAAAGAAGCGACTGGCAGAGCGAATGGCCCTAGTGACTGAGGCTGTAAGGGATGTCAGGACGGAGGTGGGGCTCAGAAGTGTCCTTGTTAGGGGCATGGATGAGGCTACCACCACCGATGAGGTGAAAGGAGCCATTCAGAAGGCCGCTGAATGTAAGGAGTGTGTGGTAAAGTCTCTCCGCACAGTGCGCGGAGGGGCCAGTATGGCAGTTGTCACTCTTCCAGTAAGAGCGGCACAAACCATACTGGAGAAAGGCAGAATAAAAGTTGGATGGATCATGTGCCGAGTGACCGAAGACAAGAAGCCGATCAGGTGCTACAGATGCCTTGACTTTGGGCACCTGGCGGCAGCATGCAAGGGAATAGAGCGAAAGAATGCGTGTTTGCGATGCGATGAAAGTGGGCACAAAGCACACGAGTGCACAGCCAAAGAGGCTAAGTGCTTCGTGTGAGGAGTGAGTGGGCATAGGGCGGACTCCATGGACTGCCCTGCGTACAGGAAACTGTGCAGAGAAGGTATGAAAGGGGCGTCCCAAAGAAACAGATTATGCTAGTATTGCAGACGAACTCAAATAGGAGTGCGGCTGCAATGGAGCTGGTATGGAAGACGGTGCATGATGTGAGAGTGGATGTGGATTGTCTCCGAACCAAATCTTCGGACTATTGGTAACGGGGGCTGGCACGTGGACCAGTGTAAGAATGTTGCTATGAGGATTTTCCAATCGGAAAATCCTATGGTTAAGTGTGGATGTAGAAATGGATATGTGTGGGTTGAATGGGAAAACTGGGTCCTGTATGGGTGCTACATCTCGCCCAACATAACGTTAGAGCAGTTTGTAGCTTTTATGGATGAGCTAAGGACCAGTATGAAAAGCTGGTCCAAAGAGATTGTTGTCGGGGGGGATTTCAACGCCAAGTCCGCTTGGTGGGGATCCCCTAGAGAGGATGAGAGAGGGAGAATGATGGAAGAGTGGCTGGCAGAGGAGGACCTGGTGGTTCACAACCGTGGGAATGTGCCAACCTTCGTGCGGGCCGAAAGTATGTCTTTCATAGACATCACCTCATCTTTTAGCACCTCACGGATTGCAGGCAGAGTGAAAGAGTGGCGTGTCAGAGTGGGAGAGAATCTGAGTGATCACCAGGATAGTCTCTTCGACGTACGAGAGGGTGTTTCTGAGGGACCGGTTGCAATTGAAACGAATGGATGGAGAGTGGACAAGAGTCTACTAGAAAGATTGGGAGACGTCATGAAAGAGCTGGCTGAAAGGACAGGCCTCGAAAATGGATTGCGAAGCTCCTGCGAAGCAGTTCTTCACGAGGCCTGTGATGCGGTGTTTCGGAGAAAACGGAGGGGCGTCAGAGGCAGGAAGCCAGTTTACTGGTGGAATGAGCAGGTAGCTGAGAAGCGTAAAACCTGTTTGCGTGAAAGGAGATGCATGGTAAGGAGTAATAGGCGAGCAAATGAGGAAGTGCGTGAGGAGTGCAGAAGGAGGTATAACTTGGCGCGCAGGGAACTTCGCAGAGCCATCGCGAACTCCAAGCAAGAAGCTTGGAGAGTGCTCTGCGAAGAGGTGAATAATAACATCTGGGGTGACGGCTATAAGATCGTCACCAGGAAAATTGCGCAAAGGGTTACTACTCTCCGGGGGGATAGCCTAATGACGGAAGTCAAGAAGCTGTTCCCAGTACATGAGCGAATGAACTGGCTTGAACCTGTGGGATGGAGATCGGCGCCCCTTTTTACTTCAGCCGAACTGCAGTGTGCAGTTGGCCGGATAAAGGAGGGAAAAGCGCCGGGTCCTGATGGTGTTCCACCCGAAGCGTGCAAGGTGTTTGGGCATGTGTGCGAGGACATGTGCTTGAGCATGATGAATGAATTGTTGATGAATGGCAGTTTCCCCAAAGAGTGGAAGAGAGCGAGACTGGTGATGATTGAAAAAGAGCGAAAGGAAGGAGAGGAAGCCAATTACAGGCCAATCTGCCTACTGAATGGGATAGCGAAGATGTTTGAGAGTATGATCGGAGCTACGATAAATGAGGATCTCGAGAGGGCAGGGGGGTCTTTCAGAGGAACAGTATGGGTTCAGAGGCGGCCGCACTACGGTGAACGCAATGATGCGTGTGATAGAGAGAGCAAGGTTAGCAAATACGGGTCCATGGCGTACCCGTAGCTACTGCGTGCTTGTAAGTAACCCTAGACGTGAAAAATGCCTTTAATTCGGTCCCATGGGGCGGAATCATGGAGGCTTTGGAACTAAAGGGGGTAGCTCCCTACCTTCGAAAGATGGTGGGAAGCTACTTGAATGATAGGGAGATAGTGACTGTGGAAGGTAAAATCTTCAAAATGAGTGCGGGTGTTCCACAGGGCTCGGTTCTTGGGCCGATACTGTGGAACATATTTTATGATGAGGTTCTGAGATTGAGGCTGCCAGACGGAGTCACACTCGTAGGGTACGCTGATGACTTAGCGGTGGTCGCTGTCACAAGAACGGAAGAAAGTCTGAAAGCGATAATGAATGAGGCAATTAGTAGGATTGATCGGTGGATGGGGGAAAAAGGGCTTGCTCTGGCTCCCCACAAAACCGAGGCGGTCCTGCTAATTGGAAGAAGAAAGCTGCGTGAACTGACCCTGCGAATGGGGACTGTTGACGTACCGGCTCGGGAATCTGTAAGATACCTTGAAGTAGAGGTTCAGCGAAATCTCAGGGTGTCCGATCAGGTCACCCGGGTGGTGAGCAAGGCTACAGCATGCGTGAAAGCCCTTGGACGGCTGATGCCCAATATAGGTGGGCCGTTGGCCTCCAAGAGGAGGGTTATGAATGCGGTCGTGCACTCCATTCTCCTGTATGGGGTGCCGGCATGGATAAATGCGTTTAGGATTGAATGTTATAGAGCGAGACTGATGAGAGTGCAAAGGTGTATGCTGCTGCGTGTGTGCAGCGCATACAGGACTGTTTCTGGCGACGCCGTGTCGGTCGTTGCTGGAGTCATCCCGTTAGATCTTCTGGCGCATGAAAGGGTGAGAGTCTTGGGAGATAATGACCCTAGAAATGAAAGGGAAAAAACAATGCGTGTATGGCAAGAGTTATGGCAGGGGTCGGAAAAGGGAGCCTGGACCAGGCAACTGATTCCGACTATCGATGAATGGGTCAACCGTGGACACGGGGAGGTGAATTATCACCTCACCCAGGCGCTTACGGGGCATGGTTGCTTTGGGTCTTACCTGGTGCGCATCGGGAAACTGGTTGAGGCGCACTGTAGGTATTGTGGAGCGACTGAGGACACTGCGGAGCATACCATCTTCGAGTGTACGAGATGGGAGAGAATGAGGAGTGCCGCAGAATGCAAGGTGGGAGAGAATGTAAACAAGGAGAGTATGGTGAGAATCATGCTCCGCAGTGAGTATGAATGGGGCGTGCTGACTGGAATGACAAGATATATAATGAGGAGAAAGGAGAAGGATGAAAGGGACGA
Source organism: Phosphuga atrata (assembly GCA_944588485.1). NCBI lineage: Eukaryota > Metazoa > Arthropoda > Insecta > Coleoptera > Silphidae > Phosphuga > Phosphuga atrata. The sequence goes on along the minus strand of OX155896.1, from coordinate 20,099,092 downwards.
GCGTAAGACGGGCGGAGGGGTTGCTACGCGCCAGCCGAGCGTGCCATCGCCGGGCCCCCCTTAGTGAGAAGGGGGCGCACAAATTTATTGTAAACTCTGATGTGAGGGGGGGCACGGCGATTAACGGCGTGCCCGGCACAAAGAATGAATGCGGATGAATGCTTTGGATATGAAAGGGGGAGGAACGTGATGAAGTTATGCCAAATTTTGGATTCCATCACGTTTTCTCCGGTTTTTGGCTGGGGGGGTCTGTATTATGGGGGTTTTTTATTGGGTCGCCCCTTTTGGGGGCAGCCCCACACTACAACTCGGCACGGGTCGGGTGGTGTCTGTTTGCAGATTTTCACCTCCAGCACGTGCAAAAAAAAAAAAAAAAAGACAAGACTAGACAGACAAGACTAGACAGACAAGACTAGACAGACAAGACTAGACAGACAAGACTAGACAGACAAGACTAGACAGACAAGACTAGACAGACAAGACTAGACAGACAAGACTAGACAGACAAGACTAGACAGACAAGACTAGACAGACAAGACTAGACAGACAAGACTAGACAGACAAGACTAGACAGACAAGACTAGACAGACAAGACTAGACAGACAAGACTAGACAGACAAGACTAGACAGACAAGACTAGACAGACAAGACTAGACAGACAAGACTAGACAGACAAGACTAGACAGACAAGACTAGACAGACAAGACTAGACAGACAAGACTAGACAGACAAGACTAGACAGACAAGACTAGACAGACAAGACTAGACAGACAAGACTAGACAGACAAGACTAGACAGACAAGACTAGACAGACAAGACTAGACAGACAAGACTAGACAGACAAGACTAGACAGACAAGACTAGACAGACAAGACTAGACAGACAAGACTAGACAGACAAGACTAGACAGACAAGACTAGACAGACAAGACTAGACAGACAAGACTAGACAGACAAGACTAGACAGACAAGACTAGACAGACAAGACTAGACAGACAAGACTAGACAGACAAGACTAGACAGACAAGACTAGACAGACAAGACTAGACAGACAAGACTAGACAGACAAGACTAGACAGACAAGACTAGACAGACAAGACTAGACAGACAAGACTAGACAGACAAGACTAGACAGACAAGACTAGACAGACAAGACTAGACAGACAAGACTAGACAGACAAGACTAGACAGACAAGACTAGACAGACAAGACTAGACAGACAAGACTAGACAGACAAGACTAGACAGACAAGACTAGACAGACAAGACTAGACAGACAAGACTAGACAGACAAGACTAGACAGACAAGACTAGACAGACAAGACTAGACAGACAAGACTAGACAGACAAGACTAGACAGACAAGACTAGACAGACAAGACTAGACAGACAAGACTAGACAGACAAGACTAGACAGACAAGACTAGACAGACAAGACTAGACAGACAAGACTAGACAGACAAGACTAGACAGACAAGACTAGACAGACAAGACTAGACAGACAAGACTAGACAGACAAGACTAGACAGACAAGACTAGACAGACAAGACTAGACAGACAAGACTAGACAGACAAGACTAGACAGACAAGACTAGACAGACAAGACTAGACAGACAAGACTAGACAGACAAGACTAGACAGACAAGACTAGACAGACAAGACTAGACAGACAAGACTAGACAGACAAGACTAGACAGACAAGACTAGACAGACAAGACTAGACAGACAAGACTAGACAGACAAGACTAGACAGACAAGACTAGACAGACAAGACTAGACAGACAAGACTAGACAGACAAGACTAGACAGACAAGACTAGACAGACAAGACTAGACAGACAAGACTAGACAGACAAGACTAGACAGACAAGACTAGACAGACAAGACTAGACAGACAAGACTAGACAGACAAGACTAGACAGACAAGACTAGACAGACAAGACTAGACAGACAAGACTAGACAGACAAGACTAGACAGACAAGACTAGACAGACAAGACTAGACAGACAAGACTAGACAGACAAGACTAGACAGACAAGACTAGACAGACAAGACTAGACAGACAAGACTAGACAGACAAGACTAGACAGACAAGACTAGACAGACAAGACTAGACAGACAAGACTAGACAGACAAGACTAGACAGACAAGACTAGACAGACAAGACTAGACAGACAAGACTAGACAGACAAGACTAGACAGACAAGACTAGACAGACAAGACTAGACAGACAAGACTAGACAGACAAGACTAGACAGACAAGACTAGACAGACAAGACTAGACAGACAAGACTAGACAGACAAGACTAGACAGACAAGACTAGACAGACAAGACTAGACAGACAAGACTAGACAGACAAGACTAGACAGACAAGACTAGACAGACAAGACTAGACAGACAAGACTAGACAGACAAGACTAGACAGACAAGACTAGACAGACAAGACTAGACAGACAAGACTAGACAGACAAGACTAGACAGACAAGACTAGACAGACAAGACTAGACAGACAAGACTAGACAGACAAGACTAGACAGACAAGACTAGACAGACAAGACTAGACAGACAAGACTAGACAGACAAGACTAGACAGACAAGACTAGACAGACAAGACTAGACAGACAAGACTAGACAGACAAGACTAGACAGACAAGACTAGACAGACAAGACTAGACAGACAAGACTAGACAGACAAGACTAGACAGACAAGACTAGACAGACAAGACTAGACAGACAAGACTAGACAGACAAGACTAGACAGACAAGACTAGACAGACAAGACTAGACAGACAAGACTAGACAGACAAGACTAGACAGACAAGACTAGACAGACAAGACTAGACAGACAAGACTAGACAGACAAGACTAGACAGACAAGACTAGACAGACAAGACTAGACAGACAAGACTAGACAGACAAGACTAGACAGACAAGACTAGACAGACAAGACTAGACAGACAAGACTAGACAGACAAGACTAGACAGACAAGACTAGACAGACAAGACTAGACAGACAAGACTAGACAGACAAGACTAGACAGACAAGACTAGACAGACGAGACTAGACAGACAAGACTAGACAGACAAGACTAGACAGACAAGACTAGACAGACAAGGCTAGACAGATAAGACTAGACAGACAAGACTAGACAGACAAGACTAGACAGACAAGACTAGACAGACAAGACTAGACAGACAAGACTAGACAGACAAGACTAGACAGACAAGACTAGACAGACAAGACTAGACAGACAAGACTAGACAGACAAGACTAGACAGACAAGACTAGACAGACAAGACTAGACAGACAAGACTAGACAGACAAGACTAGACAGACAAGACTAGACAGACAAGACTAGACACTTGAGCGACCGACGGTTGATATACCACACGGACGAAGGTGAAGTTGAGTATGAGGTAACGGCGGGTGTCCCACAAGGATCGGTATTGGCACCATTCTTGTGGAACATTATGTACGATGGCTTGCTAAACCTAGACTTGCCTAGAACAGCGCAAATAGTTGGGTTCGCAGATGACGCCGCGGTGGTAGTGACTGCAAAGGAAATAAGTACACTAGAACTAGCAACTAACGAAACCCTTCGGCGGGCAAATAATTGGTTAAAAGAGCAGGGTCTAACAATGGCAGTTCATAAAACAGAAGCGATACTTATCACGGATAAGAGACTATTCACCCCACCGAAACTCGTTCTGGAAGGGCAAAATATCCCTTTATCGAAATCATTGAGGTACCTTGGCGTCCAACTCGATAGCGGTCTGAGATACACAGACCATATAGCCAAAACATCGAAAAAGGCAGCGTCTACAGTGACAGCTTTGGTAAGGTTGATGCCGAACATTGGAGGACCGAGGGAATTAAAACGGAAACTTCTCAACAATGTGGTACACTCAAAAATTCTCTACGCGGCGGAAATATGGGCGGGCGTAACGAAAAAGATTGGAGCGAGAAAACTACTTACAGGAGTACAAAGAAGAAGTGCTCTAAGAGTAATTTCTGCCTACAGAACGGTTTCGGAGGCCGCGGCGCTGGTACTTGCAAGCACACCCCCAATAGACTTACTGATTCACGAGAAACAAGAAGTCTACGAAGACCTACAACAACACAGGGCGAAAAAAGAAGTAAAACACGAAAGAGCAGCCGCTAAGGAGAGAGCACGTAAGAGACTCATGGACCGATGGCAGACAAGATGGGATAACGACACTAGTGGCAGGTGGACATACAGACTTATCCCTAACGTAACAGTATGGTATGAAAGGTCACACGGACAAATGAGTTACCATCTTACTCAGGCACTCACTGGTCATGGATGCTTCAACGCATACCTCGAACGGTTTAAAAAAAGAGACACGGCGGAGTGTTTTTATTGCGGTCATATCCCAGACGACGCACAACACACTATCTTCATGTGTACAGAATCAGAGAACGAAAGAACTCGACTCGTGGAGACACTAGGCGGTACAAAACTAGAAGAACAGAACATCATGGAAGTTATGTTAGAAAGTGAGCATAACTAAGACTAGACAGACAAGACTAGACAGACAAGACTAGACAGACAAGACTAGACAGACAAGACTAGACAGACAAGACTAGACAGACAAGACTAGACAGACAAGACTAGACAGACAAGACTAGACAGACAAGACTAGACAGACAAGACTAGACAGACAAGACTAGACAGACAAGACTAGACAGACAAGACTAGACAGACAAGACTAGACAGACAAGACTAGACAGACAAGACTAGACAGACAAGACTAGACAGACAAGACTAGACAGACAAGACTAGACAGACAAGACAAGCCAGACAAGACTAGACAGACAAGACTAGACAGGCAAGACTAGACAGACAAGACTAGACAGACAAGACTAGACAGACAAGACTAGACAGACAAGACTAGACAGATAAGACTAGACAGACAAGACTAGACAGACAAGACTAGACAGACAAGACTAGACAGACAAGACTAGACAGACAAGACTAGACAGACAAGACTAGACAGACAAGACTAGACAGACAAGACTAGACAGACAAGAGTTTAGCTAACGCTAAGCGTTGCTAAGCCGCTATCATGAGCGATCAAAGTAAAAATTCGGAAGAAGAAAATCCATTCTCCAGAAAGGATGGTGTTCCCAGGACCCCGCCATCCAACAATTGCGCATATAGGGAGAGATCAATTTCTTTAACGGGGAAACCGACCACCCCCTACATCGATGAACAACAGGCCAAAAGAAAGAGAAACGACTCAGGTAAACCAGAACCAATAACAGAAAACGATCTGGATGCAATACATCGGAAAATTATAAGCAGGGCACTTGAACTGAGGACGCTCGTTAAATCAATCCCCAGTACCAAAAACGAGATTAAAAAAGTCTCGGAAGAACTATGGAACCTCATAAACAATATGGAACGACTATGGATAAGTGACCAGCTTACCCATGCAACCCAGAAAGAGGAATCTTTTTCTACACCAAAACCGTAAATATGCAATGCCAGCACACAGACCCACCATGATAAGGAGGAAGAATTTATGGACTCACTGTCCGAAAAAATTACAAAAGGAAACAGCTATGAATACTTTATGGGGATAGCCAAAGGAGAATGGCCAATTCAGGCCTACTCAAAAGTCAAGGTAGGATATGGAAACGCTCTCGCCACCACACCAGACTGGGACATTGCTTGGTGTGTAGATGAGTAAATCTATCCAGACCAGGGGGTTCCAAGGGCACTTACCGAGGCTTACGCAAGACCGAAGGAAATGTTGAGACAAGGTCCAAAAACAGGCAAAGTCGTATACCTACGACATACAATAAGCACGCCCGATGAAAATGGTGACATGACTACAAACGACTTCTATGTTTACCAACTGGTGACCAAAAAGGAAAATGGTCCTACAGACACTAAAGATCTGTTTACCCCTATAGAAGGACTGAAGTACGTAATTAAAAAAAATGGCAGAAAAAAGCAGGCAATACATAGACCCAGAATTGAGGACTGGCCCATGGCCAAGAAAGCCCTGAAGTTCATCTTCGCAAACTCCGATATCAATATCGGGGTGTATTGCCCCAGAAATTCACAAACAACCACAGGCCATCCACAAACAGATGAACGTAGTTGGTCCGGAGCAACAAAAAAAGCCCCTCAACTCCTAGGCAAGGGCTCCATCAACCAGTCCCGCACAAACAGCACTGAGGCAATCATGATTAAGTGCGACGGAAACACATACTCGGATCTTCTGAAAATGGTCAGAGCAGAGGTCGACCCGAAACTTCCAGGCGCTGATATTACAAAAGCAAGAAAGTCAAAATCTTGGGAGCTACTCCTTGAAGTTAAAGGCGGAAATGGGCAGAGTCTCAGGGACCACATTAAAACAAAGTGCCCCAAAGCTGACGTCCGGCGAAAAACCGAAGAGATGGTCCTTCATGTCAAGAGAATGGACGCCGTCACTACCGAGGAAGAGATTATGATGGCAATCAATAAAGAACTAGGGGACAACAGCTGCGATGCAAAAATTCGCAACCTCAGGCCTGCGTATGGAGACAGCCAAGCAGCAACTGTCATTCTACCAAAGAAACAAGCTACTATCCTGACCAACAAATGAAAAACAACCATTGGTATGCTGGTATGTAAAATTCAACAAACAATAAATGTTATAAAATGCCACAGATCCCAAAGACCCCAAAAACGACACGGCGGTCAAAATACTCCATAAAAGCATCGTAATATTGAACAGCGAAAGTGGTCGAGGCTTTGAATGGGTGGAATTAGAGGGATCAATAATATACCTCTGCTACTTCTCTCCAAACGAGCATCTCGAAACCCTTGAGTCCTCTCTAGAATGACTAAAACTCAGCATAAGAGCACACAGTAAACCTACAATTATTGCGAGGGACTTTAATACGAAATCCCAAATCTGGGGATGCAGACATACGGATTCTAGAGGAGTCATGGTTTTGGAATGGTTATCCGAACTTGACTTAACTCCATTAAACGAGGGAACCACGCCAACGTTTGAAAGGCTTGGATCAACTTCAAACATGGACCTGACTCTAGCAACCAGTGCAATGGCGGGAAATATAACTGACTGGCAAGTACTAGCTAGGGAAACACTCAGTGACCACAGATACATAACATTCCGCATCAGGGAGAGATTCAGGAATAAGCCACGCTACATTAGCAAAACTGGCTGGATAACCAGGAACATAAAGGTAAAAGAGTTCTCCAATAGACTAACAAAGGAAGTTAACATGCTTAGCCCACCTGAGGAACTTATTACTGCACTAACCACCACCTGTGAAGCTGTCCTAAAAAAGAAGGTCAACTATGGCAAATCTAGGAGTATTTATTGGTGGAGTGAGGAAATAGCTGCCCTTAGAAAAGCCTGCGTCGGCGCAAGACTCAAATGCCTTAGAGCAACAAAAAAAAGCAGCGACAATATTCAACAATTAAAAGAATTATACAAAGGCTCAAAGAAAATCCTACAAGGAGCAATTAACCAGGCCAAAAAACATCATTGGTCTTCGCTGTGCTGCAAGGTAGAGGAAAATGTCTGGGGGGACGCGTACAAAATTGCCACGAGCGGTCTGAAAATAAGGCATGCAAATGCTGAATTCAGTATGGACAGAGAACGGAAGGTGGTGGATGCTCTATTCCCATTAGATATGGAACAAAACCGAAACTGGCCACAACTTACCACTCCCGCATCAACCGAAGAGTTCACTCTCCAGGAATTGGGGAGGGCAAGCAGAAAGCTACGCAACGGCAAGTCTCCAGGTCCAGATGGCATCCCTTCGGAAGCCATCAAGATTTCCGTGGAAACCATCCCAGAATGCATCCTGGCAATAATGAACAAAGGTGCTGCGAGATGGAGTCTTCCCTGCCTGCTGGAAAATAGCAAATCTGCTGATACTTAAAAAGGGAGATAAACCCACCCAAGATCCATCCTCATACAGACCTATCTCCCTCCTTGATTGTTCCGGGAAACTACTAGAACATTTGGTACTCGACCGTATTAAAAGTGAACTTCGGGAAGGATCCAATCTATCCGTGAAACAATACGGTTTCCGCGAGGGAGGATCCACTATCGACGCCATTATGAAAGTGACAAAAATCGCAGCAGACGCCTCGGCTGGCACCAGAAGAACCAGGAAAATGGTGGGCCTGATCACGCTCGATGTTCGAAACGCCTTTAACACAGCAGCGTGGCACAACATAATTGATGAGATCGTCCAAAGACAATTTCCAGCTTATCTGGTTAAAATAATTTCCAGCTACTTGTCAAATCGGAAAATACAACTAGAGGCTAGTGGGAAAATACTACACCATAATGTCACATGTGGTGCCCCGCAGGGATCAGTAATTGGCCCTACCCTATGGAATATTCTTTATGATGGCGTTCTAAGATTAGATCGGCCAGAAGGTGTGGAGATAATCGGATTCGCTGATGACCTTGCCATCGTCATCTCTGCTAAAAACGAACTGGGCCTAATGAACCGAGCTAACAAAGCCATTGAAGTTATAGACGGCTGGATGGTTTCGAAGAAGCTTAGCCTCGCCCCTGAAAAAACAGAGACGGTACTTCTAACCGGAAAAAGGAAGATTGGGCCCGGATGCCATTAAATACCTTGGGGTATTGATTTACCGAAGGCTAAGTTTCAACCAGCACACGGAGGGAGTAACCACGAAGGCGCTAAAAACTGCTGCAGCCCTGGGACGGCTCATGTCAAATGTAGGTGGCCCCCTTAGCAGCAAGAGAATACTACTAAGTAGTGTTGTGCACTCGACGCTACTATACGCCGCTCCCATCTGGACTCCATCTTTGCGGAGAGCCAATCAAAGAAACAGGCTAGCCAGGGTGCAAAGAACATTGGCCCTGCGAGTTAGCAGCGCGTATAGGACAGTTTCAAGGGACGCAGTACTGGTAATTGGCAGCATTCCTCCAATAGAGCTCTTGGCTGAAGAAAGGACCATAGTCTACTGGGACAAAAACAAATCGGCTGGGCTAAACATAGTTCAAATTAAAAAACGTGCAAGGGAAAAGCTGCTGGAGAAGTGGCAGAGCAGCTGGGACGCAGCATCAAAAGTAAGGTGGATCTACAAAATGATACCAGACATAATCTCGTGGCTTACACGGAAACACGGTGAGATAAATTACTATCTCACCCAGGTGCAAAGTGGACACGGGTGCTTCAAAGAGTACCTATTCCGCATAGGCAGAGCTGAAGATGACAGATGCGTCTACTGTGGGGACACCGACAGTGTGTCACACACATTATTTGCATGCGATAGATGGACTGACGAACGGAACATATAGACCAACAAGACAAAAAGGCACTCAACGAATACTCACTGGTAACGGAAATGCTGCAGGACAAGGACAGCTGGACTATCAGAGCCATTCTAAGACAAAAAGAACAGGACGAACGAACAGCCCAAGACACGCGCCAAATACAACAAAATATATAGCAAACTTTGGCAAACTGAAACTCCCTTAACCCCTAAACACAAAAAAGTGAACGGGGGATGTAAGGGATGCTGTAAATAAGAAATTCAGATTTGGAATTACCTTTTCCAGTACAGCGACATCACGAAGATATGCGAAGAGCGGTTCTGGGATGTACGTGATGTTTTAGGGGGGCCACTTGTCAAGTTAACGAAAGTGCTTGCTACGTCCCCCACAAAAAAAAAACTAGACCGACAAGACTAGACAGACAAGACTAGACAGACAAGACTAGACAGACAAGACTAGACAGACAAGACTAGACAGACAAGACTAGACAGACAAGACTAGACAGACAAGACTAGACAGACAAGACTAGACAGACAAGACTAGACAGACAAGACTAGACAGACAAGACTAGACAGACAAGACTAGACAGACAAGACTAGACAGACAAGACTAGACAGACAAGACTAGACAGACAAGACTAGACAGACAAGACTAGACAGACAAGACTAGACAGACAAGACTAGACAGACAAGACTAGACAGACAAGACTAGACAGACAAGACTAGACAGACAAGACTAGACAGACAAGACTAGACAGACAAGACTAGACAGACAAGACTAGACAGACAAGACTAGACAGACAAGACTAGACAGACAAGACTAGACAGACAAGACTAGACAGACAAGACTAGACAGACAAGACTAGACAGACAAGACTAGACAGACAAGACTAGACAGACAAGACTAGACAGACAAGACTAGACAGACAAGACTAGACAGACAAGACTAGACAGACAAGACTAGACAGACAAGACTAGACAGACAAGACTAGACAGACAAGACTAGACAGACAAGACTAGACAGACAAGACTAGACAGACAAGACTAGACAGACAAGACTAGACAGACAAGACTAGACAGACAAGACTAGACAGACAAGACTAGACAGACAAGACTAGACAGACAAGACTAGACAGACAAGACTAGACAGACAAGACTAGACAGACAAGACTAGACAGACAAGACTAGACAGACAAGACTAGACAGACAAGACTAGACAGACAAGACTAGACAGACAAGACTAGACAGACAAGACTAGACAGACAAGACTAGACAGACAAGACTAGACAGACAAGACTAGACAGACAAGACTAGACAGACTAGACAGACAAGACTAGACAGACAAGACTAGACAGACAAGACTAGACAGACAAGACTAGACAGACAAGACTAGACAGACAAGACTAGACAGACAAGACTAGACAGACAAGACTAGACAGACAAGACTAGACAGACAAGACTAGACAGACAAGACTAGACAGACAAGACTAGACAGACAAGACTAGACAGACAAGACTAGACAGACAAGACTGGACAGACAAGACTAGACAGACAAGACTAGACAGACAAGACTAGACAGACAAGACTAGACAGACAAGACTAGACAGACAAGACTAGACAGACAAGACTAGACAGACACGACTAGACAGACAAGACTAGACAGACAAGACTAGACAGACAAGACTAGACAGACAAGACTAGACAGACAAGACTAGACAGACAAGACTAGACAGACAAGACTAGACAGACAAGACTAGACAGACAAGACTAGACAGACAAGACTAGACAGACAAGACTAGACAGACAAGACTAGACAGACAAGACTAGACAGACAAGACTAGACAGACAAGACTAGACAGACAAGTCTAGATAGACAAGACTAAACAGACAAGACTAGACAGACAAGACTAGACAGACAAGACTAGACAGACAAGACTAGACAGACAAGACTAGACAGACAAGACTAGTCAGACAAGACTAGACAGACAAGACTAGACAGACAAGACTAGACAGACAAGACTAGACAGACAAGACTAGACAGACAAGACTAGACAGACAAGACTAGACAGACAAGACTAGACAGACAAGACTAGACAGACAAGACTAGACAGACAAGACTAGACAGACAAGACTAGATAGACAAGACTAGACAGACAAGACAAGACTAGACAGACAAGACTAGACAGACAAGACTAGACAGACAAGACTAGACAGACAAGACTAGACAGACAAGACTAGACAGACAAGACTAGACAGACAAGACTAGACAGACAAGACTAGACAGACAAGACTAGACAGACAAGACTAGACAGACAAGACTAGACAGACAAGACTAGACAGACAAGACTAGACAGACAAGACTAGACAGACAAGACTAGACAGACAAGACTAGACAGACAAGACTAGACAGACAAGACTAAACAGACAAGACTAGACAGACAAGACTAGACAGACAAGACTAGACAGACAAGACTAGACAGACAAGACTAGACAGACAAGACTAGACAGACAAGACTAAAGAGACAAGACTAGACAGACAAGACTAGACAGACAAGACTAGACAGACAAGACTAGACAGACAAGACTAGACAGACAAGACTAGACAGACAAGACTAGACAGACAAGACTAGACAGACAAGACTAGACAGACAAGACTAGACAGACAAGACTAGACAGACAAGACTAGACAGACAAGACTAGACAGACAAGACTAGACAGACAAGACTAGACAGACAAGACTAGACAGACAAGACTAGACAGACAAGACTAGACAGACAAGACTAGACAGACAAGACTAGACAGACAAGACTAGACAGACAAGACTAGACAGACAAGACTAGACAGACAAGACTAGACAGACAAGACTAGACAGACAAGTCTAGACAGACAAGACTAGACAGAAAAGACTAGACAGACAAGACTAGACAGACAAGACTAGACAGACAAGACTAGACAGACAAGACTAGACAGACAAGACTAGACAGACAAGACTAGACAGACAAGACTAGACAGACAAGACTAGACAGACAATACTAGACAGACAAGACTAGACAGACAAGACTAGACGGACAAGACTAGACAGACAAAACTAGACAGACAAGACTAGACAGACAAGACTAGACAGACAAGACTCGAGACGCGCACGAGACGCGGAAGCGAGTAGACGTGCAGCCGAGTGCTCCACATGTTTGTGATTAATAATTTGGTTTATAAGTTTTTATTTATAAGTTATTTAATTGCAATACAGGTTAGTGCATTTTGGTTTGTTTCTTTCTCTTTGTAGAGATTTACTTTTGCTTTAATAACGGCGTTTTTTAGTTTTCATTAATTGTAAGCTAAATAGTTTTGAGTCACAGCACGTGGCGTGAGTTTTTAATATTCATAAAATTCTTACTATTTTTCTTTCCGCTCCTTATCTCGGGTATACGGAGATAAGGATAATTCAACGCCGCAGACATTTTGCATTTACTGTAGCACTTTATCTGCGGCAAATTTTTTCATCCACCCCCAGGAGGGGAGAATTTTCTGAATTTATTTTTGGTTTTGTGGAGGATTCACTATGGATTTTTTCACAAAACAAAAAGTATGTAGGGGTGTAGGGGAAATGGACAGTCGGGCGAGAAGCCAATCTATTGGGGAAACCAATAAAAAACGGAGAGTGGCAGACCGATCAACGGACGATATGGGCGCGTACAAGAAGACGGAGTGCTCGATCGCTTTTACAATCGTGGAAGCGATTGGAGCACTTACCAGACAAGTTGAGGACTTGGAAAGGGCTATTTCTGGAGGCAGTAGCACTAAGAAGGAAGTTAAAGACGCGGCAGCACGAGTTAAAAAGACAACTAATGTATTTTCCCGCAACTCCGTGACCACTTGGCTGGAAGAGCACCGTTTCCTGCCCCTTGAAAAGGTGTTATACGACACCGAAGTCGAAACAGTAAGTGTGGCATGCAAGGAAGTCAGCACCCAAACGGAGGCTGAATGTAGTATCGCCAGTGCGCTGAAGCCGGGCATGAATGTGCAGGAGTACATGTCCCTGGCCAGGGAGAGGTGGTCCGAGGACGCCTTCACTGTGGTGAATATGGCTAAGGGCTCTCCTCTGGTCAGGGACGAGGATGTACTCCTGTTGGTTGCAGGAGAGAAAGGGGATAACTGTGGACAACTGGACTGGGGGATGCTCGACCAGCTCCCCCAGGCCAGGCGGGTGGCTGAAGGCTTGAATGTAGGCTCCGTGGCCTACATCAAGAGCGAGAATGTTGTATGCATGGGAGGCGATGAGTCGTTGGACTGCGAGAGGAAGTACCACTTCATCGCCCGTCTGGATGATAATAAGGTCGAGGGCGCCGAAGAAAAGGCGTTCGAGACCTTATTAAGAATGAAAGGTCTTTGTGAGAAGACTGAGAGAAAGAGGTTCGCTATCGGTGTGGCTGGTAACCTTAATATGTGGCTGGTACGAAAGATGGCTGAATGCGTATGGCGTGGCACAGGAGTTGAGATAACCCTGTGCTTGATGAATGCGGAGGGCCAAAAGCCCAGAGTGGAAGGGGCTGGAGGCACCAGAAAGGCAGAAACCTTACTGGTGAGGAGGGCAGAGGGTGTTTCTTACGCCCATATGGTGAATCTCCTTAAGAAGGAAGTTGATATGGATGACATAAATGTAAGGGCGATGAGGAAAACTCACGCTGGAGACCTCATCGTCAGAGTGAATGATGATGGGGAAAAGAAGCGACTGGCAGAGCGAATGGCCCTAGTGACTGAGGCTGTAAGGGATGTCAGGACGGAGGTGGGGCTCAGAAGTGTCCTTGTGAGGGGCATGGATGAGGCTACCACCACCGATGAGGTGAAAGGAGCCATTCAGAAGGCCGCTGAATGTAAGGAGTGTGTGGTAAAGTCTCTCCGCACAGTGCGCGGAGGGGCCAGTATGGCAGTTGTCACTCTTCCAGTAAGAGCGGCACAAACCATACTGGAGAAAGGCAGAATAAAAGTTGGATGGATCATGTGCCGAGTGACCGAAGACAACAAGCCGATCAGGTGCTACAGATGCCTTGACTTTGGGCACCTGGCGGCAGCATGCAAGGGAATAGAGCGAAAGAATGCGTGTTTGCGATGCGATGAAAGTGGGCACAAAGCACACGAGTGCACAGCCAAAGAGGCTAAGTGCTTCGTGTGAGGAGTGAGTGGGCATAGGGCGGACTCCATGGACTGCCCTGCGTACAAGAAACCGTGCAGGGAAGGTATGAAAGGGGCGTCCCAAAGAAACAGATTATGCTAGTATTGCAGACGAACTCAAATAGGAGTGCGGCTGCAATGGAGCTGGTATGGAAGACGGTGCATGATGTGAGAGTGGATGTGGATTGTCCCCGAACCAAATCTTCGGACTATTGGTAACGGGGGCTGGCACGTGGACCATTGTAAGAATGTTGCTATGAGGATTTTCCAATCGGAAAATCCTATGGTTAAGTGTGGATGTGGAAATGGATATGTGTGGGTTGAATGGGAAAACTGGGTCCTGTATGGGTGCTACATCTCGCCCAACATAACGTTAGAGCAGTTTGTAGCTTTTATGGATGAGCTAAGGACCAGTATGAAAAGCTGGTCCAAAGAGATTGTTGTCGGGGGGGATTTCAACGCCAAGTCCGCTTGGTGGGGATCCCCTAGAGAGGATGAGAGAGGGAGAATGATGGAAGAGTGGCTGGCAGAGGAGGACCTGGTGGTTCACAACCGTGGGAATGTGCCAACCTTCGTGCGGGCCGAAAGTATGTCTTTCATAGACATCACCTCATCTTTTAGCACCTCACGGATTGCAGGCAGAGTGAAAGAGTGGCGTGTCAGAGTGGGAGAGAATCTGAGTGATCACCAGGATAGTCTCTTCGACGTACGAGAGGGTGTTTCTGAGGGACCGGTTGCAATTGAAACGAATGGATGGAGAGTGGACAAGAGTCTACTAGAAAGATTGGGAGACGTCATGAAAGAGCTGGCTGAAAGGACAGGCCTCGAAAATGGATTGCGAAGCTCCTGCGAAGCAGTTCTTCACGAGGCCTGTGATGCGGTGTTTCGGAGAAAACGGAGGGGCGTCAGAGGCAGGAAGCCAGTTTACTGGTGGAATGAGCAGGTAGCTGAGAAGCGTAAAACCTGTTTGCGTGAAAGGAGATGCATGGTAAGGAGTAATAGGCGAGCAAATGAGGAAGTGCGTGAGGAGTGCAGAAGGAGGTATAACTTGGCGCGCAGGGAACTTCGCAGAGCCATCGCGAACTCCAAGCAAGAAGCTTGGAGAGTGCTCTGCGAAGAGGTGAATAATAACATCTGGGGTGACGGCTATAAGATCGTCACCAGGAAAATTGCGCAAAGGGTTACTACTCTCCGGGGGGATAGCCTAATGACGGAAGTCAAGAAGCTGTTCCCAGTACATGAGCGAATGAACTGGCTTGAACCTGTGGGATGGAGATCGGCGCCCCTTTTTACTTCAGCCGAACTGCAGTGTGCAGTTGGCCGGATAAAGGAGGGAAAAGCGCCGGGTCCTGATGGTGTTCCACCCGAAGCGTGCAAGGTGTTTGGGCATGTGTGCGAGGACATGTGCTTGAGCATGATGAATGAATTGTTGATGAATGGCAGTTTCCCCAAAGAGTGGAAGAGAGCGAGACTGGTGATGATTGAAAAAGAGCGAAAGGAAGGAGAGGAAGCCAATTACAGGCCAATCTGCCTACTGAATGGGATAGCGAAGATGTTTGAGAGTATGATCGGAGCTAGGATAAATGAGGATCTCGAGAGGGTAGGGGGTCTTCCAGAGGAACAGTATGAGTTCAGAGGCGGCCGCACTACGGTGAACGCAATGATGCGTGTGATAGAGAGAGCAAGGTTAGAAAATACGAGTCCATGGCGTACCCGTAGCTACTGCGTGTTTGTAACCCTGGCCGTGAAAAATGCCTTCAATTCGGTCCCATGGGGCGGAATCATGGAGGCTTTGGAACTAAAACGGGTAGCTCCCTACCTTCGAAAGATGGTGGGGAGCTACTTGAATGATAGGGAGATAGTGACTGTGGAAGGTAAAATCTTTAAAATGAGTGCGGGTGTTCCACAGGGTTCGGTTCTTGGGCCGATACTGTGGAACATATTTTATGATGAGGTTTTGAGATTGAGGCTGCCAGACGGGGTTACACTCCTAGGGTACGCTGATGACTTAGCGGTGGTCGCTGTCGCAAGAACGGAAGAAAGTCTGAAAGCGATAATGAATGAGGCAATTGGTAGGATTGATCGGTGGATGGGGGAAAAAGGGCTTGCTCTGGCTCCCCACAAAGCCGAGGCGGTCCTGCTAATTGGGAGAAGAAAGCTGCGAGATTTGACCGTGCGAATGGGGACAGTTGACGTACCGGCTCGGGAATCTGTAAGATAGATATATATCTGTTAGACCTTCTGGCGCATGAAAGGGTGAGAGTTTGGGGAAGTAATGACCCTAGAAATGAAAGGGAAAAAACAATGCATGTATGGCAAGAGCTATGGCAGGGGTCGGAAAAGGGAGCATGGACCAGGCAACTGATTCCGACTATCGATGAATGGGTCAACCGTGGGCACGGGGAGGTGAATTATCACCTCACCCAGGCGCTTACGGGGCATGCATGCTTTGGGTCTTACCTGGTGCGCATCGGGAAACTGGTTGAGGCGCACAGTAGGTACTGTGGAGCGACTGAGGACCCTGCGGAGCATACCATCTTCGAGTGTACGAGATGGGAGAGAATGAGGAGCGCCGCAGAATGCAAGGTGGGAGAGAATGTGACCAAGGAGAGTATGGTGAGAATCATGCTCCGCAGTGAGTATGAATGGGGCGTGCTGACTGGAATGATGGGTTATATAATGAGGAGAAAGGAGAAGGATGAAAGGGACGAGCGTAAGGCGGGTCGAGGGGTTGCTACGCGCGAGCCGAGCGTGCCATCGCAGGGCCCCCCTTAGTGCGAAGGGGGCGCACAAATTTATTGTAAACTCTGATGTGAGGGGGGGCGCGGTGATTAACGACGCGCCCGGCACAACGAATGAATGGATGAATGCTTTGGATATGAAAGGGGGAGGAACGTGGTGAAGTTATGCCAAATTTTGGATTCCATCACGTTCTCTCTGGTTTTGACTGGGGGGTCTGCATGGTGGGGGTTTTTTAGTGGGTCGCCCCTTTTGGGGGGCGGCCCCACACTACCACTCGACACGGGTCGGGTGGTGTCTGTTTGCAGATTTTCACCTCCAGCACGTGCAAAAAAAAAAAAGGTCTTGTCTGTCTAGTTTTGTCTGTCTAGTCTTGTCTGTCTAGTCTTGTCTGTCTAGTCTTGTCTGTCTAGTTTTGTCTGTCTAGTCTTGTCTGTCTAGTCTTGTCTGTCCAGTCTTATCTGTCCAGTCTTGTCTGTCTAGTCTTGTCTGGCTAGTCTTGTCTGTCTAGTCTTGTCTTTCTAGTCTTGTCTGTCTAGTCTTGTCTGTCTAGTCTTTTCTGTAGTCTTGTCTGTCTAGTCTTGTCTGTCTAGTCTTGTCTGTCTAGTCTTGTCTGTCTAGTCTTGTCTGTTTAGTCGTGTCTGTCTAGTCTTGTCTGTCGAGTCTTGTCTGTCTAGTCTTGTCTGTCTAGTCTTGTCTGTCTATTCTTGTCTGTTTAGTCTTATCTGTCTAAATCCTATGATCTCATTTGAATCAACCCCTATCTGTAAATATATCCACCCCTCATTTTGAATGTTCCCGCTATCCGCCACGCTCGCCAATTACCCCGCCATTTACACATACACGTTTGGGTACGTTCAGAACTATTTTGCACAGCAATTCATATACGGAGGGGTAAGCTTAATTTACATGTAATTCCCCATACGAGCAAGGGTTTACATGTAAGTAAAGCATTTTCCATAAGCGGGAGGGTTACATGTAAATCCCCATAAGGGAGGAGGCGCCAGAACATACTATCTTTCCCTACTTGTATCATGTACTTATTATTTGCAAATATATTTACCATAGCAACAATTACACCCATAGGCGTACGCGCAAAATTCAGGGAAACCTGGACATAATGGTACATCCCCAACCGAAAAAAACGCGTAACGGAAAAGGATGCAAGTAATTGAGAGCTCAGAAGAGTGTGACAAAGACATAGAAGGTGCTATCAGGAAGGCAGTATCAAGAGCCCAAGAACTAAAATGGCTCATCGTAGCCAACGCAGAAACCAAGTACGAGATTAAAAAGTCAGCAGAAGATCTATGCTCCCTCATATCCGCCATAGGAAAAACTTTTCCTGGATATGTCCACCAAGATCGACCAAGAGTAACTCAGGGATGCCAAACAGAAATAATCGATCCCGCGCTGGACCAAAGGAGAGAAGAAGAAAAAATATTTCTTAATAAGCTCCAGGAAGCCATGAGAAGGGGATCCAACTACACGGAGTTCCAAGACAAATTGCAACGACTATTGGCCACAGGTAGCATACCGAAGAGTTAGCGAAGGACATGGTAATCCAATGACAGCAGCGCTGGACTGGGACTTGGGCTGGTGCGTTGCCGATGACCTTAGCCCCGAGCAAGTAGTGCCGTTTGCACTTAGCCAAGCATACACTACGCCACAAGAACTGGAATCTCAGGAAAAAGAACCAGGCAAAGTGGTCTATCTAAGACACTCAATCGGAGTCCCAACAAAGGAGGGTGACATCAAAAACGTTGACCGGTACATCTACCATGTTGTAAAGCATAAATTCAACTGCATAAAGGAGCTAAAAAAACTGATGACACAAAATGGTCGAACTAAACTGGCATTTGCCAAACCTTTTGTGACCGAATGGACAATGATAAAAAAACAGCTAGAATTTATTTTTGCTGACACAGAAATTGGACCAAAGGAATGGACCCTTAACAAAGGACACGAAGGAAAAAAGAAAGAAAAAACAACTGGAGCAGTGTTCATTAACGAAAGAGGCAAGACCTACGCAGAACTACTCAAGAAAGTAAAAGAAGAAATAAACCCCGAGACCTCAGGTTCACAAATCGTCGGCATTAGGCAAACGAAAGCTGGAGACCTGCTTCTTGAGACCAAAGTGGGAAACACATACGACCTGGTGGAACTTATAGCTCAAACATTGCCGGAAGTCGAAGTCCGCTCTAAAAACACCGACGCTATAATACACATCAAGGACATTGACGCCGTCACAAGCGCAGAGGAAATAGAGCAATCTATAAATAGTTTCCTAGGGACAAAGAACAAACAAGTTAAAATAAAGAACCTTAGACCTGCTTATGGTGAAAGACAAGTGGCTACTGTCGTTTTACCAAAATACCTAGCAAGTATTCTCCTAGAAAAGGGTACACTCAAAATAGGGTGGATATACTGCCGCATTAGAGAACGAATTGAGCTTAAGAGATGCTATAGATGCTGGCAAACGGGTCACCACGCCACTCACTGTAAAGGCCCAGACCGACAAAAACTTTGTTTCATATGTGGCAAAGAAGGTCACAAAGCAAAAGGTTGTGAGGAATAGCCATACTGCCTCATCTGTGACATAAAGGGACACCGAGCTGACACGGGATCATGTCCAGATTTCAGGAAAGCACTGGCGGAGGCAAGGAGGACAAGAGCAAAAAATGCTTAAGATAATCCAAATTATCCAAACACGATTTGCTGATTGGCACGGCTCTAGAACTGAACGCGGATATAGCAATAATTTGTGAACCAAACAAAAAACTGGCCACTAGTGATAACTGGTTCACAGACGAAGAAAAGGACTCAGCGATTTGGATCAAAAACCGAACAACATCAATAGTAAACACCGGCTTCGGACAAGGTTTCGTGTGGGTAGAGTTAGCTCAACTCACAATATTCAGTTGCTACTTCTCACCCAACAAAACAACTGACCAACGGTCCAAATCTTTAGAACTGCTAAGTCAATGTATCAAGCTCCAAAGCAAAAGAGGGATGGTAGAGGTATAGATATGGTAGATGGTAGAGGTAGCTGGTGACTTTAACGCAAAATCCCCCTACTGGGGATACCCATGCTTGGACAAAAGGGGAAGCATCGTGACAGACTGGGCAGTGGATCTTGATTTGGTCATCCAGAATAAAGGAGATAGCTACACTTTTGTGAGAGAAAACTCGGGCTCCACCATAGATATTACCTTTTCTACCAACTCCATAAGCGACAGGTTCCTAGGATGGAGGGTACTCGAAAAAGAATCTCTGAGTGACCATCGATACATCTTGTACACCATAAGGCAACATGTAAGACCACAAAAAATGTCAAAGTCACCAACAAGCGGCTGGAACTCACAAGTCTAGTCTTGTCTTTTCTTGTTCTTTTCTAGTCTTGTCTGTCTAGTCTTGTCTGTCTAGTCTTGTCTGTCTAGTCTTGTCTGTCTAGTCTTGTCTATCTAGTCTTGTCTGTCTAGTCTTATCTGTCTAGTCTTGTCTGTCTAGTCTTGTCTGTCTAGTCTTGTCTGTCTAGTCTTGTCTGTCTAGTCTTGTCTGTCTAGTCTTGTCTGTCTAGTCTTGTCTGTCTAGTCTTGTCTGTCTAGTCTTGTCTGTCTAGTCTTGTCTGTCTAGTCTTGTCTGTCTAGTCTTGTCTGTCTAGTCTTGTCTGTCTAGTCTTGTCTGTCTAGTCTTGTCTGTCTAGTCTTGTCTGTCTAGTCTTGTCTGTCTAGTCTTGTCTGTCTAGTCTTGTCTGTCTAGTCTTGTCTGTCTAGTCTTGTCTGTCTAGTCTTGTCTGTCTAGTCTTGTCTGTCTAGTCTTGTCTGTCTAGTCTTGTCTGTCTAGTCTTGTCTGTCTAGTCTTGTCTGTCTAGTCTTGTCTGTCTAGTCTTGTCTGTCTAGTCTTGTCTGTCTAGTCTTGTCTGTCTAGTCTTGTCTGTCTAGTCTTGTCTGTCTAGTCTTGTCTGTCTAGTCTTGTCTGTCTAGTCTTGTCTGTCTAGTCTTGTCTGTCTAGTCTTTGTCTGTCTAGTCTTGTCTGTCTAGTCTTGTCTGTCTAGTCTTGTCTGTCTAGTCTTGTCTGTCTAGCTTGTCTAGTCTTGTCTGTCTAGTCTTGTCTGTCTAGTCTTGTCTGTCTAGTCTTGTCTGTCTAGTCTTGTCTGTCTAGTCTTGTCTGTCTAGTCTTGTCTGTCTAGTCTTGTCTGTCTAGTCTTGTCTGTCTAGTCTTGTCTGTCTAGTCTTGTCTGTCTAGTCTTGTCTGTCTAGTCTTGTCTGTCTAGTCTTGTCTGTCTAGTCTTGTCTGTCTAGTCTTGTCTGTCTAGTCTTGTCTGTCTAGTCTTGTCTGTCTAGTCTTGTCTGTCTAGTCTTGTCTGTCTAGTCTTGTCTGTCTAGTCTTGTCTGTCTAGTCTTGTCTGTCTAGTCTTGTCTGTCTAGTCTTGTCTGTCTAGTCTTGTCTGTCTAGTCTTGTCTGTCTAGTCTTGTCTGTCTAGTCTTGTCTGTCTAGTCTTGTCTGTCTAGTCTTGTCTGTCTAGTCTTGTCTGTCTAGTCTTGTCTGTCTAGTCTTGTCTGTCTAGTCTTGTCTGTCTAGTCTTGTCCTGTCTAGTCTTGTCTGTCTAGTCTTGTCTGTCTAGTCTTGTCTGTCTAGTCTTGTCTGTCTAGTCTTGTCTGTCTAGTCTTGTCTGTCTAGTCTTGTCTGTCTAGTCTTGTCTGTCTAGTCTTGTCTGTCTAGTCTTGTCTGTCTAGTCTTGTCTGTCTAGTCTTGTCTGTCTAGTCTTGTCTGTCTAGTCTTGTCTGTCTAGTCTTGTCTGTCTAGTCTTGTCTGTCTAGTCTTGTCTGTCTAGTCTTGTCTGTCTAGTCTTGTCTGTCTAGTCTTGTCTGTCTAGTCTTGTCTGTCTTGTCTTGTCTGTCTAGTCTTGTCTGTCTAGTCTTGTCTGTCTTAGTCTTGTCTGTCTAGTCTTGTCTGTCTAGTCTTGTCTGTCTAGTCTTGTCTGTCTAGTCTTGTCTGTCTAGTCTTGTCTGTCTAGTCTTGTCTGTCTAGTCTTGTCTGTCTAGTCTTGTCTGTCTAGTCTTGTCTGTCTAGTCTTGTCTGTCTAGTCTTGTCTGTCTAGTCTTGTCTGTCTAGTCTTGTCTGTCTAGTCTTGTCTGTCTAGTCTTGTCTGTCTAGTCTTGTCTGTCTAGTCTTGTCTGTCTAGTCTTGTCTGTCTAGTCTTGTCTGTCTAGTCTTGTCTGTCTAGTCTTGTCTGTCTAGTCTTGTCTGTCTAGTCTTGTCTGTCTAGTCTTGTCTGTCTAGTCTTGTCTGTCTTCTTGTCTGTCTAGTCCTTGTCTGTCTAGTCTTGTCTGTCTAGTCTTGTCTGTCTAGTCTTGTCTGTCTAGTCTTGTCTGTCTAGTCTTGTCTGTCTAGTCTTGTCTGTCTAGTCTTGTCTGTCTAGTCTTGTCTGTCTAGTCTTGTCTGTCTAGTCTTGTCTGTCTAGTCTTGTCTGTCTAGTCTTGTCTGTCTAGTCTTGTCTGTCTAGTCTTGTCTGTCTAGTCTTGTCTGTCTAGTCTTGTCTGTCTAGTCTTGTCTGTCTAGTCTTGCTGTCTAGTCTTGTCTGTCTAGTTGTCTGTCTAGTCTTGTCTGTCTAGTCTTGTCTGTCTAGTCTTGTCTGTCTAGTCTTGTCTGTCTAGTCTTGTCTGTCTAGTCTTGTCTGTCTAGTCTTGTCTGTCTAGTCTTGTCTGTCTAGTCTTGTCTGTCTAGTCTTGTCTGTCTAGTCTTGTCTGTCTAGGTCTTGTCTGTCTAGTCTTGTCTGTCTAGTCTTGTCTGTCTAGTCTTGTCTGTCTAGTCTTGTCTGTCTAGTCTTGTCTGTCTAGTCTTGTCTGTTTAGTCTTGTCTGTCTAGTCTTGTCTGTCTAGTCTTGTCTGTCTAGTCTTGTCTGTCTAGTCTTGTCTGTCTAGTCTTGTCTGTCTAGTCTTGGTCTGTCTAGTCTTGTCTGTCTAGTCTTGTCTGTCTAGTCTTGTCTGTCTAGTCTTGTCTGTCTAGTCTTGTCTGTCTAGTCTTGTCTGTCTAGTCTTGTCTGTCTAGTCTTGTCTTACTAGTCTTGTCTGTCTAGCCTTGTCTGTCTAGTCTTGTCTGTCTAGTCTTGTCTGTCTAGTCTTGTCTGTCTAGTCTTGTCTGTCTAGTCTTGTCTGTCTAGTCTTGTCTGTCTAGTCTTGTCTGTCTAGTCTTGTCTGTCTAGTCTTGTCTGTCTAGTCTTGTCTGTCTAGTCTTGTCTGTCTAGTCTTGTCTGTCTAGTGTTGTCTGTCTAGTCTTGTCTGTCTAGTCTTGTCTGTCTAGTCTGGTCTGTCTAGTCTTGTCTGTCTAGTCTAGTCTGTCTAGTATTGTATGTCTAGTCTTGTCTGTCTAGTCTTGTCTGTCTAGTCTTGTCTGTCTAGTCTTGTCTGTCTAGTCCTTGTCTGTCTAGTCTTGTCTGTTTAGTCTTGTCTGTCTAGTCTTGTCTGTCTAGTCTTGTCTGTCTAGTCTTGTCTGTCTAGTATTGTCTGTCTAGTCTTGTCTGTCTAGTCTTTTGTCTGTCTAGTCTTGTCTGTCTAGTCTTGTCTGTCTAGTCTTGTCTGTCTAGTCTTGTCTGTCTAGTCTTGTCTGTCTAGTCTTGTCTGTCTAGTCTTGTCTGTCTAGTCTTGTCTGTCTAGTCTTGTCTGTCTAGTCTTGTCTGTCGAGTCTTGTCTGTCTAGTCTTGTCTGTCTAGGTCTTGTCTGTCTAGTCTTGTCTGTCTAGTCTTGTCTGTCTAGTCTTGTCTGTCTAGTCTTGTCTGTCTAGTCTTGTCTGTCTAGTCTTGTCTGTCTAGTCTTGTCTGTCTAGTCTTGTCTGTCTAGTCCTTGTCTGTCTAGTCTTGTCTGTCTAGTCTTGTCTGTCTAGTCTTGTCTGTCTAGTCTTGTCTGTCTAGTCTTGTCTGTCTAGTCTGTCTGTCTAGTCTTGTCTGTCTAGTCTTGTCTGTCTAGTCTTGTCTGTCTAGTCTTGTCTGTCTAGTCTTGTCTGTCTAGTCTTGTCTGTCTAGTCTTGTCTGTCTAGTCTTGTCTGTCTAGTCTTGTCTGTCTAGTCTTGTCTGTCTAGTCTTGTCTGTCTAGTCTTGTCTGTCTAGTCTTGTCTGTCTAGTCTTGTCTGTCTAGTCTTGTCTGTCTAGTCTGTCTAGTCTGTCTAGTCTGTCTAGTCTGTCTAGTCTGTCTAGTCTGTCTAGTCTGTCTAGTCTGTCTAGTCTGTCTAGTCTGTCTAGTCTGTCTAGTCTGTCTAGTCTGTCTGTCTGTCTAGTCTGTCAAGTCTGTCTAGTCTGTCTAGTCTGTCTAGTCTGTCTAGTCTGTCTAGTCTGTCTAGTCTGTCTAGTCTGTCTAGTCTGTCTAGTCTGTCTAGTCTGTCTAGTCTGTCTAGTCTGTCTAGTCTGTCTAGTCTGTCTAGTCTGTCTAGTCCTGTCTAGTCTGTCTAGTCTGTCTAGTCTGTCTAGTCTGTCTAGTCTGTCTAGTCTGTCTAGTCTGTCTGTCTGTCTAGTCTGTCTAGTCTGTCTAGTCTGTCTAGTCTGTCTAGTCTGTCTAGTCTGTCTAGTCTGTCTAGTCTGTCTAGTCTGTCTAGTCTGTCTAGTCTGTCTAGTCTGTCTAGTCTGTCTAGTCTGTCTAGTCTGTCTAGTCTGTCTAGTCTGTCTAGTCTGTCTAGTCTGTCTAGTCTGTCTAGTCTGTCTAGTCTGTCTAGTCTGTCTAGTCTGTCTAGTCTGTCTAGTCTGTCTAGTCTGTCTAGTCTGTCTAGTCTGTCTAGTCCTGTCTAGTCTGTCTAGTCTGTCTAGTCTGTCTAGTCTGTCTAGTCTGTCTAGTCTGTCTAGTCTGTCTAGTCTGTCTAGTCTGTCTAGTCTGTCTAGTCTGTCTAGTCTGTCTAGTCTGTCTAGTCTGTCTAGTCTGTCTAGTCTGTCTAGTCTGTCTAGTCTGTCTAGTCTGTCTAGTCTGTCTAGTCTGGCTAGTCTGGCTAGTCTGGCTAGTCTGGCTAGTCTGGCTAGTCTGTCTAGTCTGGCTAGTCTGTCTAGTCTGTCTAGTCTGTCTAGTCTGTCTAGTCTGTCTAGTCTGTCTAGTCTGTCTAGTCTGTCTAGTCTGTCTAGTCTGTCTAGTCTGTCTAGTCTGTCTAGTCTGTCTAGTCTGTCTAGTCTGTCTAGTCTGTCTAGTCTGTCTAGTCTGTCTAGTCTGTCTAGTCTGTCTAGTCTGTCTAGTCTGTCTAGTCTGTCTAGTCTGTCTAGTCTGTCTAGTCTGTCTAGTCTGTCCTAGTCTGTCCTAGTCTGTCTAGTCTGTCTAGTCTGTCTAGTCTGTCTAGTCTGTCTAGTCTGTCTAGTCTGTCTAGTCTGTCTAGTCTGTCTATCTTCTAGTCTGTCTAGTCTGTCTAGTCTGTCTAGTCTGTCTAGTCTGTCTAGTCTGTCTAGTCTGTCTAGTCTGTCTAGTCTGTCTAGTCTGTCTAGTCTGTCTAGTCTGTCTAGTCTGTCTAGTCTGTCTAGTCTGTCTAGTCTGTCTAGTCTGTCTAGTCTGTCTAGTCTGTCTAGTCTGTCTAGTCTGTCTAGTCTGTCTAGTCTGTCTAGTCTGTCTAGTCTGTCTAGTCTGTCTAGTCTGTCTAGTCTGTCTAGTCTGTCTAGTCTGTCTAGTCTGTCTAGTCTGTCTAGTCTGTCTAGTCTGTCTAGTCTGTCTAGTCTGTCTAGTCTGTCTAGTCTGTCTAGTCTGTCTAGTCTGTCTAGTCTGTCTAGTCTGTCTAGTCTGTCTAGTCTGTCTAGTCTGTCTAGTCTGTCTAGTCTGTCTAGTCTGTCTAGTCTGTCTAGTCTGTCTAGTCTGTCTGTCTAGTCTTGTCTGTCTAGTCTAGCCTGTCTAGTCTAGTCTGTCTAGTCTTGTCTGTCTAGTCTTGTCTGTCTAGTCTTGTCTGTCTAGTCTTGTCTGTCTAGTCTTGTCTGTCTAGTCTTGTCTGTCTAGTCTTGTCTGTCTAGTCTTGTCTGTCTAGTCTTGTCTGTCTAGGTCTTGTCTGTCTAGTCTTGTCTGTCTAGTCTTGTCTGTCTAGTCTTGTCTGTCTAGTCTTGTCTGTCTAGTCTTGTCTTACTAGTCTTGTCTGTCTAGCCTTGTCTGTCTAGTCTTGTCTGTCTAGTCTTGTCTGTCTAGTCTTGTCTGTCTAGTCTTGTCTGTCTAGTCTTGTCTGTCTAGTCTTGTCTGTCTAGTCTTGTCTGTCTAGTCTTGTCTGTCTAGTCTTGTCTGTCTAGTCTTGTCTGTCTAGTCTTGTCTGTCTAGTCTTGTCTGTCTAGTGTTGTCTGTCTAGTCTTGTCTGTCTAGTCTTGTCTGTCTAGTCTGGTCTGTCTAGTCTTGTCTGTCTAGTCTAGTCTGTCTAGTATTGTATGTCTAGTCTTGTCTGTCTAGTCTTGTCTGTCTAGTCTTGTCTGTCTAGTCTTGTCTGTCTAGTCTTGTCTGTCTAGTCTTGTCTGTTTAGTCTTGTCTGTCTAGTCTTGTCTGTCTAGTCTTGTCTGTCTAGTCTTGTCTGTCTAGTATTGTCTGTCTAGTCTTGTCTGTCTAGTCTTGTCTGTCTAGTCTTGTCTGTCTAGTCTTGTCTGTCTAGTCTTGTCTGTCTAGTCTTGTCTGTCTAGTCTTGTCTGTCTAGTCTTGTCTGTCTAGTCTTGTCTGTCTAGTCTTGTCTGTCTAGTCTTGTCCTGTCTAGTCTTGTCTGTCGAGTCTTGTCTGTCTAGTCTTGTCTGTCTAGTCTTGTCTGTCTAGTCTTGTCTGTCTAGTCTTGTCTGTCTAGTCTTGTCTGTCTAGTCTTGTCTTGTCTTCTAGTCTTGTCTGTCTAGTCTTGTCTGTCTAGTCTTGTCTGTCTAGTCTTGTCTGTCTAGTCTTGTCTGTCTAGTCTTGTCTGTCTAGTCTTGTCTGTCTAGTCTTGTCTGTCTAGTCTTGTCTGTCTAGTCTTGTCTGTCTAGTCTTGTCTGTCTAGTCTTGTCTGTCTAGTCTTGTCTGTCTAGTCTTGTCTGTCTAGTCTTGTCTGTCTAGTCTTGTCTGTCTAGTCTTGTCTGTCTAGTCTTGTCTGTCTAGTCTTGTCTGTCTAGTCTTGTCTGTCTAGTCTTGTCTGTCTAGTCTTGTCTGTCTAGTCTTGTCTGTCTAGTCTTGTCTGTCTAGTCTTGTCTGTCTAGTCTGTCTAGTCTGTCTAGTCTGTCTAGTCTGTCTAGTCTGTCTAGTCTGTCTAGTCTGTCTAGTCTGTCTAGTCTGTCTAGTCTGTCTAGTCTGTCTAGTCTGTCTAGTCTGTCTAGTCTGTCTAGTCTGTCTAGTCTGTCTAGTCTGTCTAGTCTGTCTAGTCTGTCTAGTCTGTCTAGTCTGTCTAGTCTGTCTAGTCTGTCTAGTCTGTCTAGTCTGTCTAGTCTGTCTAGTCTGTCTAGTCTGTCTAGTCTGTCTAGTCTGTCTAGTCTGTCTAGTCTGTCTAGTCTGTCTAGTCTGTCTAGTCTGTCTAGTCTGTCTAGTCTGTCTAGTCTGTCTAGTCTGTCTAGTCTGTCTAGTCTGTCTAGTCTGTCTAGTCTGTCTAGTCTGTCTAGTCTGTCTAGTCTGTCTAGTCTGTCTAGTCTGTCTAGTCTGTCTAGTCTGTCTAGTCTGTCTAGTCTGTCTAGTCTGTCTAGTCTGTCTAGTCTGTCTAGTCTGTCTAGTCTGTCTAGTCTGTCTAGTCTGTCTAGTCTGTCTAG
This sequence comes from Phosphuga atrata, assembly GCA_944588485.1. Classification (NCBI taxonomy): domain Eukaryota; kingdom Metazoa; phylum Arthropoda; class Insecta; order Coleoptera; family Silphidae; genus Phosphuga; species Phosphuga atrata. The sequence goes on along the minus strand of OX155896.1, from coordinate 20,071,195 downwards.
TCTGTCTAGTCTGTCTAGTCTGTCTAGTCTGTCTAGTCTGTCTAGTCTGTCTAGTCTGTCTAGTCTGTCTAGTCTGTCTAGTCTGTCTAGTCTGTCTAGTCTGTCTAGTCTGTCTAGTCTGTCTAGTCTGTCTAGTCTGTCTAGTCTGTCTAGTCTGTCTAGTCTGTCTAGTCTGTCTAGTCTGTCTAGTCTGTCTAGTCTGTCTAGTCTGTCTAGTCTGTCTAGTCTGTCTAGTCTGTCTAGTCTGTCTAGTCTGTCTAGTCTGTCTAGTCTGGCTAGTCTGGCTAGTCTGGCTAGTCTGGCTAGTCTGGCTAGTCTGGCTAGTCTGGCTAGTCTGTCTAGTCTGTCTAGTCTGTCTAGTCTGTCTAGTCTGTCTAGTCTGTCTAGTCTGTCTAGTCTGTCTAGTCTGTCTAGTCTGTCTAGTCTGTCTAGTCTGTCTAGTCTGTCTAGTCTGTCTAGTCTGTCTAGTCTGTCTAGTCTGTCTAGTCTGTCTAGTCTGTCTAGTCTGTCTAGTCTGTCTAGTCTGTCTAGTCTGTCTAGTCTGTCTAGTCTGTCTAGTCTGTCTAGTCTGTCTAGTCTGTCTAGTCTGTCTAGTCTGTCTAGTCTGTCTAGTCTGTCTAGTCTGTCTAGTCTGTCTAGTCTGTCTAGTCTGTCTAGTCTGTCTAGTCTGTCTAGTCTGTCTAGTCTGTCTAGTCTGTCTAGTCTGTCTAGTCTGTCTAGTCTGTCTAGTCTGTCTAGTCTGTCTAGTCTGTCTAGTCTGTCTAGTCTGTCTAGTCTGTCTAGTCTGTCTAGTCTGTCTAGTCTGTCTAGTCTGTCTAGTCTGTCTAGTCTGTCTAGTCTGTCTAGTCTGTCTAGTCTGTCTAGTCTGTCTAGTCTGTCTAGTCTGTCTAGTCTGTCTAGTCTGTCTAGTCTGTCTAGTCTGTCTAGTCTGTCTAGTCTGTCTAGTCTGTCTAGTCTGTCTAGTCTGTCTAGTCTGTCTAGTCTGTCTAGTCTGTCTAGTCTGTCTAGTCTGTCTAGTCTGTCTAGTCTGTCTAGTCTGTCTAGTCTGTCTAGTCTGTCTAGTCTGTCTAGTCTGTCTAGTCTGTCTAGTCTGTCTAGTCTGTCTAGTCTGTCTAGTCTGTCTAGTCTGTCTAGTCTGTCTAGTCTGTCTAGTCTGTCTAGTCTTGTCTGTCTAGTCTTGCCTGTCTAGTCTAGTCTGTCTAGTCTTGTCTGTCTAGTCTTGTCTGTCTAGTCTTGTCTGTCTAGTCTTGTCTGTCTAGTCTTGTCTGTCTAGTCTTGTCTGTCTAGTCTTGTCTGTCTAGTCTTGTCTGTCTAGTCTTGTCTGTCTAGTCTTGTCTGTCTAGTCTTGTCTGTCTAGTCTTGTCTGTCTAGTCTTGTCTGTAGTCTTGTCTGTCTAGTCTTGTCTGTCTATTCTTGTCTGTCTAGTCTTGTCTGCCTAGTCTTGTCTGTCTAGTCTTGTCTGTTTAGTCTTATCTGTCTAAATGCTATAATCTCATTTGAATCAACCCCTATCTGTAAATGTATCCACCCCTCATTTTGATTTTCCCGCTATCCGCCGCGCTCGCTAATTACCGCGCCATTTACACATACACGTTTGGGTACGTTCAGAACTATTTTGCACAGCAATTCACATACGGAGGGGTAAGCTTAGTTTACATGTAATTCCCCATACGAGCGAGGGTTTACATGTAAGGAAAGCATTTTCCATAAGCGGGTGGGTTACATGTAAATCCCCATAAGGGAGGAGGCGCCAGAACATACTATCTTTCCCTACTTGTATCATGTACTTATTATATGCAAATATATTTACCATAGCAACAGTTACACCCATAGGCGTACGCGCAAAATTTCATAAGATAAATTGAAAAATTTCAACACTTGCCTTAAATGCCGCCCGATAAAACAAAATACCTAACTAAGCGCCCGTTCCAACGTGTTAAACACTATTTCCGGATCGTTCTTATTTTTTTAAATTTCCAATTCGAAATTAAGAGATTAAAAAATTATTATTATTTTTATCTCCGAATACCGGGAATAAAAGTAAGCTTGTAATTGTCAATCCAAAATCTAATCTAGCTCTGAAGCTTGAACAACTGCGTTGTAGTTCGCAAAATGCTTGAACAACTGCGTTGTAGTTCGCAAAATCGTTAAATCCGATTAATTTGGTTTACAGTTATCGTCAACGAGAGGATTAAAAAATTACAATTTCAATTGAAAAAGTAGATTTCTATCAATGTTTAATCTGAAAATACATTATCATTAATACCCATTATCCTTAATTATAGTTATCTTATAGTAATCTTTATTAACCAATATTTTTTACACCTTGATCTTAGAAATAATCGGTATTTAGTATGTTCTCTTGACAGTGTACTTCTTTTATTGGGTACTGCTATATTTATTGTGGAAGCCATTAGTTCCGAGGATGCAGAAGACGCAGGAGCGATTAAATATTTTTGAGCAATTTATAATTGCTTGACAATACATGTGTAAAATATCGACCATCAAACCAAAATTTAAACAGATCTGAATGTTTTGGAATATATGGTTGAAAACACTGCTTAAGGTCACTAGGGACAGAACCTGTGCAAGGAATGTTGATATTTGATGTATTTTAAGATACAACTTTTGGGACCTAGACTAAATTGATTTTTGTTTACCATTTTATGTGTTATTTCTTTTTTTTTCGGGTGATACCTGTCTTCTTCCCCGGCGTTCTAAACGAATTTCCTCGGAAAGCTCCTCTACAGTTATGCTTTGAGGATGAGAACTATTCTTTGAGGATGTAAAATTAACTATTTTAAATGTAATATCTAAAATAGTGGCATTCACAAGTAAAATATTAGCTTCTAAAGGCTTTAATCGGTCTTCGATTCCTTTTAAAAGATTATCTTGGACAGATCTTCGTACCCGAAACAAATTCGTCAGAGAGATAACTAAATTAGCTGTAACGTAATTTTCAGCACTGATATTGTCCGTAGCTCCAAGAAGTCCTGTCAAATAATGCACGATGATTAGTTGAGAAGATGTAACCATATCCGCAACTTTCTTTTGCTCTGGCTTCTTTCAGACAAAACTTTGGGTACAACTGCTGACAATTCAACAAATCTCTCTAATATACCAAATAAGAATTCCACCTAGTACATACTGTTTGAACTAAGCTCAAAATTGCTCATCTTTCTTGCAAAATTTCTGTTGTTCACTTCGTAACATATCCATTGCATATACAGATTGCTTAAAATAAGTAATTAGACTTTTGATTTGACACTGTAGACTTTGACTTTATAACTATTTATTTAGAAACTATTTTTAAGATGAGATATACTGTTTGGAAGACAATTTAATATGCTTTAATATTAGTTTAAATTTGTCAAGAATACTTATCGTTTATAGGCGTAGAGACCGGTATACAAAAAGAGCTATGTGGTGGTTAGGGCTGCACACGAGAGTCTCGTTTCCGATCTTGTTCCGGGCAGCCGTAACATTTTCCTTATAAATTAGAACCCGAGCCACCCGAACTTGCCCGAGCCCAGTAAGAGCTTAAAATTTTCTACGTAAATGTGAACCCGAGCAACGATGAGATCAGAAACGAGACTCTCGTGTGAAGCCGTAGTAGTGGTTATAACGAGAATAAGATACTTGTGAAAGATTGTAATTATTCCATTTGAAATTTGCGCATTATTCGTTTTTCATATTTTATTAGTTTTCAAGAATGTTAGTTTATCACGTTGACGCCGGCGTTTTGCCCATCTTTAATTTTTAATATTTTTTAACTGTACACCAATGTAAACAAGTGCCATCTAGTGGATACGGTAAATACTAAATATAAGATTAGTACTACTAGTAGCCGCTAGATGCGCCACATGCAGCAGAAGCGCTGACATGATGCGCATTGGTAGCGTCATTCTGCGCCAGATTAACAACCTCACTAATTTCTAACTATGAGTGATACTGTTTATGAGTATATTGTTGATATGAGTATGAGTGATATTGACGATTTCACTTTCTTCTACGTCGGAAAAAATAGATGCAGACGCGGATACAGGTTCGTTAGTAAGCCTTGAGTCTGTGGATGCTCCAGACGTATGGCAAGGGAATGGATGGACAGCCATCAATGAAACAGCTACGGAAGAAAGATTCGAAGTACCATCGTTCATTGAGGAGTTGCTCGCAACAAATGTTGATTGTAATGATCCTTATCAATTATACAAGTTATTTATAAATAATAAGGTATTTAAAATCATTGTGGACGAAACGAATCGATGTCATGCAAATCGAAAACATTAACAAACGTTAAGTATCGATAGCAGTATCATTGCAAGAAATACGCAATTTCATGCTTTTATACTTATTACAGGAAAACGAGAGCTGCCTGAAATTCGTTTGTATTGGTCAAAAACTAAAATGTATTTGAATCTACAAATTCAACAAACAATGGCACGAGGTCGTTTCCTGCAAATTCTAAAATACCTGAATTTCAGCAACAATGAAACGGCTGTCACAGCTAATCTTAATAAATTTATAATTATAATAAACAAAATTGTTAACAATTTAAAAAAAAGCGGTTAAACCTGGGAAAGATATTGTTATTGATGATAGCATGATTCCTTAGCGAGGACGATTAAGATGTAGACAGTACATTCCTAAGAAGCGGCACAAGTATGGGTACAAAATTATGTAAACTTTGTTTTCCTGGTGGCTATACCTACAATATGGAGGTATACGCTGGAAAAAATTGCCAGATTATAAAAGTGGGCCATACTCATGACGTGGTCATGCGATTGATGCAGGATAATTTTCGGGAGAGTCGACATTTACATACTGACTTTTTATGCGAGTGTCCCGTTGGCTGAAGAGTTGCTCAAAAAAGAAACGTCTCTTTGTGTTACTGTTAAAACTAACAGAAGGTTTTTAACGCCAGAAACAAAGTCAAAACAGAGGCGAGGTGAATATTTAGTGCAATAAATCATTCCGGGGTTGGATTTTAAAAAGGACTGATAAGAGAACTGTTTATATGTTTACCACCTGCAAGAGACATACTTGTGCATTAATTTAGCGTCCTAACAATAAAACAAGACCGGATGCAGTTTTCGATTACAATATTGCCAATACTTGATTTGTCTGACCAACTTACTGCATATAACAATTGCCTGTGGAAAACCATTAAATGGTATAAAAAATTTGTTTTTAATCTGCTGTGTGGAACATCAATAGCAAATGCTGATTGTAGACTGTTATAAATTATGATTTATTACAGTCTCGAGAAATTATCATCGCTAAACTACTTGATACGTAGGTAATACAGAGTAGGCATTTCATTCAAACCCGCAATGGAAGTGCCAGAAAAGCTAGAAAATTGGCATTGGAAGAAGGTTCTTCAATTCCGGCCAAACGGGCTAAACGGGTGATGTTTTGTCCGCATTGCAAAAATATCCCATCACTATGTCTAACTTGTTTCAAAAACATTCATACAAAATAAGTTATTTTAGACTCTACTAATAGGTAACAATTATTTTCCCAATTCTCATTTATTTTTGAATCATTCACTATTACAAAATTACTCCAATAATATAAGGGCCGATGTCAATGCAATAGCCCAAAGACAGATAGCCTGGGTGAAGTGGAATTCTAAAAAGACCAAGGAAAATTGGCATAAATTTTTGGAACAAAGAAAAGTTACAGCCAAGATAATTCGAGGAACCAAACGAACCTTCACACAAAACCAACTAACCCAAATCGAAGAGAGCTTTGCTGAGAATAATTGCAGAGATTTCTTTGGAACCTTTAAGCAGGCACTCAGAAAATACGCTCCGCAAGCCTCCACTTCAGAGACTCACAAGGCAAACTGGTTTATAACGACAAAGACAACTGCCAACTTTTGGCTCAGTACTTTAAAAATCTACTCAACTGTGACCCACCCAGCGAAGACTTCGACTATAAACAAACCACACCAAACCCGGACTCGCTTCCCCCTTCATTGGAAGAAGTTGGCCAGATCATTCAATTTCTTAAGAATAATAAGGCAGAATAATAAGGAGAGGACTCTATCGTTGCTGAACTGTGGGAAGGTGCTGGAAACAATGCCGTGCGCAAGCTAACCGAGATCATCCAGGACATCTGGGAAACCGAGAAATTACCACCCGATTGGAAATCTGCTCTTATCAATCTGCTTCACAAAAAGGAAGATTTTACTGATCTAAACAACTTCCGTCGAATTTCTCTCGTACCGGTAACATACAAGATTCTCTCGAAGGCGTTACAAACAAGGGCAGAAAATCAGTTGGATAGTCAACTGGGAGAATACCAGGGGGCTTCAGAAAGACCCGATCCTGTGTTGAACAGATCCTCAATCCCAAAACTGTACTTGCATACTCCAAGATGAGAAACCGCAAGGTGGTCGTCACCTTTGTTGATTTAGGAAGGCCTACGATTCCATTGATAGAGAAACGCTTAACAAAGTACTCCATAAACTAGCACTAGACAACAAAACCCGCAGACTCATCCTAGAAACTTTGACCAACACCCATTCCAAGGTTAAATTTAGAGGCGAAATTTCAGAAAAATTGGAAATAAAAATTGGAGTGAGACAAGGAGATGGACTTTCCCCACTTCTCTTCAACTGTGTCCTTGAAAAGGTTATGAGAGAATGGAGCAAGGAACTGAACAATTTGGGTGCTCATCAGGAGTTGTATCTACCTGGGACGTAAGAACGATGGACTGGTTGTAGATTGCCTGGCCTTTGCAGATGACATGGCACTGTTTGCTGATTCTCTTGAGATGGCAGCAATGCAGGTAAACTGCCTCGGAAAACAGGCTGCCAAAGTGGGTCTTCAAGTGTCGCTGGAGAAAACAGAATTCTCCACCAACATCAGAGAAGCAAACAGAGAGATGTTACTAGAACAGGGAAACATCAAGAGGACTGAGTAATTTAAGTATCTCGGCGGATGGATTGAACCCTACTTATCAGAAAGAGCAGAAGAATCAAGAGAACAAGAGAATCATTATCCAAGAGAGTCAGCAAGTTAGAACTAGCCTATCGTCTGACTAAGAGCACTTACAATAAGAAATGCCTGTCACGCAACCTGAAACATAAGCACTACACATCAGTCTTACGACCAGAAGCCCTGTATGCCATGGAGTGTATTTCCTTGAACCGAAGGGGTCTAATAGAGAAATTGGAAATCAGAAAGAGGAGAATCCTCAGGAAGATCCTTGGCCCGGAAAAGGAAGATGGGGAATTCCGAAGACGGCATAACTCTGAGCTCTACGAACATATTGAGATGCTCTCTGACTGTGTAAGGAAAAGAAGGGTAGCTTTCTATGGCCACGTTGCAAGATTGCCTCCAAACCGACTAACCAACCGTCTGTTAACCTTCTAGCAAAACAAGAAACTTCGTACCACTTCGTTGACATAGACCGAGAAGAATATTAAAGAACTGGGAATAACAGATCTCAAAAACAGACAGTATGTGAGACGCACCCTAAAGGAAGTCCGTGGATTTCAGGAAAAAACTCGAAGGAAAGGTACCCCTTGGACAGAAGAGAGAAAGGAGTTACACCCGCAGAAGATGCGACAATACTGGGCAAAGCTCAAAGCCCAACAGTTGAACAAGCGTGGTCCAAAGTGGCGTGGCCTATTCGAAAGAAGAAGAAGATAACGGCCGATGTATATAAGCAACCAAATATGCAAGGAATGCCGGCGTCAACGTGTTAATGCATAGGTTCTCAACCTTATTTTGCCCACCGCCCACTTTGAAAATATTTTTTTCTAGAGCCCCCATTTTTCTCACTTGCCATCTGTCGTGAATATGAACCAGTTATTGTCACGATTAAATTAAAACGTGTAATATAAATATCGACATAAGATAGGATATGACCGCTATCCTATTTCTCAGTTTAAAGAAGTATCTTTCAATGTGAACAATTAAAACGCATACTTAATTAAATAAATTTAATTAAATAAAGTATTTTTATTAACATTCAAAAGACATTGAATTTATGACTTATCTAATGAGAAGGTTGAATTTGATGCATTTTGAGGAGTTTGTTAACATCAGGCTCGATTTTACTTAAAAACAACCGTAAATCGCCGCGTTGAGTAACAAGGAGCCGATTTCTCTTTCTATTTACCAGCGTTGCTACAGCACTAAATCCAGGTTCAGCTAAATAGGAGGATGGGAATGCTATCAGAAATCGTTGAACAATAGACCATAATCCTGGGTATAGTTGCGAAATCAGCTTCTGCAGGCAAAATTCTTGGTTTACTTACTTCTTCTTTTAACTTAAGCTATGTTGAGATTTGAAAAAAGATACAAAACCCAGTGTGGTATATCCATGTTTAAAATATCCTGAAATCGTTCCTTGAAATCACTGTAAAATCACTGACAGTAAATAATCAAGTCGTCGTTTTTTAATAATACTGCTGATAAATTGGGTAAGTTATTGAATTCCCGTCTGCAGATATTTCTCTGGTATAATAGCAGTATAATAGCAAGTCGTTAATCAAGTTTAAGTCGTCGTCTTGAAGTCGGAGATTGACATCATTAAACTATTTATACAGGTCTGTCAAGTACGCAATATCGTTTTTTGCCGAGATGAGTTTGTCGCGCAATCCTGTACCTATTTTATTTTCCTAAGAACTCTACCACAGACCCAAACAGATGATAAAATCGAGTTGAATGTAACTTGGGCTACCTTTTGACAATGCTAATAAAGCTAAAACAAACAAAGCTAACTAAATAATCTGTCACTCAACGTATTACTGATTTTATTTACTGCTCTGATAACATGTTGAAGAGATGTATGGAGACGTTCACACAGATTTTTCGCAAGTAAATGCTGACGATGAATTACGCTATGCACAGCAAGCACGTCAGGAACTTAGGAACTCAGGGCGCTATGAAGCCTTTTTGATGCCCTGTCATAGCCGGTGCGCCATCTGTAGTAACTGACAATATTATTTAAAGAAATTTCTTTTTCGTCACAAAACTTTTCCAGTGAATTAAATATGGTTTCTCCTTTTGTCTCTGTTTCTAAATTTGTAGCAAACAACAGTTAGACATATTTTCTCATCTTTAATGAACCGCACCTATAACAATAACAATGCTTTATTGGTTGGTAAAGTGGACTCATCCAACTAAATTGACAAGTCTGCAGATGATTGCACAATGATTCTTCTATATTTTCAGCCATCCCATAAATTCGTCTTTGCGTAGAACTATTGCTCAAAGGATTTTTTCGGATAATATTTGCAGCTGGTTTATGGAGCACAGGGTTATTACTTCTTTTACTGCTGGTAAAATTAAATATTCTCCAATATTGTGTGGTTTGCCTGATTTAGCAATCAACAATGAGATATTGAATGAAGCTCGAAGTCCGCCATTATCTTACTTAGAAGCTGATGAAAAAAGTTTTGATATAACTGGCTGAATTTCGTACTTCTTCTTCATGTCTTGAAAATAGATTTGTGTAAATCTGTGTCTTTCTTATCCAGGTATATCTTATTAAAATGATCTTGTAGCCTAGAAGGATTCATTTGAAAGTTTTTTTTTACAATTAAGGCGAAGATTAAGGCGAAGAACATTGGCGAAGATGAATTTATGGGATCTTCGATAAATCCATATTTAATATAATCTACACTATAATGCCGTCTCATCTTTTTTTCCTCCGACATGGTTTTTACTGTACATCTACGTGAGTAAAAGATCAAATTATCAATTGCGCGCGATAATGCTTATGAAAAAAAAATGAACAATTGTGAACCTTAATATGGGTTGGAGGCATGTAATACGCACGGACAGGAAAAATATTTAACACCCGGCGCAGAAGTAATGCGCAGGCGCTCCGAGGGTGAAGAGCCAAGCGTGTGAAATGTTTACTCACTCGCTGGCTACCGAATGTCCGGAATACACTGAGCAAGTTAGAACAAGCACAGATAATGCCGTAAACTATTGCCGGACTGAAAAAATCGCGTTATTTAACAACAACTTGTTAATAAATAAAATATTTTTCATATCTAATTTAATGTAGAAATTCAGAAATGTAATGGAATCTTTCAGTTCAATTTTTATTCGGGAACTACCGAATTATATGAATTTTCGTACACGTGATAAACATGATTACAGCATTTTTTATTTATTTATTTTATTTATTTATTATTAAGATATACAATATATATATATATATATATATATACACATATATATATATATATATATATATATATATATATATATATATATATATATATATACAAACTTACATAATACATAATATAATACATAAGGATGCACCTATAGAGGTGAGTTACACCTGTACATAGGCCTGAGAAGTAATTTATTCACATAATTAAACTTTGTCGATATCATTCAAGAATTAGGTATAAATAAAATACAAAAAAATAAACAATAAACAACATAATGAGGTATAAGAGGAATCAAAGATTAGAGTATTACAAAGTAAACTGTAAGAAAACAAAATATTGAAAGAGATTTGAGATTCGAGTATAAATGTATCTCTAACTCCTAGAACACGTTTGCCATCCGAAAATATGTTGATGAGCTTAGATTGAATTTTAGCCAAGATATTAGTGTTGGTTTTGTAATTTACCTATACCTGTAACCACTGTGTCATCAGCAAAAGCTGCTATACTATTTAAAGGTAGTATTTTAAATATATCATTGATGTATACAATAAAAAGTAGAGGTCCTAAGACAGTTCCTTGTGGTACACCAATTTTAATTTTACATTTTTTACTTTTAACATGCTTCATTTTGACTACCTTAAATCTATCTGTTAAATAATTTTGAATTGGGTCATGAGCTACTCCTCTAACACCATATTTATATAATTTATTAAGCAATATTTTATGGTTCACTGTGCCGAAAGCTTTGGCTAGGTCTAGAGAAGCAACTGTCGGATTACTGATGTCTATATTAGTATATGGGTCGTTGTCAAATTTTGCGCAGGTAAACTAGTAACGAAACTATTTTATTTTTTTTATTAGTCATAATCAAGCAACCCCTTCAAAATGTAACATTAAATACAAAATACATCGGACTAATAAATATTTATGACTAAAATAAACACTTATATGTTTTTAGTTCTTTTTTAAAGTAACATTGTGGTAATTTCTGGTAACAGAGTGGTTTTCCGTACAAAATTTATGCGTCCCTGGTATCACTCCGTTATAATAAAGATCAAATAATTTCGATTTATACTATATCAAAGTACCAAAAATAAATTAATACCATATACAGAGTATGATTAAAATTTACCCTTTATAAAATATGCCTTAAAACCGGTAAGTATCAAAATGTAATAAGTAACTATATTTTAAAACTTGGTCCCGCATTTAGTGTAAAAGTGTCGGAACACTCTGTTACTAAGTAAATTGTATCTTAAAATAGAGATATGGCTGCTTTGACTTTGTACTAGCTTGCTTGGGAGGTCTGCATGGATCCTGGTTGATCGCTAGGTCTGAGGGTGGGATACAAGAGTTGTCAATCGTCTTCGTAGCGTTGAACAGGGTTATTTTACGTTCAGTATGTTGACAAGGTGGTAAATTTTATAAATATGAAGGAAAAAGTGTACTTTAAGCTTTACTTTCTGACTTATGTCTTATGGAATGTAAAATTTACCACTCTGTTACTACACAATTCTGTTACTAGGGCGTAGTAACAGAGTTTTTAAGATGGTATCAGAGTTGAACAGATGAACAGATATGCCTATGTTCTTTAACTTTGGACTTAAATTTTAGTAAGGTGAGACTACATGGGTCGCTATCAAATTTTGCGCAGATAAACTGTAATATGTAATATTACTATACGTTAATTTGTTAGATATTTATACGATCATATGTTATAATTAGGTTAGTTGTCTGTCAAAATTCTAGACGTAACAGAGTTGTTTTTATTTTAAATTAATGTTTGTTAAGCTTAAAAAAATGTTTAAATTCTAAATGTAATTATAAGATAGAAGACTGTAATCAACACTAATGCCAAAATATTTGTGACTGAATTGTTTAATGTCATAACAAAAGGTAAAACACAATGATAACAGAGTAAAATACACCCTTACTCACAAAATCATGAATTATTCATAAACCATTAGTTTAACATCGCTATAACAAACCAAAGTTCAATTGTTTTAACAGACATAGACAAAAAAAAGTTAAGTTTAAATATATTTAGTTTTTTTTTTAATTTATTATTTTAATTAACGGTTACCTGCGCAAAATTTGACAATGACCCATATCTAAAGTCAGTGATCGATGCTAACGCATCCTTTGTACCTTTATTTTAAAAAAAAAACCATACTGATGACAACTAATAATGTTACAATCTATAACAAAAGAGTACAATCTCACATGAATTATCTTATCAAAAATTTTCGCAATATTAGAAATAAGTGATATCGGTCTTATGGTGGTCTTATAGTGTAATTAGTCATATGGTGTTTATCACCAGATTTAAAAATCGCCAATATTTCCGCGCATTTGGCCAGATACCTTTTGATAAACATATATTAAATATATATTCTAATATATTGGATATAATAGGGATTATAGTTTTGAATACTTTTGTTCTTATACCATCCACCGTACCGGCCTTTTTCCTTTAGATCGTTTACTATATATAAAATTTCAGAGCAATTAGTAGGTTTCCAGAAAACGGATTTAGGATTATAGCTTATGCCATCGTCAACTGTAGCAGCACTTGTAGGCATTTTAGCAGCTAAATTTGAACCAATATTACTAAAAAAATCAACAAAGTTATTAGCAATATTATTTGTATTTGTCAACTTAGGAATGACTTTGTTAATATGATCAATGTAATTGACAGAATTTATCTTTTTACCTAGCTCTTTATTGATGAATTGCCATAGATCCCTACTAGTTTTAGACTTAGAAGAAGCTTCTTTGGTGTCAAAATTTATTTTCGCATTTTTTATTAGTTTATCAAGTTTTTTACAGTAATTTAAGTATTTCTTTCTTAGATATAAATTATTTTTATCGCGCTTCCATGAGTTATATAATTTTTCTTTCGTTCGACATGATTTCATTAAGCCCGGCGTGATCCAGTCAGTCCTAGCTTTGTATTTACGCGCTTGCTTCTTAAAAGTAAATTCCTTCCTGATTAAGTTTTGTATTTTGTTTAATAATTTTTCAGTTGCTAAATTAGGATCCGTGACAGCTAACAGGTCTGACCAATCAGTACGATTGCAATTATGTATTAATTTGTTATAGCATAAAAACGATTTTTTTTCTCTTTGTTTTTTCTTGTTTGTCAAGATTCATTGTAAGGAAGAGCGGATAATGAGCAGCAAAAAGTTGCATAAGTGTGACAGATTTACAATTTATTGCTTTAGATTTAATAAACATGTTGTCAATACAGAAACCACCGTTGTCGTTTGGCCTAGTAATATTGTTAAACATTGGTATATAATTCATTTCGAGCATGCTAGTTAGGAATAAATCTGACTGCTCATCAATATTGTTAATATTAATGTTAAAATCTCCTATTATTATTATAATGGTTGTTAAATGTTGTATTGTTTTCCATATGAATTTTTAGATTTTGTATAAATTCAAGATTGGCGAGGTCATGATACCTATATACACCAGCAATTTTAAGTACACTATTTGATGTTATATTAGCAAAGGTAGAAAGAAAATTGCACCTACCCACCCTCTCCGTCGTTGTAGTTTGCTCGAGAGAATTCGAAATATAAATGACGACTCCATCCGATTTGTTTATGAAGCTACCGTTATAATAACATGTATAATTTTCTAATGTGAACATGTTAGGGCAAATAAGGTTCCAAGTTTGGGTGCAGACGATTACATGCGGTTTGGTTAGTAGAGATGTTACCAGTAATTCCAATTTTTTCATAGTTTGCGTTTAAACTCCTGACATTAACGTGTAAGAAAAGTAAACCAGAATCTTTCAAAATATAGTTTAGGTCTTCTAAATTTTCTCTTCAATGTAATTATTAGAATCAGACATAATTGGTAAGTAGTTATATATTAGTTATTAGAAGTTTGTTGGTAAGGAAGATTCTTTTCTTTGGCCTGGGAACTTACGAAGATAATTTGGTATTTTTGGTAAGGTAGGGTAATCAGTTATATTTAGAAGAGTTTGGATCTTGCATTTTAGGTATTCACACTGGGTTGTATTATTTGGGTAATGATTTGTGCATTTAATTAGACCATATTTCTTGTTGTAGAATTCACAATTAACACACTTAAGAATTTCAGATTTGCAGCTTTCTGTTGAATGGTTACCAGCACATTTTAGACACTTGACCTTGTTCATACAATTTTTGAAGCTATGGTTTAAACGTCCACATTTGAAGCATAAGTTTATATTGTTATCATCGGACACGCTACAACACTGGTTATCAATGAATATTTTGAAACCATTTTTTAGGACAGTGCTGTATACTTCAGGTGAACCCTCCATGATCACAGTGCGTTGTTTCATTGCATTGCTAAATTCAGAGATTATAGAGAAATCACTATTTAACATGGACGGGTTTCTGTTTTTAATGTCCTCATGGAGGTCACATAAGTTCATATCATTTTGAACATCAAATATTTTTAATCTAGGTAATGCACTTCCACTAGATAATCATTTTTAATTTTTCATTTAATAAAGCCGTTGTTCTTTTGACATCGTCCTTGTTTTTACATTTAATAGTAACTTCTCCAGTCTTGTAAATTGAAACTTTTTTGATAGGTACTGAGATATCGTCCAGTAATGCTTTTTTAACATTTTTATCTACTTCACGATTGTTTTTATCTTTTGCTTTAACTATGATGTTAGGTATGACTTTCCTAGTGTTATTATTATCAATCTTAGCCATGTCTGCATAACTGACGAAATTACTTTTACTCATAGCATTTTGTCCTTCAACTAGTTCTTTCAGTAATACATTTTTGTTTTTAAGTTCTTGGTTCAGTTGTTTCAGTAGTTCATTTTCAACCCTCATTATAGGAAGTTCATCATCAATGATAGTTTCAACTATAAGGGTACTTTCACTTGTTGCATTCGGTTTAATACTACTCCGCAGCTCCTCATTCATCTTGTCTTTTTCATACAGTTTTGTTTGAATTATAATCGTACGTGCATCCTTGCTTAAATCAATGTTTTGGAAATCCCTTTTAGAGGTAAGGTCGTCCATGTGGTGGGCTGGGCAGACCACTAGAATATCACTTATGTATTTATCCATATTTAATCTGTTAAAGTCATTAACATGATAAACACTTTCGCAAATTATACAAATCACTATTTTCGGTACTTTTATATTCAAATGACACTTAAAAATTTTAGGACTACTCATTGCGACGTCCGCATCTCTCGCCATTTTGACTCCGAAAAAATTAGAGGTAGAAACATTTTCTTTATCTTCGAAGTTTTGAGTAAGGGCTGAATTTTTTTGAGTGATAGGGTGATAGTAGTCGCCTCTTAGACCTCCTATTTCCGACATCCCGCATGTTGTCATGTCCAGCGTCGGTTTCAGACATGTCTTGGCAAACACCAGGCAGCGATTTTTCTGGGTTTTATATCGTTTTTATGGGTGTGAAGATGCTGCTTTACTTCAGGGTTTGCCGATGCTTCATTGGGAGTGGTTTAAGCTCATTATCGATATTTTTATTCGAAAATTAGGGAGCGTAAAAATAGTGTTTGTCACTTTGATAGCATGGCACACGGTATATTAAATATACAATATTTATATAACATACAATAACAAAACAATTATTTAGAACATACAATAACAAAAATTTATTTACCAAAATTTAAGTTTATTTTACTTGAGTGCTTAGCGTGTTTTTTTTTGTGTGCTTAGAGCCCCTCTGTACCATTGCAACGCTCCCTAATTTTCTCTGGTCTGGTACTGCCCCCCCTGAAAGTCTCAAACGTCCACGTGGTGGCGTTTTTGACCACGTTGAGAACCTATGGTTTAATAGATACTACACCGCAAAAAGTCGCTCAAGATTTTTTTGTAATCGAAATTGGACTTAGCCAGCGACAATTGGATATGACACGTGCCGCGATTTGAAGAGTATTCCAACGTTATGGGGAAACGGGATGCTTTCATAGACGACCTGGTACAGGCAGAAGTATATTAACAACGGTTGGGGATGACTGCTTCATTGTATCAACATCATTAAGAAATTGTCACCTTAATGCTGTTCAACTGCAAAAACAGCTCCTTAAAGTACGAAGAGTATTTAGAAGAGCTATTAGTCAGTGGACATTAAGACGAAGATTGCTGGAAAGTAATTTGACCCCGAGACACCTTCAGTTAATCAAAATCTTACCTCAGCTCTATCGTCAAGCACGCCTGCGTTTTTCAAGGGATTATTTAAATTGGACTTTGAAACAATGGGGTCTGTTCTGTTCTCAGATGAGACCAGAATATACCTCTATGGTAGCGACCGTTGAAGAAAAGTGTACCGGAGATCAAGAGAGCGATTTTCAGAATGATGCATTGAAGAGCGGATAGCTTGTGGGGGTGGTTCCTACATGACCTGAGGTGCAATTTCTATATTAGCACGAACCGCCCCTGTTTTCATCATTAGGGGTGCCTGTGGTACGTGGTACCTTGCGTCAACAACATTGCAGAAGTATTAATCTCTAAGCCTGACAATTCGAAGCCGCACGCCGCAAAGATTACATTACAGAAATCGGTTTTCAGATTGAAGTGGCCAGTATGCAATCCCGACCTAAATCCGTTGGAACATTTTTGGTATGAGCTTAAACGAATCGAGCTAGGCTCATGCACCAACCTCGATCCCAGAACTTATTGTTGAAGTGGAAGAAGTGTGGCTTAACATCCCACAAGAAACAATATCGAACTTGATCTATGCCTAATAGTATGAGAGATGTTATTAGGGCTAGCGGGGGTCATATCCATTATTAACAATTAAATGTAAATTTAGTTAATTGTCGATAACTATATTTCTTTTAGTAATAAAAAAGAGTTTATTTTTTTATGAGTTAATTCCACAATTTTAAATAAAATAAACCGAAACAAAATTTAATAAAATTAAACTCATGTGAACTATTATGATGAACTATTATATGAACTCTTTCGAGGTATCTCCACCTTGCAGTGGTGAAGGAGCTTGAGTATCTTATTGACCCTATGAGCTAAGTCGGCGGTAGCACAGCTACTGGCGGGGACTACCGTGCCGAACGGGTCAAAGGTGAAAGATCAGATTAAGAGAGATACATACCCTACCCTGCTGTAGTGTCGTGGCCAAGGGTCCGCACAAGGGTTAACGACGCCGGAGCAGCTTATCTTTTGGTGATGTCTCTTCCGATATACCGGGCTCTCTGCTGTCAGCTGACTTTGTTCTGCCTGCATTGAGTCTGGGGACCTAGGCTTAACCGCCCGGGTCAAGTGGTATGATATCCACAATAATCTTTGTCTCCAAACTAATGGTGGAACAGCCTATGCCGATAGCTGTGTGGCCACGGGAAAGCGGTGGTCGTCAGTAGGTCGAACTCTTGCAACCAGCCTTCTTGTAGTAATGCGGGGCTCTGCTGCAAGTGACTGTTTATTTCCCTAGTTTCTTGTGGGTTCAAAAATGGATACAACAGAAACAAAAAATAAAGGATCGGGTGACTCCTCAAGCTCTCCCAATACAGAGGCTAAAGACCTCGCCAAAAGTGCAGAAATGCCTATGGAAAGCACTGGGGTGCATACAAAGGAGATAGAACTCCTATTGAGCAGCGACGAGGAACTCGCTGTCAATCTTAAGGGTCTAAAAACAAAAGACCCAAAGAAGCGGCGGATGAGCGGCGCTGCCAGGAAAAGGACGAAGTTCCTAATCAGAACGGGCTTATTGGGATAAGGCATTAGTGCCTATCAATCTCAAACTCTCAGAACCCAATAAGCGTCAGCGGTCTGATGGGAGCAGTCCTGATAAGTGCCAAAGCAAGCGGGCCAAAAGGCAGGCAGTGCCTATGGCTCAGCAAGCGGAGGCAGAGAAGGCAACTGAAAGGCGCAAGATGCCTACAGTAAGCGCCGGTACGGCTACCTACAGCTAACTGGTCAACTCCATAAAGGTAGGAATTACCTGCAAAGGCTACCCTGAAAGCCTTATGACGGAGGACCAAATTAAAGCGGTCCAGAAAGCCATTCTGAATGCTATTGTAAATGGAGAGAGGAGGGCTTTCAAGCCCGCTTTTTTGCAGGAGCATCAGCGTCCAGGATGGTGTGAAGGGGGTGGATGGGAACCACCGCTGACTCCAATGTTGTGACGAAGGATCTGCTGGCCTGCAATTCTTCGAACACTGAGATAGTTTTACCTATCTCGGGATCTTGTTGCTCCTGTGGTCTGGTATTCGTAAGGCACGAAGTTTGTTAAAATGAAAAGTAGTAGACTGTATTTATAACTAAATATTTTATTACATTAAGCCTACAACTACAAGCTAACAATACTTAACAACTTAACAACTGACTTTTTTACAACCTCTAAACAACTTCTTAACAACTTCTTAACAACTTCTTAAGAACTTCTTAACAACTTCTTAACAACTTCTTAACAACTTCTTAACAACTTCTTAACAACTAACTAGTTAACAACTAACTAGACCGGGTTGAGATATTTATATCATCCCGGTGGTGTTCCGTGGGGGTTAGTGCATACCCCTTAATTAAATGTGAGGATGCTACTCCTACTTGACTCCGCCCCTATGCAGCTTAAGAATCGTTTGAGCATAGGACGTAAGTCATAGCGCATATATAATATGTTGACACAAATAACTAAAAAGGTTCCCTGAGAAACTAACAATCTGGTCTACGTGATTATTTTGATTGGGACATTTTTATGTTATACGTGTCTCTCCAAGAATTTCATTTCGGATAATAAAAAATATCCGTGGGAGATGTAAATTCATACACGTGGTTGTCATTTAAAAGAGTTATAAATCCTTTAAGCGTGGGACCGAGGGTTGGAATGTCCCTGAAATCACATGTGGCTTGAAAGGGTTTTATTACGGCGGTCGGATGTCGTAATGGTAATTAAGTATAAGAATTATTGGCTGCCGCACGATAACCGTGGGACCAAGGTTGCGTAAAGGAATTTTCCCAAACACGTGGGTGGTATGGTTTTTATTACAACAGGTTAGCACTGACTTGTGCGAACCAAGAGACTGTTGAATGTGTGAAGGGCCTTGAGACCCAACTCCACCCATGGGAGGGAGCCGATCTGAGGATTGTGGAAGTGGCAGAGATGCCGCGCGACGAAATCTTCATCGGCTACTTCCCAAATAGCATAGAGGAGAAGTCCGAAAGGATTCTATCTCTAGTAGAAGGTCAAAACGAACTCAAATCTTCGGCGTGGAGGGTCCTTAGGAGAAATCCAATAGGCCCAACGCTGGAAATGACCCTGTCGGTGGACAACGCGTCGGTAGGAAAAATCAGGGAGCTCGGGTCCAGGGTCAACTATGGCTCTGGACAGATCTCGTTGAGAGAAAAGTAAAGTGAAAGGGACGGAATCACAGCCCGGCACTTCCAAATTCGGCGATGGGAAGGGGACAGCAGACGCCACCATAAAAACAATGGCGACGTCGCAGGACCTTAATGGTTCTAAGAAGCCTAAGAGGTCCGGCGACTAAAGCATAATAAAGGAATAAGGAGCCATGTTGTGGTGTCAGCAAATAAGCCTGCATCACTCCAAAGCGGCGACCAGCGCCCTACACATGGCCTTCAAACAGGCAAGTGTCGGTATTGGTTTTCTGCAAGAACCATGGATTAACCAGGGACTTGTCAGGGGCCTACCTACTGACATATGTAAGCTGGCTTATGACACTAGCTGTTCTAAACCAAGAGCAGTGCTGATGCTCAGAAAGAATATTAATTTTGTACCTGTTCCAGAATTCAACACAGGAGACCAGGCAGTGACAGTCGTGGAGATCCCGACGAAAGGGGACAAGAGGCACATTATTTTGGCCTCGCTCTACTTTCCAGGTGATATGGACAAGCCTCCACCAGAGGAAACTATACGCCTCGTGGACTGGTGCAACAAAAATAACAAACACTACATTCTGGACTGCGATGCCAACGCACATCATACGGTGTTGGGCAGCACGGATACAAATAATAGAGGTAAGCAATTACTCGAATAATTATGTACTAACGATGTGGCGATCGTTAATACGGGCTGTAAACCCACCTTTGTAAACGCAATCAGACAGGAAGTTTTAGATTTGACTCTAGCTGATGCTTTTACAACAGAGTTAATCATAGATTGGCGAGTTCTCTACGAGCCAGTAATGTCAGACCACCAAAAGATTGAGTTCCACTTAGGTGAGGCACAGAATGTGATAATAGAGCGTAGGAACCCTAGGTGTACTGACTGGGAACTCTATAAGGAGATCCTCGGACAGGAAACCGAATGTCTCCGCCTCATTATAAACACAACAGACGAGCTGGAAGCAGCATCGTCTCATCTAAAAGGCGTTCTAACACACGCCTACGAGACTATCAGCCCTCTCAAAGAGATGCAGAAATCAAGGGCTGTTCCCTGGTGGAACAAAGAGCTAGGACGTCTGAGAAAGACGGCCAGGAAAGCCTTCAAAGGTGCGAAAAGAACAGACAACTGGGAAGCCTACAGAGTAGCACTTACTGATTACAACAAAGAATTGAGAGGGTCGAAAAGGAAAACCTGGCGTGGCTTCTGTGAGGACATTGATCAATGTGCCCCAACGGCAAGGCTGCAAAAGGTTTTGACAAAGGACCACTGAAATGAAATCGGGGTTATTAAGACACCGATTGGTAAGTATACCAAAGATTTAGAGGAAAGTCTTAGCGTTTTACTGCAGACGCACTTTCCTGGCTCTAACTCAACCATAACTGGTGAAAGGATAACGCGGATGAAGCACCCAACCAAAATCTCCAAAGACATACCAAAAACCATGTTTACTGTTCAAAAAGTCGCATGGGCTGTGAACAGTCTCAAGCCATTTATGGCTGCCGGACCTGATTACATTTTCCCGGCAATGCTGCAGAAAGGGATCGAAACCATAGTCCCCTGCATTGCTGAGATATTAAAGGCCAGCTTTCGACTGGCGTACATACCGCTGGAATGGAAAGAGGCCGGGAAAGAGGCTGGAATGGAAGGTGATATTCATATCTAAGGCAGGGAGCAAGCCTCAAGACCTGGAAAAGTCCTACCGACCAATTAGCCTCACTTCCTTCCTCCTGAAAACAATGGAAAAATTTGTGGACAATCACATACGGTGCGAACCTCTTAAAAAAAGTCCTCTCCATAAGCATCAATACGCTTATCAGCCAGGCAAATCCACAGTGGACGCTCTACACGAGATAACGAACACATTGGAGACAGCGCTGGACTGCAAAGAAATTGCAGTAGGTATCTTTATAGATATAGAAGGAATGTTTGTCAACACAACCCGTTTATCAATAAAGAGTGCAGCCACCAACAAAGGGATCGAAGACCCTATCATTGAGTGGATTCAAAACATGCTGACCAATCGTAAAATTACAGCAGCACTGGGGGGATCAACGAGGACGGTAACCACAGAGAGAGGGTGCCCAAAAGGGGGGGTGTTATCGCCTCTGCTGTGGTGCCTGGTCGTTGATGATCTCCTCGATGTGCTAACAAAGAACGGGTATAAGGCGGTTGGCTATGCAGACGATGTTGCCATCATAATAAGGCGTAAGTTTGGTAATACAATCATGAACCTTGCACAGAGTGCACTTAACACCATCAACTGTTGGAGCAAGAAGGAGGGCCTTAGTATCAACCCGAGCAGAACAGTAATGGTCCCCTTTAGCTGAAAGAGGAAGCTGAACTTGAAAGCTCCGAGCATGGAAGGTCAGATGTTAGAGTTTTCCGAGGAGGTGAAATATCTAGGGGTAATTTTGGAAAAGTAACTCACTTGGAACTCGCATCTGAACAAAACGCTCTCAAAAGCCACAACGGCCTTTTGGATCTGCCGTAAGCTTTCTAGGAAAACATGAGGACTAAAACCCAAAATGGTCCTTTGGTCTTACACAGCAGTGGTAAGACCGATTATCACCTACGGTTCACTCATATGGTGGTACAAAACAAAGGAAATAAAGACCCAAGTGCTTGGGTATAACAGGAGCGATGCAATCTACTGCAACCACAGCAATGGAAGTTCTGTTGGACCTACTTCCACTGCACAAACAGGTAGAAAAGGAAGCTCTTCTCAGTGCTCTGAGACTAAGGTGTACATCGCCTATTCAGAGACACATGAAAATAAGGGAACAAATCGAAGAGAAATTTCTGAAGCAGCCCTGGGACGCAATGTCTACAGAATACGACTTTGACACAGCCTTTGAAGTGGTCATCAATTATCGCCAAAGCAGTGTTCAAAGAATCGAAAACCTGAAAGACAAAGCGTCCATGTTGTGCACCGACGCATCAAAAACTGCTAAGGGTACAGGAATTGGCATATACAGCCGGAGTCACAGGGAGTCCACGGCATTGGGCCAGGCTCCCACGGTACTACAGGCTGAAATTATAGCCATTGAAAGATGCGCACAAATATGCCTAAAGAAACGTCTTAAAGGTGTGCAAATGTACATCCTAACGGACAGCCAGGTAGCTCTAAGGAATTTAAAAGCCCACAACTTTAATTCCAAAGTAACCTGGAACTGTAAACAAACACTAAAGCAACTGGTGAAAGGTAACAGACTCACGCTAAGTGGTCGCCGGGTCACCAGGGCATATATGGGAATGAAATGGCCGACGCACTTGCCAAAAGCGGGGCCGAGGCTCCCTTCTTGGGCCCGGAGCCAACTTGTGGGCTTACAAAGGCCCACTTAAGGCAGGGGACTAAGGAATGAGAAGAAGAGCAAAAGCAAACCCACTGGAAGGACACGCCAGGACAGCGGCAAGCTAAAATGCTCATAAACTATTCTGCTGCAATAATGCAGCAGATGCTAAGCTTCTCTAGAAGAGAAATCAGAACTTTGGTAGGCATACTCACAGGACATTGTCCGGTGAGATATCACCTACACAAAATGGGAAAGGCAGAGGAAGCTGCCTATAGATTATGTGAATCAGATGAAGAAGCCGCTGAACAGATAAAGTGCACATGTGTAGCGCTAGCACACATAAGGCTTGCCCACTTCGGGGTCGCAAGATTGACTACCTTGGAACTGAGTAGCAAGCCTCTCAGGAATATCTTAGACCTCGCTTACGAAGTTGAATTCCTGGGAGAATAATTGTAGTAGGGCACAATAGATCAAGTTGGTCGCAGTGTAGAAAGGCTTTGCAGCCAAACGACCCCCACAAAAATAAAAAATAAACTCATTTGAAAGTATTGTCTGTCAAACGGCATATCTCTTTATTTAATCTCATAAATAGTTAGAGTCAAAATTTGGGCAAAAAGTGGGCCGATTTCTATGTTTATTTATTAAATTTAGCTCGGCTTCTTAATCAATCCTATAATTGATCACGCGATACAAAAACATAAGTTGTTCATTGCAGTTTCAGATCAAATCAAAAGTCTAGTTACTTATTTTAAGCAATCTGTATATGGATGAGTTACTAATGGAACAACAGAAATCTAGCAAGAAGTTTTAAACTTAGTTCAAACCGTATGTACTAGGTAGAATTCCTGTTTTGATATGTTACAGAAATTTGTTGAATTGTCAGCAGTTGTAGCCAAAGTTTTACCTGAAAGAAGCCAGAAGCATAAGGAAGTTCCGAATATGGTTACATCTTCTGAACTAATCGTCGTGCGTGATTTGATCGAACTTCTTGGACCGTTTAAACAAGCTACGGGAGATTACATTTTAGATAGTTTAATTATCCCTCTGACGAATTTGTTACGTCAGGAAATAGAGCAAATCACATCGGCTACAAAGATTAGAAAATCTGTCCAAGAAATTTTTTTGAAGGGAATCAAATACTGATTCGAACCTTTAGAAGCTAATAGTTTACTTGCGAAGGCCACTATTTTAGATCCTAGATTAAAAAAGTATATTTTACAACTTAAAAGAATAGTTCTCGAGCTGTAGAGGAGCTTTCCGAGGAAATTCGTTTGAAACACCGACGACGAGGACAGGTCTCACCTAAACAAACAAAAACACGAAATAACACATAAAATGGTACACGAAAATCAATGTATTCTACATCTGGTATGATGACTGATATTTTCACGCATGTATTGTCTTATTCTTCTTTATATGGCATCTTCTTTCAGGAGGATTGCAATCATCATCGCTATCTTCACCTTGGAAGCGGCAGCTCGGAATAACTCTTGGGATGTGGTATCATACCACTCTCTCAGGTTACGCAGCCATGAGCATCTGCGTCTACCGATGTTCCGCTTGCCTATTACTTTGCCCTGCATTATCAGTTAAAGCAGCTCATAGTTTTCTCCTCTGGCTATATGGCCTAGATATTGTAGCTTCCTTCTTTTTGTTGTTTGTAAGTTGTTTGTATTATATATTTCACGTTGTTTATTCATGCGTTCCATTACACTAATGTTCGTCACTTTGTCCGTCCATGGTATTTTAAGCATTCGTCTATAGCAGGGGTCTCCAAACTACGGCCCGAGGGCCACATCCGGCCTGCGGACAGATTTTGTCCGGCCCGAGGAGAGCTAGCATACTTGAAAACTCCTTTTAGAGAACATATTTTTTATAGCAAATTAATTAATTTAGTTTACTGATGTATTCTAATTTTATGTTGAATAATTATTAATATGACATCTACATTGATATGGTCATGGGCTAACTACTCATAACATTGTTGTAGGCTTATTGTTATTGTTTTTGTGACAAGTTGGATAAAGAAACACAGAATTGTAATGAGTAAAGACATGTATAATATGAAGTAAATTTAACTTCATTATATAATAACTAACAAATTATTGAAATGAATCCAACTAACATTTTATACATTTTAAATAAAAACATAACTTATAACAAGCATAATGACATATGAAATACTAATGAGATTTATGTAATTGAGATTTTCCACTGACAATAGTTTGTAGTTGTGGACTAATTTTACTTGTACCAATTATTAAAAGAGATTTAAGATGCTCATCAGTTAATTTAGATCTGTAAACATTTTTTGTGTACTTCATTTTGGAGAAGGTCTTCTCACACAAATCAGTAGTACCAAAAACAGAAAACGGCCCACGAGCAAATTTATGCAAATTATCAAATTGTGTCAGTGGAAGACTCTTATAAAATTCCAACAAAGATGAGTTTTGATATTTGTTCTTAATTATATCACTGCACTGTAGATCAATCATTTCCATTTGAAGTTCCGGGGCTAGGGTTTCAATGTCAGTATCAAAAGGATTCTGAAAAATCTTAATTTGATTCGCAATGGCATCAAAGTCCGAGAAACGAGTATCAAAATTTATTTTCAAAGCACTCAAAGTTTCGATTGCAAAATCGATAGGAAACTCAGTCTCAGTGGTGTGGCTGAATATTTCACATGTTTTAAAATGTGAAAAACATTTACTTCCTAGTTGTGATTGAAACAGTATCAATTTCTTCCGGAATGATTTGATATTAGTGTATAAATCAGGAAGATGCTGGTTTTCTCCTTGCAATCTCAAATTCAGTTCGTTCACATGTTTTGTCAAATCAACATAGAATGCTAACTTCCACAGCCATGCGTTGTTTTGTAATTCAGTAATGCTTTTCATTCAAAAAAATTTCGATCACTGCTCGAAGTTCAAAAAAGCGCTGAAGGACTTTCCCACAACTAAGCCAACGTACGGCAGTATGATAAGGTGAGTCATTTTCTCCAATCTCTTCAATAAATTGTCGGAATTGTCGGTGATTCAGCCCAAAAGATCTGATAAAATTAACAGTTGATATGACTGGTTTCATAACTTCAGACATATCCAAACATTTTCCGCACAAAGACTGTTGATGAATGATACAATGTAAGACAAATGGTTTTAAACCACCGTCATTTTCTACAGCCTTTGACACAAGAGCGACCACTCCTTTATCTTTCCCACTCATGTTTTTGTCTCCATCAGTTGTAATACATTTCAAGTTTTTCCATCGAAGGTTCTTTTGATTAATGGCCATTTCAACTCCTTTAAAAATATCTGTACCAGTAGTTGTGCCATGAATACTATACATATCAAGAAGTTCTTCATGCACTTGCTTTTAGCTTTTATCTACTCCTCGAATATAAATCAACACCTGACCAGTATCTGACACATCCGTTGGCTCATCCAAGGCCAAAGAAAACCACTCAACATGTCCATTTTTGTCGAACAGTTGAGAGGATATATTTTCAGCGATGTTTTCTAACCTTCGAGCCACAGTGTTTGCTGACATACTGACAGTTTTTAATAAATTTACCTTTTCGGGGCACATTTCTTCGGCTACTGCAATTATGCATTATTTGATCATTTCTCCATCGGTGAATGGTTTTCCACGTTTTGCAATTACAAGAGCCACACGAAAGCTGGTACGAGTTGCAGCCTCTTGTTCAGTTTTGAGTTTTGTAAATGAAGATTGCTGCGATTTCAATCCGCGCTTCATAGCTTCGAATTTTTCTGTCCGCAAACTTCCTGTATATTTTGAGTAATTTTGAAAATGTTTTGTTTCATAATGACGTTTAATGTTATATTCCTTGAGAACGGCTATGCTTTCATTGCAAATCAAACATTGTTACTGGACTCAATTACGAAATACTGAATGTTCCACTAATCTTTGAATTTTCTGCATTCACTATCAATTTTTCGCTTCTTTTCCATACTACTAAATCACACACAAAAGCAACAATTCAAATCAAAATAATGTTACAAAGATGTCTTAAACTTAAACACGCACAAACACGTTTTAACGAGGTACGCACTATTTTATTTCACAACAGTGTCATAGGAACTGACTTGTGGTTGCGCCACTAGCCTTCTTATATATTCCAATTACTGCCATCTAGAAGTGAGTAGAAGACACCAGAACTTTCTCGAACCAACGAGATTATTCTGTACGTGCTATTAGCGCCATCTGTTAGCGATAGAAGGTACTACCTATTTTCGCTTGTGTCCACCAGATGTCGTGTCACGTTACTCCTCATGGCTCGTACTCTACGACTAATCTAGAAGTTACAGATAATCACAGGAAAATTAATAATATGCAGTGTTGCCGTTTTGCGGACTTTAGTCCGATTTGCAGCCTTTTTTAAACGTTGCGTACTTTTTCGGACTTTTTTTTCATCAGTGGACTATTTCACTTTTTACCACCGGCAACAATGATAATATGGTTTTGGCCCTCGGAACTTACTAAAGTAATCAGTATGGCCCTAAGGCTGGAAAGTTTGGAGACCCCTGGTCTATAGCACCACATCTCAAAGGCTTGTAGCTTCCATGCTTCCATTCCAAATAGTAGAATGGAGAACTGATACGCAAATACAGTTTTAGTTGTCTATCACAAAGAAACACACGCATTTTAAGAAATGCGTGCTTCTGGCCATTTCAATTCTGGTTTTAATTTCTATGGTTTGGTCTATGGTATTGGATATCCATGTAACAAGGTATATATATTTAGTTGCCTTTTCTATACGCGTGTTGTCGATGAATAGGGCTTGATATTGTGCTCTGCTTTTTGTTATGACCATGTACTTCGTCTGTTTCCGATTCGTCTTGAGACCGTATTGTATATCGATGTCGTTTAGCTTGTTTGTTAAACTCTGAAGGTCTGCAAGATTCTCTGCTATAATAACAGTATTATCGCCATACCTCAAGTTGTAACCGTCTGACCATTTATTGTGATTCCAGTGTGTCCTTCAATTATCGCCCCTTTGTATATCTCTTCGGAGTATAGATTACACAGTATTGGGGACAGTATATAACCCTGTCGTTTGGTTTAGTGGCTGTTTGGTTCCAATAAAGTGATTCAATAATCAAAATGTCTCTCAAGTCGATGTTTCGTTGTTTCAATGGATCTATTAGAATATCATGGCGTACTTTATCAAAGGCCTTTTTATAGTCTATGAAGCATACGAATCTAGGTTCATGTCTAAACATCTATGCGTTAATACATTAAAACTGAATAATGCTTCCCTTGTACTAAAACCATTCCTGAAACCAAATTGAGTGTTTCCTATGTCATTTTCTAGATTGTTGTATTGTCTTTTATGAATAACTTTTGTGAGAAATGCTATTAGTGTATGACTCAATAGACTAATAGTCCTATGGTCACTACATTCTTTGGCATTTGGTTTTTTTGATAAAGTTATGAAGGTATATTTTATCCATTCTTTAGGTATCAGTCCGGTTCTGTATATTGTATTAAATAGATCTACCATAATATCGAGCCGATCCTCATTTATTAGTTTTAAGAGTTCGCTTTTGTATTTCGTCTCACCACACTGCTTTTCGGCTTTTTAATATCTTTATGGCATAGAGAACTTCTTCTTTCAATATGTTTGGTCCTTCTGTCATATTCTGCTTAGTTCTAGTACTTCTTGTGTCATTAAAGAGTTCTTCTATATATTCTTTCCACCTTATTAGTTTTAGTGCTGGTTCTACTATGATCTTCCCTTTTTTATTTTTAATAATGATGGTTTTCGCGATGTTCCTGTTATATCTTTGATTTCGTTATGTAAATTTCTATTTTCGTATTTTGATTGTAGCGCTTCTATATATTCACATCTTGCAGTAACCCATTTTTCTTTTTCTTTCCGGATTTTCCTTGTTATGTTTTTTGCAGCTCTTTATATTTTTTGGGATTACTTTTGTGTTTCCCTCGATCTTCCATAAGGAGGAGGATTTATTGTGTTATACATTTTTGTTTAGATTTTGTGTTGTCTGGTATCAATTGATGTTTACTTCCCTTTATTAGTGCTGCTTTGATATTATCCTATTTCTTATCTATATCTGGGATTGTAGTTTTTTGTCGTATTTCATTCATTTTTATATTAATCTCCTTAACTCCAAAATAACGATGTGTTATTTTTTAAGTTTTTCTGTTGCTATCTTGTTATTCTTTATTTTAAATTTTAGTTGTTTTAATTTGATGTGAACTCGGGCGACTACTGGGTTATGGTCTGAACCGATGTCTGCCCCAGGGTAGGTTTAAACTGCTGTTGTACTATTTTTGAAGCTCTTTTTTATGGCGACATAATCAATTGGGATTTTACTATCTTTTCTCCATTATGTTGTGGAGACTTCCATGTATATAGTGTTCTTTAATGAAGTTTGTAATAGGTATTAGTTATTACAAGATTCTCTGATTGGCAGAATTCTGTTAATCAGTCGCCTCTTTCATTTCTTTCTCTAAGTCCATATCTACCCACAATATCCTCTACTGCTCCTTCGCCCACCCTCGCATTAAAATCCCCCATGACGATAGTAACATCTTGTTCTTTGGTGCTTTCGAGCACCGTGTATAGTTCTGCATAATACTGTTCGATTTCGTTATCAGATTTATCCGCTCTTGGTGCATACATCTGTATGATACTAATGTTTCTATTATGCGAAGGCATCTGTATCAGCATAACTCTATTAGGAGACTAAGCTGGTCACTGAGTTATGTATATTTTTTTTCACCATGATACCAACTCCGTATTTATTATATTTATCGGTACTTCCTGATAAATACATAACCGAGTCGTATGTGTGATGGATTCCAGTTCCTGGCCATCTTAAGTCACTTATTCCGAGTATATTCAGTAGCAATCTTTACATCTCTACTGTTACATTATAAATTTTGCCTGCTAAAGAGGTTTATAACATTCAATGCACTTATTTTCATGGCTTTTTTCCAAACTGTCCCCCCGGAGATGAAATTGGAGGACTTTTTACTCCGGTATATTTCTTAATCTTAATATTAACCATGATGATTATTTTACTAGGGATATCCAAAGGGATTTTTACTGCCGTGGTTTCCCGTTGCCATTTCTTGATTCATCCGCCCTTAGGGACGATTTCCCATCCCAAGGACAAGAGCACCCTCTTGTCCTTGCTCTTGTCAGCTTGTCCACCCGTAGCTGTTGGCCAATAAGAGGTATCTGTTTATCCCGGCACATATTCGGTCGACAGAGCCTCGTTAGTTTATTAGCAAGGTGTACTACGTTCAAGTGAAGTTGTCGTTTTGGTTGGCTTTTAGTGCCATCACCCCCTACATCCCTGATATGTATTGTCAAGAAATCACATATTGCTCAACAATATTTAATCGCTCCTGAATGGCTTCCTCAATAAATATAGCTGTACGCAATAAAAGAGGTCAGGAGAACATAAATAATAAATACCGAGTATTTCTAAGATTGTCTAAAAATTATATATTTGATTATAATTAAGGATAATGATTAATATTGGTAATGTATTTTTAGATTAATCATTGATTGAAATCTGCTTTTTCAATTGAAATTGCAATTCTTTAATCCTTTCATTGACGATAATCTCAACCAAATCAATCGATTTTATCGAGTTTACGACCTACAACGCAGTTTTTTTAAGCTTCAAGCGAGATTAGATTTTGGATTGACAATTACAAACTTATTTTTTTTTATTCCGGTATTCGGAGTTAAAAATAATATTAATTTTTTAATCTATTACATTCGAATTGAGAATTAAAAAAAAATATCAACAATATGGAAACAGTGTTTAAAATTTTTATTTCGATAATATGAATTAACAATCAAAAGATTTTTTATTTTTCTATTCCGAATTAAAATCTAAAAAAACATATTTTAGCAGTAACTCAACAAGTAATCAACAAAATTCAAATTGAATTCAAATACATTGAAAACAATGATTTGTTTTTGTTGGATTATTGAAAAAACGGCAAAGTGTGTGTCGGGCCACGCGCAATGTAGGGTTCCGTAGTTGCCATTCTTACTCTTATTTGCGCAAATTAATTATAATTATATTTAACTAATAATAACTTAATCAGATGACATTGGTGTTGTCGAACTTGACGTTCAACGTAACCAATAATATATTGTTAAATGAGACGGCTGCCGCTCGATTTGTTAAATTTTATAAGTTGGTCGACTATTACTCGTAAACTAATAAAGTCTACTTAACTGTGATATTTTTCCTTTTAACTTCGTTATACATAATACCATTGTGAATTTTTTCACATATCCAGAAACAGCCATTTCGCTGGCAGTGGAGGGACACAATTGACTCTAACAAAAATTAGCAATTTGAGGCTTAATATTTCACAAACGGATCCCTTAATCGAAATATTGTTTTCACAAACCTTTAATATTTTTGAAAGACCTATCCAACGAAGCTCCACATCATGGGGTAGACGAGAAAAAAAAACGTTCCCACTTTAAGTGTAGAGAAGGTACCCTAGAAAAAAAAAATTCAAGATTTTATTTTACCACTTTGTCGGCGTGACAAATCTGTATATCCTTGTCAAATTACAGCTTTATATTTCTAATAGTCTTTGAGCTAAACTGCGGACAGACCGACGGACATATTGAAACTAGAGGGTTCCTCGTTGATTACAACGGTACCCTAAAAAAAGATTTTTTTTGAGTTTAGAACAATAAATCGATATATTTTTGGCAAATATACCAAAACGATGGAATATACCAACCAACCCAGCAAATATACCAACGAAAAATTAAATGGTTTCTATTATCAATTATTAGAGAATCTATATTAAAAATAGGCTTACATTTAGTTGATCAGTAAGATTCAGTAAGATCAGTTGATAAGTTAAGAACCAAACATATTTTAAGTAGAAAATTTATTTTGATCAATGTGTTTTTCCCAGATAAAAATTAATCTTTGACTGGTAAAAAAATATATGATGTGTACTACTAAAAATACAATTTGTTCAGATATTTTGCTCGGGAATAAATTCCATTTTGATTCTCAAAAAAAACTTAAGTTTAATACAACTTTATAATATGTATTTTTTTCAATATTATCAGGTATAATCAGGTATAATGTATTGAGGTTATTTTAATAATAATAAACATGATTTCTAATTGAAACTAAAGTAAAAGAATGTATTAACCAAAACTAAATTAACACGTTGTACAGTTAGACTTAAACCACGTTGACTGACCGGATACAAAAGGTGGCGCCGTCAGTGTTACAAAAGATAAACAAAAATACAGGGTAGTATTAAGCTAAAATTTAATCCAATATAATGGTAGTTATCCAGGATGAAAATGCTTTATTTTTAAACTTTTGAATGTTGACTCAATTGTCGGAGCAACTTTCATTTAATTCTCCTGACGCTTGGATAGAATCCCCTGCTAGAACTAATTTGACTCTCCTCTTGGGCGAAAATGAGAACTTATTTATTATTTTTAGTCCACTGATAAGTAGATGTCCACATGGGCAATGTAATCGTCGGTATTTTCAAAATTTTGTTTAAACAGAGTTTTGTAGTCGTTCGACCATAGTGGAACGCTTTCAAGAGCAACCGATTGAAAATGTTTCAATGAAAGCCGTTCCAGGAGGGTAAGTTTTTATATCTTTATTAAATTCTTCAAAGCCGTTATTAGTACTTGGTGCATGTTTCAAAAAGCTTCGTACCAATTACTATTATCGGACAGCCACTTTCTTTCTAAATAATTTTAAAAAGCTTGCTCCACATTGCAAGTTTAATAGCTTTTTCGAATATATCTGGAAATGAAGAAAATTGAGTTAATATCACTCAGAATTAGGGAACGGTTTTTTTTCCACATCACGCTGTACGCGCTTCTGAATATTCTTCCTCATATGGGCCCACCAGATGATAACCAACTTATCAGCTCCGAAAATCTCTATGCAGGCGTTTTGAAACCTTTTTGTAAAACCGCCTTTCAACACGTTAGGTTCAAATTTGTTATCAATTAATTTTTGTGATGTGGTAAATAACGCCCTAAAGAGAAACTCGAAATCTTCCTTCTTCTCATCAATACAAACAGAAAGACTAAAATTGTGAAAATGTTTTCCTAATCTGTAGTACCCACTATTTGAACAGGAAAACCTTTCCCCAAGAGCTTGCAGTAATGATGACGAAAGGGATATACAAGCCTATATATATATATACCTAAAATAACAGAATTTTTGAATAGCCGTGCTTCTAATTCACCAAAACTTATTTCAGTCAAAGCCAAAATCAGTAAAAGTCAATAACCTGATTATACCTGAAGTATTTCTTTATCATAATCCAATCTCTCATAACTATACTCTTTGGTGATGATTCGTGATTTTGTCTATCCTCAGGAGACGATTCCGATGATTCATACTCCGCGACTAGACAACTATTATTCAACTTGAAAGCCTGCAAAAATTATCTATAAATACATTAACTTACCTTATAAAATTATATAATATATCTGTCGGCAACACAAAGTACTTCCTACTCGCTACAACTGTAAGCAAGAACTGCAAGATTCTTAGAACTGTACCCCAGTTTTTTTTTCTTAAAGTTTAATAACCCAGCGAGCACCAGGGCCTATAAGGGCATATAAGTACATTAAATTAAATTGGCAATAAATAACTATTACTACATTACATAAATACTTAAAAATACAACAAAAATATAGAAATATAGAAAGGAGAGATCACACAAACAATACATCAGAACGCGAAGGTCTAAATTGAGCAAGAGTACTTGAAAATAAATCCAAGGATTGTTAATATTTATTATATACATGCGACATACGATGGACGGGGGAATTAAAATGTTATTTACTTCTGGCCATTGATGTGCTAATTACTACGCAGTTACGAGCGTTTTCGCGAGGTACATGCAAGTAAAATTGAGAAAGTAACTCACTATCCACAATAATGCCATTAAATAGTTTATATAAAAACAATAAATAAGAAAAATCGCGTCTCATTGCTAACTCCACTAAATTGCATTTAGCGAGCAATCTATCAAGTGGGTAGTTACGTTCAGGGTAGATTCCATACTTTTTCAGGTGTAAATATTTCTCAAATTTTAACGCTCTCGAACAGTTTAACATGAACTTCATAGTGAGGGCACCAGACAACTGTGCAATATTCCAACACCGACCTTACATACGAACCATAAAGTTGCATCAAGCAGTCTGTGTTATCAAATTCCCTGGTATTCCTCATCACGAAGCCCAGCATACGCAAGGCCTTTGAATGTGTGGCTAGCTAATGTGGCACAAACGACAAAGATGAGTCCATTATAACACCTAAGTCTCTAATAACTTCGCATATCTTCAGTTGTTGATTGTTTATTGTGTAGTTGTGAAGAACAGGCTTATTTACTCTAAAATAAGACATAACGTAACACTTATTAGTGTTCAACTGTAGTTCATTGTTATGACACCAATCTACTAATGCATCTATATCCTGCTGCAACATATCACAACTATCAACACTGTCAATAACCTTCACAATTTTTAGATCATCGGCATACAAATACACATGAGAGGTAGGACTAAAATTTGCTACAATATCATTAATGAAGATTAAAAACAATAAGGGGCCTAGGTTGGATATACAACATCTACTTCCAGAGCGTTCGACACAAATTGAGTAAATCCGGTCAGATTTGTACATGTTGACTTTCCCTTTATGAAGCCATGCTGGCAATCTGTCAGATGTGGTATAAGATGGCTGTAAACATTTTCGTACATAATAATTTAGAACAACTTAGCAAAGTTTGCTACAGGGCGGTAATTCTTTATATCAGTTTTCGTACCAGATTTGTATATAGCACACACTATAGCAATTTTCCAACACTCTGGATACACAGAAGATCTCATTATTAAGTTATACAAATGATGTAATGGACTACTTAAATAAGCTATACAATCTCGAACGAAGAATGCCGGTATTTGGTCAGCACCCGCTGTAAAATTTGCTTTTATTTTACGTACACATCTCAAAATATCACAGGCGTCGATTGTAAAGCTGTGGAGAGTAGGCATGTTGCTAAATCTGTCACAGAAGTTATCATATATTTGATTGGAATGTCAGGCGTTGTTATCACAGTTAACACTATCACGGGCATCACTGCTAGCGGGAACCGATGAATCTACGATGGAGCTGGTAGCACAACTCTTTTTGAAGACACTACTAAAGTTGGATGCGAAACTATTGACAATTGCAAGCGGGTCCTTCAACATTACATCAGGGTTACTGCTAAAGGTCATTGTTCCAGGAATTCTTGAAGATTCTTTTTTAGCGTTGATATAGGACCACAAATAGGACGAATCTGTTGTAACTCTTTCTTGCGCTCGCTTCACAAAACTTTGAAATGCTTTACGAATCTCTTCTTTAATGATCCGTGATATTTTACATGCCCTTTCTTTATGCGAGAGAAGGCCATATTTTTTAAACATGCTCCAATGATACTTTTTGCATTCTATGGATTTAATGAATTCCCTCGTAAACCAGCATGGATAATTACTTGTCAAATTCACATTCCTGGGTACGTACTTATCAAACAAATACATGATGGTGTTGTTCAAATAATTACAAGCATCGTCGACATTCTGGATGGATTGAATCTCTGTCCAATTCCAATCATTTAGAGCGTTATACAATCCTGGTATATTAGCCTTTTTAAAGTTATAGGACACAAGATTCTCGACTGACACAAATTTTGTGAAGGATTTTAGGTTTAACGATAGATCGATCTCTAAAGAAGGATGATGGTTGTCTTCTCTGACAAAGGGTTTCTCATTACGGCTTACGGAAGCTTCTATTTGTTCAGATGTTAAGATTACATCCAGGCCTATATATGGTTAGAATTTAGAACATTGTTAATCTGAGCGAGGTTGCTAAAACTCAAAACGGAGAGAAAAGACGTAGTAAGACCTGTAATTCTGTTATGTTAAAATCACCCCCTATTATACATGGTCCTGATAATGAAGAGGAGTTTTCTATATGATCGAAGATAACCTCGTAGTTATCGATACTGCTTGCTGGAGGATAATATAGGTACATTAATAAGACTTATAGAAGTGGCACCCAACCAAATTTGGACTAT
This sequence comes from Phosphuga atrata, assembly GCA_944588485.1. Lineage (NCBI taxonomy): Eukaryota > Metazoa > Arthropoda > Insecta > Coleoptera > Silphidae > Phosphuga > Phosphuga atrata. Next base: position 20,035,270 of record OX155896.1, on the reverse strand, counting down.
AAGTAGATCCACTTCCTGAAGCGGGTTGTTGGTACATAGCACTTATTTTCACTAGTTCGTTTGCACGCTGGGGGTGTTCGCGTTTTTTTTTTTTTTTTTGACATTGGAGTCTAAGTGTGTCTGTGATAATTTTGGGCATACGTTTCTCATATTTTAACCGTATGTTTGCCTCTCCGTCATCACATCTTTGCTTGAACTCTTTCCTTACAGTATAGGCCAATCTTCGTTGTCTGACGGTTAAGTCCCTGTTGATGTATATGTCGCAGGGAAATGGTAAAATTAGAAATTTGATCAAATCACGGAAGATGTTAAAATAAAAATTCTGTGAGTCATTTCCCTAAATAAAGTTAGTGTTTTGATCAAATCCCTGAACTGTTTTAGTGAAATGAGGAAATAAAGTAAGTCAGGGCGCCCACGGCTCTACGGTTCGCTTGTTACCAATCCATTTATCTCACCGCTCGCATCCGGCGACCGTGCCGTCATATAAGTAGCGCCCAAACATCACGCGAGGGAGGCTATATTTTTATTATTGTTTTCTATATTTCGAGTTTTATTAATTACCAACCGTAGAAAAATGGGTTCAGATATAGAAAAAAATCAAACACTGACCGAATTAAATTCAAATTTTGTATCTGAAGAACAGTTTAATGAAACTATCAAGTCGTTTTTGAACAAACGGCATGCTACAGAAAAACCTTGGTGGACTCGTGAAAGAATAGAAGAAGCTACCACAGTCGTTGAACAATTTAAATTAGCACCACTACTTAAACTGCAACGGACACTTAAACAGTACTATTATGGAAGAAAATACGATGTTATGGAAGTAGATACTAAAAAATCTTTGATTTTGAAGAGAAAGTCTGACTCCGATGCAGTTGTGAAAATGGTGCCAATGCAAAATTTTTACCACATACTCGGGAAACCCATCTGTCAACTGGTCACGAAGGAAGAGATAAAATGCTGTACAGTTTGAAATCGAAATACCTAATACCTACTTCAGTTGTACTGGAATTTCTAAAACTGTGCACGGTATGTCAGTCTAAAAAAAATCCAAGAAAAGGAATCGTTGTTTGTCCAATTGTATCTAGCGACTTCAATCATCGTGGCCAACTCGATTTAGTTGACTTACAGTCGACCCCAGATAGAAACTACAAATGGTTATTAAGCTATCAGGACCACGCGACAAAATTCAACTTTCTTCGACCGTTGACTTCAAAAAGAGCTGCTGAAGTAGCAATGGAGCTATTAAAAATATTTTTGGAAGTAGGTTGTCCTCATATACTAGAAAGCGATAACGGCCATGAGTTTACGGCTGCTGCCATACAAGAATTAACAAGTTTGTAGCCAACGTGCAAAATTGTAAATGGGACGCCTAGACATATAGCTAGTCAAGAATCTGTTGAGCGATCAAATCAAGATATTGAAGCTATGTTACGTGCTTGGCTAATCGACAATAATACAAAAAAATTAGCTATAGGTTGTTACTTCGTTCAATTCCAGAAGAATTCCTCTTTTCATCGGACCATTAAACGATCACCGTACCAAGCTTTATTTGGAACAGAACCAAAAACAGGACTACAATCTAGTCATATTTCAAAAGAGTCGCTTGAAAAATTTGTTACTAAAGAGGACTTGGATCTACTTCTTAATCCGCAGGACCATGACATTATTTTAACACCAGAAGACTTACCAGCAGCTGCCTTAGAGAACAACAACGACGCTTCAACTTCAAAAGATCTACCAGCATCTGAGTTAATTAATTACAATGCCTCAACTTGAAATGACCTATCAATAGTTAAATTAACCAACATTAATATTTCAATATCACACGATCTACCAGAAACTGAACTCGAACCAGTTAATAACTCTACTTCAACTTCTGCTTCAACAGTTAAAACATCTATAGTGTTAATTGCATTAGAAGGGAAAGTCAGCTGTCAGTGACAATAAAGCATGTTGTGTTGTTTATGAAATGGGATATACTGAAGCCTATTCATGTGACATTTGTAAAAATCCGGTGCACGCAATATGTGGGTATAGAGTAGGCAAAGAAGGATATGGATCGAAAATTCTATGCTATTTGTGCCAAAAAGAAGAGAGCATCAAAGTTCAAAGACTAAATGCTGCAAAACACCTGAAAATATCAGCTGAAAAAATGAAAGAAGTTTCTTTGAAGAAATTTAAAGACGTGTTAGTGGATTCCACTGTTTTGGTGTATGTACCTAAGGTAGATAGAGGCCCATTAGATGGAAATAACATTATAGGGATTGTATTGGATATAAAAAATAATTTATACCAAATTGGTACCTCAGTAGGTTAGGTTAGGTTTTAGATTATAAGGGATTGGCTACCTAGAAACGCTCTTCAAATAGCTACTACAACATTTACCGAAACAGTTCCACAGACTAACCTAAGTCTGCGTGAGATTGCGGGAAAATTATCCTTATTTGGAGGTCAAAGATTTAAGAAGCGTTCCTGAAGCCAATCCAAAATACAATGCAAAAGAAGAAAATGTGCCTGTAAAAAAAGTAACGTACTTTGTAACTCGAGGTGCCACATGTCAACAACATGTTTTAATAAAATTGATTGAACATTATTATTTATGAATATTGTTCATTTCAAAAACAACATAAGTCATTTTTTTCAAATTTCAGTTTTAATTTTGAACCGCATCTACGGAATTATTTACATCTTCTGTTAAAAACCACACAAGTTTCAGACATATTAATTTTATCAATAATAATATGGTGTTATGGAAGTTGGAAGGTTTTTACACAGAAGATGTAAATAAGCCCGTAGATGCGGCTCAAAGTAAAAACTCAAATTTAAAAAAACATTGAATTATTTGGTTTTGTAATGAACGATTCAATTACATTCACTAAAGATGTTTAAAATTTTAATAAGAATATTCTCTTTTTTGTTCCTTTTTTTCTATTTGTTTAGTTAATTACTTTCGAATAAATAATATAATTTGTGTTTCAGTGACTATTGTTTTATTACCTACGCAACTATGAGTATGAGTATAGCTTCAACTATGGAGTCTTGTTAGTCAACGGACATTTATTTAACAATTGACGTAAATAATTTCAACGTTTACATGCTGTGAAAACTACAGAAATTAATTAAATTTAAAAACTATTGCAAGAAAAAAAAATTTAGATATAACGTCAATTATGAGGATGTGAATGTCGGGCAACTTACTATAACTTACTGAACGTTGCCCTCAATAATTAACATAATCATAATTTTCTTGATACATAAATAACTATTATTTGATAAATAAAACAATAAACTACTGTTTTATTGATCCGTATCCAAGGAATACATATGACTTTATACCACAAAATTGAATAAACGATATTATTTCATCATTTCACTAAAACAGTTCAGGGATTTGATCAAATCACAAACTTTCTTTAGGGAAATGACTCACAGAATTTTTATTTTAACATCTTCCGTGATTTGATCAAATCCCTTAGGGATTTGACCAAATCTCTTATTTTACCATTTCCCTGCGACATATACATTTCCCTTGGTGCGATACTCTTTTAGAAACTTAAAGGTACTTGTAGACGAGCCTAAGGTATTAACAGGGGTTTTGTTCTTGTATCATTTTTCTTACCTATCCGACGAGATTTAATCACCGAGTCTTCTGTGATTAAACTGTTTCCAATGAAGTTTATTAATTTACTAACATCATCGCGTGCTCTATCTTCCTTCGTTGCTAAGCTATATTCGGGTAGGGTATAAATTATTAAGACCAGGATTTAGTTTCGGGGGGGGTTTAAGAAAATTTAATTAATTAAATACAGTAACAGAAATGCACCAATTTTAACGGGTTTGCATATTTCGGGAGGGGGGGGAGGTTGAAAATTTCATAAATCAAAATGTTTAACCACTGTTTAAACAATATTTTACTGAGAATCCAGTATTTTAACTTGAAATATATAATTTTATCTTGCCTGTAAATATTTTACTATTCAGTTTTATTGCTTAATTATTTAGTAAATTTACATTCAAATAGTTACTGATTAAATCGTATTTTTACTAACCAATTAAATTGTTGCGTTAAAAATATCGATGTATTTTAAATTATCAAGATCTCTACCTTGCACCAATGGTATTTAGTTTCTAAATAGTTTTCCATGGGAGACGGTGTCGAAGCATTTTGTAGATTCATAAAAAATGTAATAGCCGTTTTATTACATTTGAATTATTTAAGATCTTACATCCCAAAGTTAGGTCAGCGTTTATTTGCAGTAACAATACCTACGCTATTTTTCTTAATGTTTTATTATTAATACTACTTATTTTATTATTATTACTAATATTGTCCTTATTTTAAAGTAAAATGAAAACGTATTTTTATTTTTGGGAAAAAGTGAGTTAAATATAACGTGAGTCCCAAAACTCTTGAAATCCACTCTTGCCATGAATTTGAAGAAGCAGGTCATCATATTCTTAATTCACACAAATAAAATTAAACAAATGATCTACTGTCATTTGTAAGTAGCTGTCAGTAGTTAATATAAATTTCTACCGGGCGTACTTAATTTATTGAATTTAAAAATGTTTACAAAAGAGCAGAAAATATTTATTGTCGAAAGTTATTTTCGTAATGGTAGACGCCTGGAAAATGGGAATACAGTATCGACGGGCATTAACGCCGGGCATTAAAGAATTTAGGCAACGTTTGCTATGGCTCTATTTAATAGGAATCAGTTTACAAGGCAGGTATTACGATCAGTTGATTGCTTTCGAAGTACTGGTAACATTAACAACAAATCAAGAAGTGGAAGGCCTCGTATTAATAATGAGAATGTTATAAACAACATCAGGAATGCAGTCCAAGACGAACCTACCACTTCAATTAGGAGACTAGCTCAACTACTGTTGTAATAAAAGCCATACCGACCCACGTGTTTGGGAACATCGCTCCCTTGGTCCCACGGTTATCATGCGATAGCCAATAATTCTTATAGTTAATTACCATTACGACATCCGACCGTCGTAATAAAACCCTTTCAAGCCGCACATGATTTTACGGACATTCCAACCCTCCAAGTCTTTTAGATGATAACCACGTGCATAAATTTATATCTCCCACGGATATATATATATATATATATATATATATATATATATATATATATATATATATATATATAATGAGGCATTGAGCGCAAAAGAGGACTAACCACAACATATAAAACTGTGTTATTTGCCATGCAAAATAATTGGATTATAAAGCATTTTTTTTCTTCGAAACGTTTTTTCATTTGTTCATGTTATGTAGCTTCTGATTCTATGCAAGATGTCTATTATTGGAAACAGAACTAGTTACCCCAATATTGATTGAAAAACATGATTTTGATGTGGGTTAGTCCACTTTTGAATTGATTTGTTTTAAAATTTTGTGAAATAGTCCGTTAACAAATTCATTTAAATCATTCAAAAGTACGACTTATTAAAACCAAAACTTATTACAAAACTTTATTACACATCTTCTTCAATACAAAAATCAAGTACAGGTACCTCATTTACATCATTGTTGGTGGTTGCGTGATGAATAGGTGGAATATATTCCAACACACTAAGGTCTTTCTTTTTTAACAGATTTATGCAGCGCCCATTGGGATAAAGTACATCTATTTTTGAGATCAGTTTGGAGTGTCTTTTGCCGATATCAACTTTATTAAACAGCACGTCAATATTGTTTTAATATTTGAAATACTTAGATTTTAAACGGCTCTTCTCTCACAAAACGCAACCATTGAATCTTTAACCATTCCACTTTTGATTGGTCCTCAGCAAATTTTCGATTTGTTTTATTCCTCTCAAACAAATCTAGTGTTTAGCCTTTTGGAATACTGATTTTACGAATATGTCCGAGATTTATTTACAACTTTGATCATTTTAAATAAAAATGATGACTGTAAGTCATAATTTCCTAGCTTATAAAACTCGTTAAATATTTGAATCTTCCGCTCTTCATTTATCTTCGAAAAACACTTGTTACTGTATTGGCATGCACCTGTTTTTGGTTGTTTTTTAGGTACAAGATTACCTTCAAATTAACATATTCTTCACCATGTGCATGATTTTGTTTTCTCTGGTTCCGCATCCAAACCTGTTCGTTCCTAACACGTTTTTTTTTCCTTTGCTTCGTATTCGTACCATATATTCGTATTCGTACAATATATTCATATTCGTACTATATATATTCGTACCGTATATTCGTACCACAACTCTCTTCTACTTCCAATTAATCAGGATCCAGTATACTTGCAGAAGACTGGCTATTCTCATCAGATGGCATGTATTCTGAGTTTGATTCTCAAAACTTATCTGGCTTCTCACCAGATTGAATTATAATACAAAAATATTACCTTGCATTTCCTCTCCCACGGTTTTTGATTGTGTTGTCATAACTTACTGGGTTAATTCACTTTTGCTCGATTCAGAAAGTAAAATAAAGTACATTAATGCCAAAAAAGCAAAATCAGAAAAATTGTGGCTTAGTCCGCTTTTGCGCTCAATGCCTCATATATATATATATATATATATATATATATATATATATATATATATATATATATATATATATCACCAAAATAAATTTAAACAATTTTTTAAGCTAATTCCTACTTCTATCATATTTTGAGTGCTATCCCATATAGTCTTAACGTCTAAAATAAAATAATTAATGTTAGAAAGACTACAAAAGTTCATTAACTTTTTTTGTAACTGTTCAGATTTCCTAATTTTAATAAAAGTATTTCTCAATTTTGAAATAGCTGAAGGTGGATTGAAATCGTACTGAATAAATTCAGATAATTCTTCTTTAACAAAATCATCATCTACTTCTTGATCATATTCACTCTCTATTTTGGAGATAAAACTGTCAACACTATTGCAATTAGATTCTGTGTACCCCACATTCAAGATTTTCATGATGTCTTGAACACCAAGATTTAAAATATGGGCAAAACACCAGAAATGCTGATTTATATTATCAAATGCATGGCCATTATTTGTCATTAATATACTTAATTAGGTCATAAAGGTAGTATTTGTAGTTACATTACCAACAGTGATTCCTTGAATTTTATTTTCCAAAGCATACTCTTTTATACACTTGAAGAAAATTTCGGCATTATCCTTTCCGCTGTGACGGCCTAGGGAAGGAATGAAATCTAAGGCTAATGATTGTAGTCTCCAATCACCTTCAATAAAGTGAATAGTTATGCCGTAGGAAGACCTTAAATTCATAGAAGTCCAGCCGTCAACATTAAATGAAAATTTAGAACAATTGTAACTCAATTTTTTTTTACTCCTGCTTGTTTTATTTTAAACTGCTCCATCACAATTCGTCGAGCACAATTACGCCGTGGCATTTCAATGTCGGGGTTTAAGAGGGGACAATTTTTTTGAGTGTGTTCATCATCAAAAAAACTCAATGGTAATTTTTTTAGCCATCCACTCAACTAACAAAGCTTCTAAATCCCTTGTTGATAACTTTCTCTAAAACATAATGAATATTTTAAGTTTTTTTTTTAATGTTTCGTAACATTTTGCTGAAAAATATCGCTTATAAATCTAGAAAACCTCGTTCCAAAAGTCAAACTTTACAGGATATACAAAAAACCGGTCGAAAAATTTAACACACATTTGATTCCCATACTATAATTTTGTATGTACCAAATATTACTGTAGCATATTTCTACTTCTAACGTTGAAGTAATCCGCATTAAAAAAAATAGTCTTATAATCTTTTTAGTGTATCCATTCAAAATCAATCGTAGACTAACTATGTTTTTTGCTACGAGAGACATAACGAGCAGCCATCAACATTTGAAACTGATAAGAAACATTCCTTTTATTCTTATAAAATCAATAACAACATAATTTCAATTAAAACCAAAACGGTCATACGAAGTTTTCCAGATTTATGATATATTGAACGATTTGACAATTTATAGGATTTATAATAATTTATAGTGAGTTGTAGCTTTTTTAATAACATTGGTTATATCAAAATTATCTTATTGTTAAATAACTTGTTCAGAAAACATATCAATCAACTTTTTCTGAGCTGATGACTCTGATTTTTGTATCGATGTAAATGTGCCATAAACTTCTTCGAAGGCCTTCGGATGAGCAGTTAATAAATGTCTTTTCATACCTATCGTATTATTGTCTTTTCTGCTAATTATTTTTCATATTCTAGATTTCTCACATACTAAACATGTTGCTTTTCTCTCATCTTTAATTATTTCAAATTTAAAAAAAATATTAAATTTTGATGTCACAGATGAATTTTTTATTATTTTTTATTTAACTAGTTCAATTTCAGTAAATGCGTCAGCCCTTTCATCTAATCTTGGCCTTTTATTAGGGTTATCACTCACTACTAGCACCTTCACTCAAGGACATTTTGGCTGCAACTGAAGTTCAAAATATCTTTATAAGAAATCGTGAAAATATGTATATAATTATAAAAATATCTCACATAAAAATTACAGATGCAATTTAGTGCTTTAAAATGTACCTAGCGATAAGAAACCATAAATGTCTGTTTACATAAATTTTCTGTTTGGTTACTATTACTATCTTCGAAATTCGCCTTGTTCTATCGGCATGAAAATGAAGCGATAACAAACTATAAATGTCTGTTTACATACAATTTCTATTTGTATACTATATTTGAAATTCATCTTGTTCCATCCACATAAAAATGTGTAACTACAAACCATAAATGTCTGTTTATATAAACCTTTTATTTGGTTGACTTTAAAATTCATAATAACAACGAACATAATTTGAAATTGTCTACCACATCTATTTCATATTATGAAATCTACTCTTCTAATTGTTATATAATGAAATGTAACATGCCCGAGCCCTCAGTTCAAATTTATACAAGAAAATATTACGGCTGCCCGTATTAGGTCTAGGCCGCACTACGGCTAAACCGCCGCGGTTTTTAATCGCGTGATTTTGTGAGTCAAGTAAGCTAATATGAGCGGCCTTACTTGCTGTGTTTTCCCGCGATTGATTTTAATACGTATACGCGTACTGTGTGTCGTCTCTTTCGCGGTTATAGCGGTTACCGCTCGCGGCAAAAAAACCGTAATGCGGCCTCGGCCTTACAGTCAAAGTTTGAAGAAGAAGTATGACCGAGATCAGAAAAGAGATTCTACTTCGCGAGAGCGAGAGCGTATGTGGTCTCGCTCTCGCGAGAGCGAGACCACATGCGTTCTCGCTCTCGCTAGAGTGAGACCACATGCGGTCTCGTCTCGGTCTCATCTCGCTTTTACGATACGAGACGAGACATGAAAAATATCGTTCTCGCGTGAAGCCTAACGTACTACCACTCACAGGATTATTCGTCAAGATCTTTAAATGAAACCATAGAAGTTGCAAATGTACCAAGAACTTTTACCAGTCGATTATAATAAAAGACTGGCCTACTGCCGGTGGTTCAATGAAAATATGAACGACTAAGTGTTAAATTTAACATTTTTTGCCGTTGAAGCCTGGTTTTATCTAAACGGATACATTAATTCCCAAAACATGCGCATGTGGAGTGTTGACAACCCACATTTTTTTAGAGAGACCCCACTGCATCCAATGAAAGTTGGTGTCTGGTTAGCAATGTCAAGACGCATAATTATCGGTCCAATATTTTTCGATGGTAATTTAAACGCTGCCACTTATAGAGCCACTATTTTGCAACAATTTATTAAGGAACTTCATGATGATGAACTCCAAGACGGTTTCTTCCAACAAGATTCTGCTAGACCGCACATTGCCCGTGAAACATTAAATTATCTTCATGACTTCTTCAACGACAGGCTAATAAGCAAAGACAGATTTCCAGCACGTTCTTGTGATCTAACCCCTCTGGAATTTTTTCTTTTTCCATATTAAAAAAATCAGTATTCAGCAGTCCAATGCATATAGTAGAAGATCTGCGATACAATGTAATAAGAACCTGTGAAGAAATAGACAACACAGTATTACAAAATGTGTTCGATAACATAAAACGGCAATTTGTTTATTCATGTTGTAATGTTTGTTCTTCTTTGTTAATTTTATAATTCACAATACTATAAACTAAATCAGGGTTAAATTTATGAGAAGGCGTTTTATCGTCGTCGTCGTCGAAATATACTAATCGAGTAAGGTACCGTCACTGAACTCGAAAGGGGTCAAAAGTCAAGATTTCTTGAAAATTAAGAAAAATTGTCAAAAAATGCGGTTTACGTCTTGAATTTTTTCCAATGAATTGAACAAAAAATTAGGTTTTTTTTGACGAGCCTTACCAAGTTCCGCCCCCGCAGGGGGCGGCTGTAGGTGCGTTTTAAATTTTTCACTTTTTCCGTAAAAACTCCGTTCCTCTTGGGCGTCGAAACGGGAAATGGTCATTTTCTGTTGTAAAACTGAACAGGTCTTCGACCCGTGTCCGTCTGCCGCTCACAAGTCCCACATGGCGTCCTCTAGGTGCCAAAAACAGGAGATCGTTTCTAGCACCTTTGAGGAGCAATTTTGGTCCGCGGCTCGATTTTTTTACTGCGTTCTCTTGCCGCGTCGATTTCACGTTTTTTGACGTCATGCGGAAAAGTACGCGACCGTCGGTTCACCCGGTGCGGCGGAAAATGTAAGCGAAAAAAAAACGTTTTTTTCATCACATCTGTGGACGCCGTTCTCTTGATTGAAGAGAACCGCCGTGTCTCCAAACCGGTTCGTTCGATGCGAGATATTTACCCGCAACCGGCGGTGGAAGAATCTGGTACCTTCGGCATCCTGTTCCCACTCTGGGTCAATTTTAACACAAAAATCGAAAAAACGATGTTTTTTTCACCTAATTTGCGGGGATCCCTCTCCCGGGATACCCAACAGTCGGATCGGGACCGGACCGGCACCAATCGATTCGGAATAGTGTCTTTAAGTTTGTTTTGGAGTTTAATTGCGATTGCGTGCCGGATGGCGCCGGGAGGCCCGAAAAAACATGTTTTGCAGAAGTACGCGAGAATCCTCTGGGATTCGCTAAATTAAATAGCAGGGCTTCGCGGTGGTGGTTTCTGAATATAGAACGAAAGGGTCTATAAGGCGATAGGAACGATGCATCGCTCGATCGCATTTGGGGGTCTCGACGCCCGTCCAAACTCGAAACGAATTTTTCAAAATTGAGCAAATTGAAACCTTCAATATTCGGTGAAATGTTTTAGAATTGTATTGCTCTTTTCAGGAATTATAGCCCCACGTGTCTACTTTCGAACGACACCAGCCTCAGCGCATTACACCTCCGGGGACGTTCCGCAGGCCCCAATTCGCGAAGTCACTTTTTTTTCACCTCTTCAAACGGAAACGCTTAAAAGATAATTTACATTTCCAGTCCAATAAGTGCATGCCCGGTGAAAAGGCCAACAGCATGGCGTTTGAATTTCTCAAATCCATCAACGGCTTCGCACTCCAGGTCAAAAATACTACAACCATTGCTTGCCGCTGAATCGCCAATTTACACTTACAGCTGATCATTCTGACACTATTTTCGCTCAGGTTATGTGGAAATGTCATTGTTGAAGTTTATCCGTTTATGATTATTCGTGTGCTTGTGAAAAGATAAAATTAAAGAAAAGAATTTAAATCAAAATTCTGATTTTTCGCTCAATGTTAGGTTGAAATTCAAATAAAATTCAAAGAGATATCTTGAAATCTTTAAATTGCAGATTTCGGCGACTCTGGCTCTTGATTAGCAACACATAGCAACGTCAAAATTTGCTCAAAACGAAGTTTTTTCACTTTTCTTTTAGCAGATTCTTAAAATTCAGACCATTTTACATCAGAAACAGTTGCTTCCCTTCACATTTGAATTCCAAAATTTATTTCATAATCCGCGATATTTACGAGTTTTTTTAAGAATAATTGGAGCTTTTAAATTGAATTTAGATTCCAACGATACAACACGCGTGTTCCTCGAATGTATATCAACAGAGTTATTGGCGAAAAGCTGTCAGTTTTACCATTTCACTGCGGAAGGAACAGCCATTTCAATATTTATTGACATTTTCGATTCAAATTCGAATACAACTCATCAAGTTTAATTAAAATATGTTGCATGAATTTTCTGCGGCTGATTCGTGATTCGGATAATTTTACATGGGGGACGATGTAAGTTTTTCGGTCATCTGGTGAATTAAAATCCATTTTTCAAACGGTGGGAATTAAGAGTATTCTACAAGAATAGTTGAAAATTACACATTTAATTTGGAATCTAAAGGTGTATTCCTCGACTTCCTAGCGGGTATAACAAGAGAGTTTTTGTTTGAAAACGGTCAGTTCTACCACTTGACGGCTGAAGGAAAAGCCATTTCGAAATGTATCCGGATTTTCTTTTTAAAATCGAATAGTGCTCATTGAGACCCATTGAAATGTGCTGCATGCAAACTTTTTGCGGCTGATAGCCACGACATGACGAACGTTTAGAAATGTGTGTTAAATAATTTTAACACAGATAAATAGAGCGCACTTTCGTTAACAAACGCATTAAGTTTTATATAGTTTACAAGAGTTATATATATAAATTGTACATGTTTCTATTGAAATTTACATATTTGTGGTCGATTGCCTTGACACAGGATTTTTTTAATAAAGAAATACTTGCAAATATATTTTTTTGTTCAATTTTCCGAAGTCTAAGAAACATGCATTTAGCGCTATTTTATAGAGCACATTTTCATCTAAAAGTTGTGTCATTTTCATTTTTCCAGTGCCAACCGTTTTGGCGGAAGAGCCCATTTAAAACCCGTGTAAATTGAGTGACGAAATTCAGAGAAGGGGTAGTTTCTAAAATTTTTTCAATTTTATATTTTTTACTTTTGCGACCAAACCGAAGGTTTTTACAAAATTTTCAAAAAATACTTTTTTGTAGACACCGACGTACGGATATCCCGGTTATAATTTTCCACCTTGAGGCGTTGACGAGTTATTTGCAAATAAGCTGTGATGCAAAAATAATTCCTCACGCCGTCCCCATTGGAGTGGGAGCGTTCAAAATTTATCAGCAGTTACTTCTGGTGGATACCCACATTCAGTACAAGTTTCATTGAAATCCTTGAAGGGTTAATATATTTTTTCGCAATTTTTGAATATTTTGAAATTTTTGCATTCGGTTTTGATCGGAATTCGTGATTGGCATGTCCGAATATGTTGAAAAAAATATTTTACTAAGTTTCACAAAACGTGGAACAATAAAATTTCACATATTTGTAGAGAATTAGTCAGTTTATGATATCCCTCAGTTAGTTTTGCAAAATATTTCATCGGGCGGCGGCCGCCGCCCCTCAAACTCGAAAAAAACAGAAATTAATAAATTCAAAAAGCTATAAAATGAAAACTGCAAGAGATATATTTAAATTTTTTTCAAACCTATATAGATTATACATTTATCTATTGAAATCGACGTTTTGGCATCTTCGTGGCCGATAGCCTGGACACATAATTGTTTTAATAAAGAAATATTCAGTGAAAACTTGCAAACATATTTTTTGTCGAATTTTCCGGAGTCTAAGAAACATGCATTTATCGCTATTTTATAGAGAACATTTTCATCTAAATGTTGTGTCATTTTCATCTTTCCAAAGCGAACCGTTTGGCCGATTTTTTTTTTATAAACGAAAAAATTCAAAAACGAAATTCAGAAAAGGGATCCGACGTCTTACATACGGATATCTCGGTTATAATTTTTCACCTTGCGGCATTGACGAGATATTTCCATAAAATTGTTGACGAGAAAATCATTCTTCACGACGTCCCCATTGGAGTGGGAGCTTTCAAATTTTGTCAACTCATACCTCTGGTGGATATCCACATTCAGTATAAGTTTCATTGAAATCCTTCAATCATTAATATATTTTTTCGCAATTTTTGAATATTTTGAAATTTTCGCCTTCGAATTTGATCGGAATTCATGATTGACATGTCTGGATTTGTTTAAAAAATGATTTTAGTATGTTTCACACAACGTGGAACAATAAAATTTCACACATTTGTAGAGAATTAGCCAATCTATGATATCTTTCAGTTTTGCAAAATATTTTATCTGGCGGCGGCCGTCGCCCCTCAAACTCGATCATAACAGAAATTAATAAATTCAAATAGCTAAAAAATGAAAACTGCAAGAGATATATTGAAATTTCTTTCAGATCTGTATAGATTATACATTTTCCTATTGAAATTGACGTTTTGGTATCTTCGTGGCCGATAGCCTGGACACGTAATTTTTCTAATAAAGAAATACTTGAAAATTTACAAATATATATTTTTTTCAAAGGCTCCGAAGTTGCATGCATTTAGCACTATTTTATATTTTGTCTTTCTTTGAATTTTATATTTTAAGATACCATTTGGTTTTACCATTGGTTTTACCTTGGTTAGATTAGGTTGTCCGCCGCGAAGCGGGAAGATAAATCAAGATAACATACGCGCGGCAGCGCGAACTCTCAGTCCAATGTAGGACAAAGTGGCAAGGACCGTTGGTTTTACCTTGGTTAGATTAGGTTGTCCGCCGCGAAGCGGGAAGATAAATAATGACATACGCGCGGCAGCGCGAACTCTCGGTCCATTGTAGCACAAAGTGGCAAGGACCGTTGGTTTTACCTTGGTTAGATTAGGTTGTCCGCCGCGAAGCGGGAAGATAAATCAAGACAACATACGCGCGGCAGCGCGAATTCTCGATTCAATATAGGTCAATGTGAAAAAGTTGGTTTAACACCGGTTAGAATAGGTTGCCCGCCGCGAAGCGGGCAGATAAATCAAGAAAACATACGCGCAGCAGCGCGAACTCTCGATATAATATAGGACAGTGTTGCAAGGACCGTTGGTTTAACCCCGGTTAGATTAGGTTGCCGCCGCGAAGCGGACAGATAAATCAAGACAACATACGCGCGGCAGCGCGAACTCTCGATTCAATATAGGTCAATGTGAAAAAGGACCGTCGGTTTAACCCCGGTTAGATTAGGTTGCCCGCCACGAAGCGGGCAGTTAAATCAAGACAACATATGCGCGGAAGAGCGAACTCTCGATCCAATATAGGACAGTGTTGCAAGGAATGTTGGTTTAGCCCGGGTAAAATAACAGGACAGATAAATCAAGACAACATACGCGCGGTAGCGCAAGCTTTCGATACAATATAGGACGGTGTTGCAAGGACCGTTGGTTTAACCCCGGTTAGATTAGATTGCACACTGCTAAGCGGCAGATAAATCAAGACCTTCAAATTCGGACATAACAAAAATTAATAAATTCAAATAACTATAAATTGAAAACTGCAACAGATATTTTGAAATTTTTTTCAGATATATATAGATTATAGATTTTTCTATTTAAATTGACGTTTTGGTACCTTTGTGCTCGATAGCCTTGACACAGGATTGTTTTTAACAAAGAAATATTTATTGAAAACTTGCAAATATATTTTTTTGACCAACTCTTCAAAGTCTACCAGACATGCATTTACAGCTTGATCTACAATAAGCTAAAGTGGCAAAGTCTGTTAGCCTGAAAGAAAAGCGAACGAAAAATTAAGACAAACTACAAGCGGTAGCGCGACCCAAGAGATCAAAAATAAGATAAAGATGTAAAGCTAAATGTTGGTTTAACCTAGGTTAGGCTATTAGGTTAGCAAAGCGCCATAGAAATCCAGACCACCTACGCATCCCTCGAAGTCAAACCGGAACTGATACTAATGGATTCAAATAGCAACAACTCGAAAACTGCAATATATATATAAAAAAAACTCTTTCAGATCTATTAAGATCATAGATATTTCTATTGAAACAATTTGACCATTTTGGAATTTTCATGGCCGATAACCTTGACACTGGATTTTTTAAATAAAGAAATACATGAAAATTAAATCAAAGTTGACATTAACGTCAGTTGAGTAATTTATTGGTTATTTTTTTTTTTTTGGTGAAACTTTTAGTAACATAATTTTGCTAAGTGTTGCTAATTGTCTAAAAGCAAACTTACTATAATTGGAGGAGTGATATTGGAAATCAAGAGTTGGCAACCTTCATAAAAGGAGGTTATTATATATGATGAAGTGAAGTTAATAAGTAAGGCTTGCAATTTTGACGAAAAAAAAGACAACAATGTAACTTTAACAAATAGTTGGTGAGATTATGTTTGAGTATGTTGGTAACTCAAAAACACAAGATACCAACTTGATTAAAACAATATGTTGGTTCTGTTGAACGTCAAAGTTGACAACATCAATGTTACTTAATCAATTTAAAGGTTATAAAAGTTTTAGTGAGATTTTCAGTAACTTTTTACTCCACAGCTGATTTTCTATCGTCTATGTTGTACACCTTAGGAACTAATATCACATCGTTAGATATAGTAACCTTTTTATGAACGTTGAGAACTTTTCATTTCTAATATCACTCCTTAAAGTAAAGTCACTTTGATTTCAGACAATTGGTAACATTATATGATTAAGTACACCTCAAAAGTGTTTTATTATATTATTTTACAAACCTGACAGCAGTAAAATCATATGAGACGGATGAATTATTAGTTAATATTCTGTGCAGTAGGAATTGTACAACTTGCAACTCATACAACCTTAGCTGATGCGCTTTCTACAAGAATCGCGCAGCTGGCAATTCTGATTACTCTTTCATATACAAATGTCAAAGTTCATTAAACAATTTCACCCTCATCAATTATTCCACCTTTAGCAACTATTCCTTTATTTTCAACTCTTCCATCCACAAAAACTATTCCATTCCGAAAAATACGATCCACATGTACTAGTTTATAACTAATGAAATTGTTGAACTTAAACTAATGAAATTGTTGAACACTAAAAACAATGTGACATAACCTCAAGACCACCTAAAATAATTCATGGGTATGAATTTACATTAACAACAACTGACAGCTACTTAAAAATGACATTTGATAATTTGTATAATTTTATGTGTGTGGATTAAGAAATGACCTGCTTCTTCAAATTGTTTGCCGGAGTGGATTCCAAGAGTATTGGGACTTACGTTATTATATACGATTACAAATTAATTGCACATATCTATAAGAAAATTATTAGAGTATGAAATGAACATATGGGTATTAACAACATTTACATTATTCTATATTCCAGGTGGGCCATTGAAAACGAAACAGAGGGATTTTCGGATAGTTAAAGATAGATTCTCAAAAAACGCTCGGACACGTCAACTTTGGTTGTGAGGCGGACACCTTTCACAAGGAAATTTGTGGCCAAATCGCTTAACCCCTTCGCGCTGGGACCACAAACCTTAAAATTTAAAATGGCACGGTGGGGTAAGTTATACCTCATTTGAAAGTCCGTTTCGCCCTGAATACTAAACGGCTAACATTTTCTAAATCTATCGATTTGTTTTCGAGATTATTTAATTTCAAGTTATGAACGCGTCTTTCGTTTGTCGTTGTCGTTCAAAGAAAATGTCGTTGAAAGAAAATGTTGATGGTTAATTAGAAGAGAATTTGACTTTTCTACAAGATGGAGCACCACATTATACGCAGGCTGCTCGGGAGTTTCTGGACAGAGTTTTCCCGGGACAATAGATTGGAGGAAGAGGTCTGGAGGCACTGGATTACCTCTCACCTGATTTAGGCCCTCTGGACTTTTTCTTGTGGGGTCATCTTAAAAGTAGAATTTATGCAAAAGAACTAGAGTCTCTGAAAAGTTATATCGAGGCATTATTGAAGAATGCCGTCAAATTACGCCACAGATTCTCCAAAATGTAAGAGAACGTTTCGAGCGGAATTTGTATTTTTGTATAGAATTTGGTGGCATAAATGTTGCACAATTTGAGCATTTGTTATACAAATAAAAATCTTTTTCGGCATTGAATTGCGATTTTTTACCTTCACTTTTCCTGTTTTTGTAAGGACAGGTAGAACAATTTCAACGACATAAACGAAGAACGCGCTCGTAACTCGTATGAAATAAAATAATCTCGACAACAAATCGATGAATTTGGAAAATGTTAACCGTTTGGTATTCAGGGCAAAAAGGGCTTTCAAATGAGGTATCATTTACCCTACCGTAGCAAAATTTTAGGGGTTGTGGTCCCAGCTCGAAGGGATTGAGTGATTTGGCTACAAATTTTCTGGTAAAAGATATCCCGCTCACAAACAAAGTTGACGTGTTCGAGCGTTTTTTGAGACTTCATCTATATTTATTGAGTATATTTATTGAGATGCGATTCAAGCAGCACAATTAAAACTATTAATTTACACTGATATGGATGTGTTGTTAAAAATTAATATATTTTAGGTACTAATTGGTGTGGCGTAGGAAATGTTTGTAATAATGCAGCACTTGCAAAAATTACACCCAATTTTAGATTAAATTGCTTGAAGTTTCACCAATGCCTGTCAGATATTAACACCTGCAGTGAATTTGTCGGCGGAATTTATTTTGATTAATTGGAACTGAATGCTTTAAGTTGCAACATCCGATTCTCTCATGTTTAAAATATAGTAGTTTGCCGTAAGTATTTTCCAAATTACACTATCCACATTGAATTTTATCTTTTCTATTTTTATCGAAAGTAATGTTGGAAATCATAAGTAGGACAGGAATACCAAATCTCCTACCTAGGAAAATTTTCTAGTCTTGTTAAGACTTAATCCATAATCGTTGTGTTGATCATTACTGGTTAGATACATAATGCTTTTAAAAAAAAATAGCAGGTATTAGCAGGTATAAAACGGCAGCAACAACACCAAGTATTTCTTGGACGATTTTAATGAAATCTACAGAATTTGATCATGTAGATAAACTGCACCAGTGATCAAAAATCAATACAAAACAAAACATAACACCATAAACATAACACCAAAACATCCTATTTAATAGTACTTTTTCATGATTTCAACATTATGAAGAGCCGCTGATTTTTTAATGTAATTGCTTCTAATATCCAAGTAGCCTCTGAGCAGTTTGACGCTTCAGTTTGTAAAACTTAAAAAGATGCCTAAAAGATTATTTTTATAGTGCATCTCCTATCGGAGGTTTACTATCATCACAGCAGTCCGGACCTTGTTGGCTGCAGCTCTGAATAGCTGAACATTGCTACAATTAAACCAATCCCTTAGGTTCTTCAGCCAGGATACACGGCGTCTGCCAATGTTCCGCTTTCCACTAATCTTTCCCTGGACTATCAGTTGGAGAAGTGTGTATTTCTGTCCTCTCATAATATGAACCAGATATTGTAATTTTCTCTTTTTTATGGTGATAACTATTTCGCACTCCTTCTGCATTCGGTTCAGCACTTCGGCATTAGTAACTCTGTCGGTCCAGGAAATCCGCCACATTCTTCGGTAGCACCACATTTCGAAGTCTTGTAGTTTGTCCATGTGGTTTTTTTTTAGGGTCCACGCCTAAACGCCTGAAAAAATATAACAACGAAGCATCCTCTTCCTAAGTTCCCTGGTAATATCCCGACTCGTAAATACATTTTTCATTTTCATAAATATTAATCCTTCTATCTCTATCTTTGTTCTTATCTCTCCTGTTTGATCACCCTTTGTTCTATCCCCTAGATATTTATATATCGGCACATTCTCTATCGTGGTGTTTGCCACAGTTCAGGTTCACACGTGTTCGTTGTCGTGCACAATATCATCATCTAAGTAATTTTAAAAGGAGTCGCATTATTGGTATGCGAGAAGCGGGTTGGTGCTATTGCTGAAAGGGTAGACCGTAGTGTATCGGTGCTAGTACGCTGCTGGTTTTAAAGGAAAGATTTACAACGTCGCAGGCATTTGGAAATGACATAGCTACTGTTTACAGAAGAATCAGCAGTTTTGGTATTAGATCCTACCGTCCACAATTCTGTCTATCTTTTACTCCGCAGCATCGCATAGCAAGACTTCATTGGTGCAGGAAGACAACATTGAACCCATGAATGAAATAACTTTATTTTCAGCGATGAGTCTCGGTTTTGTTTATGTGCTCCTGATGGTCGCAAAAGGCAGAATTTTACAATCTGCTGTAGAAAGACATACTGCCTTTACACAGGGAGTTATGGTTTGGGGGGCGATAGCGTATGGTAGTTGGTCTTCTCTAGTTTTTTTAGAAGCAAGTATTAACGCGATTCGGTATATTGACAAAATTTTACAGCCTGTGTTAGTGCCCTACGTAGTGGCCTCACATAGCGGCCATTACAAGAGAGTTTTTATAGTGCCGAAATCACTTTGTTACCCTGGCCATCTCGTTCTCCAGATATATCGCCGCTAGAACATATAGGAACTTAGAGGTCAAATTAACGAAGTTTGGAATGAAATATTAATACTAGCCTGGTTTCTAGCATGCTTCGACGTGTTAGTGAGTGCTTGGGAAATCGTGGAGGCCAACACATTTTTAATTTGTATTCATTTGTTTTTTGTTTCCAAGTTGATTTTCTGATCATCGATGCAGTTCATTTACATGATTAAATTCTGTAAATTTCATTAAAATCGTCCAATAAATACATAGTGTTCTGTTTTTTTTTTTTTTTTTTGAAAGGCAGTATAGGAATTTGAAAGGCTGTAAAGACAGTACAGAACCAAGCGCAGATACAACTGGGCACACAATACTGACCTAACAAAATCAAACTCTTGAGTAGACGACAAGACTTGGCAAACAAGACTACTCAGAAAAATCTAGACGTACTTGACTAGGCAGACAAGGCTAGAGAGTAAATGACAGACAGAGAAGACTAGACAGACAAGATTAAAAGACCAGACTAGAAAGACGAGACTGGACGAGAAAACTCTGAAGAGGCAAGATTGGAGAGGTTTACGTTCAGCGAATGTGGATGTACAAGCAAAATGTATTAATATCAATAGTTTTGTATTGCTTTTTAGAACTTTTCAAATTTAGATTATAAATAGGGTCCGCCAAAAGTATTACACCAAGCGATGTAGAATTAATATGCGTGAGATTTAAGACATGATATTTTAAGGTTGCATACAGTATCGACCAGTACATGTTCACGATATTTTTAATTTGTTAGAAACAATTGTTTCCAAGTGGTGCAGCCATATACGTTTTTTTTATGACATCATACGACGTTTATGGTACCATTGGATAGACAATTTTTGTGTTAATAGGAGAATCTATTAAAAATATGGGGTCACATAACAAAATTCAACTAATTTTTAAGAAATAAATCAAATAAATATTGAATGAATGGAAATTTCTATTCATTATTATTATTATTTATATTAATTTTGATAAATAGAAATAATAATATAATGCACGTGACATCTTATCAATCTTAATACTGTTAGAAAGCTCAAGTTTAAGAAATGAATTTAACAGAATCAGAAAGGATACAAATTCTGATAATCGTTGGTTATGGGGAACATAAGAGAACTCACGCAGAAGCTTGTCATTTATTTAATGACACTCATACAAACATATGCCGTATCAATAGGTCCATAGTGACACAAACCGTTCAAAAATTTGAAGAAACCAAATGTATGAAAATCGTAGTTCCTCTGGTAGACCTAGGACGGCAACAAATGTTGATAGGGTACTAAATATTTTGCTGGATATAGCCGAACGCCCACAGCATTCCATCAGTCAGCTCTCTGCAGACCATGATATCTCTAAAACGTCAATGAGAAGGGTATTTAAAAAGGACAGGTTTAAAAGGTACAAGGCCCCTTTAGTTAAGGAATTATCTGAAGATGACTCTGACGGCAGTGTTTAATTTTCAAAAATAATATATCTACTAATAAATTATAACGATAATTTTATGAAGAACATTGTAATGTCAGATGAAGCCACGTTCCAATTGAATGGTTGTGTGAACAGAAATAAATCCACACCTAAAAATTCTCAATATCCTTAAAAGATAAATGGGTGGTCTGGGATATTAGATGGTATTATAATCGGCTCTTTTATTATTAGATGGAACATTGACATCAGAAAAGTACCTACGAAAGTTACGTACACAAATAATTGGGAAGTCTAACTTTTCCTAAAAAATGGATTGGACGAAGAGGATATATTGAGTGGTCCCCACGCTACCCCGACTTGAGACCGTTGGATTATTTCGTTTGGGGATATTTAAAGGGTCGTACGTAAATAAACCAGTAACGTTGGAGAACTTGGAAGCAAGAATAGCACACATTCCTCTTGTATGGTTGTGAAATGCTTTTAACAGTTTCATTACCCGAATTAACTATTGTCAGGAAGTGAATGGAGATAAAATTGATCATCCTCTCTAATTCATCTTGCTTATTTTATTTGTTGTAATGTAGACCGTAGAATAAAAACAATATTTATTTTTCCATTCATTTCATTAATTTATTGAAAATTTGTTAAAGACTCTCCTATTCACAAAAAAAATGTCTATCTAATGATACCAAAAACGACCTATGATTTAAAAAAACCTATGTGGCGCCACCACTCGGAAACAATTGTTACTAACAAATTAAAAATATTGTCAAAATATGCACATCCAACAGTGCATATTTTGACAATATTTTTTATTTTTTAACTGTAGGCAACCTTAAATATCATGTCATAAATCGCACGCGTATTAATTCTACATCGCATGGTGCAATACTTTTGGCGGACCCCGTATATTAAAACAACATGTATATTCTATACACAGGCAAGTTTTTTTTATAACATTATTTTATTAACAAATATATTTACGAGAGATATATCAGCACTTGCAAATGAACATACAAACAATTATTGCCAATTTGCTTATAATATGCTTAAGCAATAGTTAATATGCAAGTGATTTAAATTTACTTGTTTTTTTTACCCCCGATACTTTTCGATCTTGACATTACACCTATACCATTATTTTCTCATTTAGTTTGCATTTAATTCCATAAAATATAAATCAAAAAGTCGAAAATATGCGAGCGAAATTCAAATTTGCGAAACGCATCACCATTGGTCGAATCGAAATATGCTGTGAGACGTGCACGTTATTATATTTGTCGGCATCGATATTCACTGTGCTGTTTTGCTGTGCCATATTTCTGTAGTGTATTCCAATGCCTAGTGCCAATTTGGTATATAGTGAACAATGACTGTTATGTTGTCGACACTGGAAAAAGGGGAGGAGCCTCCCAGTTTAGTAGGTTATGATTCATTCCAGATTTTCTCTACGTTTTTAATCAGGATTATATTTGCTGTTCTAAAATATAAAGTATTCAATAAAAACCCATTCATCACTTTAAAATTGAGTATATTCTTTTAATCTGGACATAACAAAGTGGCGACGAGGAGAAAACAGAATCAAAATTTAAAAAAATGTGTTTAAGAAAATGTGTTGTGCTTGTGTTTACATACTTTACCTTCAAACCTATTGTGATCTAAATACTTTTTGTCGAAAACCATTTAGTTTAATTGTAAGCATAAAAACCTAGTTTCAATACTTTCGTAACATACTTTCAAATTTTCAAAACAAAACGTTTAACTTGTAACTTTCATAACCTCCAAAAATGGATGCCGACCAATTCGCTCAATTCATGCAAATGCAGCAACAAAATTTGCAAGCAATGCTTCAAGGTTTTACAGCCAATCAAAACACCAATCAAAACCATCAACCAACATTCGTTTATGTAAGTAAATTTGATATTTTTGACAAAAACATAGATACCTTTGATTAATACAAAGAAAATGAAAGGCTTAATAGGCAAAAACAATTCTTTTAAATAGTATAGGTCCTTAATATTATGGATTTTAAAGTACTTATCAGTAGCACCAAAAGAAATCAATGCGTTAAATTTCGATGAAATTGTCGAACGTTTGGACGAGCAACTGACTGAGAAAAAAAACCACCTGAGTCGAAAGACACAAATTCCTATCACAAAAACAGGAATCCGGCTAATTCATTCAGGATTTTGTCACTCAACTAGGTAAATTCATTCCATCATGTGACTTGCCTGTAGCAGATCTAAAATGTGGAATCTGTGCCAAAAATCATTGTGCCAAAGGTCACGTGGAAAAAGTATGCCTTAAAAGACTAATAACCGAGAAAAAAGGTGTTAAAACAAGTGATACCGATGATTCGTTTCTTCAAGACCAATTCACAATATATGAAATTCACAAGCCTAATCAAAACAAACAAATTCCCAATTAATGTAAAAATAAACAACAAATTTCAACAGTTTGAGGTTAATTCGGGAGCCAGCCATACTCTCTTAAATAAATCAAATTTTCACAAACTTAACTTGAACACTAAACTTCAAGAAACTAAAACACGATTTCGCTCCTACACGGCCGGTATATTTGCACCTACCGGAGTAGCGGAAGTAGAAGTTCAATATAAGGACATCAAATCGACTGAAATACTTTACGTAGTTCCAGACAATTTCTCACCGCTCCTGGGACGTTCTTGGATAAGACACCTAAAAATTCCTTTACACGACATCGACACACAAAAATCAATACTAATTTAGTATCCTCATTAAAACTTGAAAACATTGAAAAGGGAACTGCCAGTAATTATGTTTACCTGTTCCAAAAACGAGTAGGCTGTTCTCTAAAATTAAGTAAAATTTCTCTAAAATTAAGGAAAAATGCAAAACCCATCGCTTTTAAAGTCAGAGAAGTCCCACATGCTCTCAAAATTAAATTATAGGAAGAACTCGACGCACTTGAAAGCCAGGGCATTATTTCAAAAGTTAAAAAAAGCGACTGGGCTTCGCCGCTAGTTGTTATTCCCAAGGCTGATGGCACTGTACGCCTGTACGTCGACTATAAAGTCAGGGTGAACCCCCAACTACAAGACGCACAATATTCTAGACCAAGAATTGCCGATCTTCTAACAGCTCTGAATAACTCCGTATACTATTGTTCCCTGTACCTAGTGAAAGCCTACTTACACGTCCCACTCGATGAGAAAAGCGCTAAAATCCAAACGATTATTACTTTACTCCTTTAACCGCCTCTCATTTGGTATCAAGACGGCTCCAAATGACTTTCAACTTGTCATGGACAAAGTTTTAGCAGGCCTTGAAGGTCTTCCTACATACTTTGATAACATAATCATCAAGACCTGCATCTTAATTTAGAAACGTGTGAGTTTTTCAAGACAAAAGTTCAGTACCTCGGATACGTAATTAAATAAGGAAAGATATCCAAATATCCGAGCAAAGTCACTCCAATAATAAATACACCAAGGGCGACATGTCAAGATGATGTCAAGAGATTCTTAGGAATGGTGACTTATTATGCAAAGTTTATACCAAACACCTCGGCATATATATATATATATATATATATATATATATATATATATATATATATATATATAAAGAAAAACATAATATAACATCCAACCAAAAGGACAGGAACAACCCTAAACCAGGAACCCTAAACCTGTGTACAGAATAATACAACATCTTCCGTCACTTTTTGGCACACCCCGCTCGAAGATGCGTTGTGTGAGCCGTTTCGCAGTGTCAAAGCAAGTGACAAGAAACGGTCAAGACCTAAAAATGTGAGCGGCTGAAGGCCGACAGTTCTTCATAAAAGCGACTGAAAACTAGTTGAAGAGCATTATTCACTGACTATAACTGAAACATCTGAATCTATCGATAATTATTTTAGTTATTAAATATCTGATGACACGGATGCATTTATAGATACAAACCCAGACAAAACAGACGAATGGACAACACGGCCGCCATCATATACTGACACCGTCGCCACTGCTAACTACTCGCCGGTGAAATGAACGTGTAGGTAGCTGAGCGCGCCTATCCGGAAGTCTCCCTCTCCGTGGCATCGTGCAACAGAGAGTTTGAAAGTGATCCCTGCACAAAGTCGCTAAGCAACTTGGCTCACTAACTTTGATTATCAAATTCGGCATAAAAAAGGAGAAGAAAATGACCATAATCAGATCTCCTATTCAAGAAGAACTTTTGCAACTTGAGCGTTACTTTGAAGAAGAAGTATCATTAATATTTAATGAAATTATTTATCAAATCTCTAACGAATAACTCAATTATAAAACTCTTGCCGAAGAAACCGAACGTGACGAAAAATAGTCAAAACTTAAGTCCGATCTTTTGAATGGTCAAAATTATTATTCAAAATATTACTTTCAAAATGGCATCATATTTAGAGGACAAAGAGTAGTCGTACCAAGCCCAATGCATCAAATAGTCCACACAGAACTGCATCACACCCATGTTAGGATTGTGAAAATGAAAGAATTAGCTAGACAATACGTCCACTGGAATAATATAGACAAAGACATAGAAAATCTTGTCAAAGCTTGTCAAGACTGTGGGCGGGTAAAAAAAAATCCCCCGAGAGTACGCATTCACCTCTGGGATGAACTTTCCGAAAATTTTGAAAGGGTTCATATAGACTACGCTGGACCGTTCCAAGTCCGTCATTTTTTTCATCCCGGTCGACGCAAAGTCCCGATGGTTAGAAGTCCGCTTCTCCAAAATACACCAACAATAGACTCAACCATTCAATATCTTCAAGATATATTCTCAATTCATGGTCTACGAAAAATCCTAGTCTCTGACAATGCGACAATTTTCAAAAGTGAAATGTTTACAAAATTCTGCACAAAATAGGGGATTGACCAAAAATGTATAGCGCCAGGTCACCACACCACCAATGGACTCTCAGAACGCAACGTACAGACTCTCAAACAAAAACTGAAAGCAATGACTTTGTCTAAGCTTCCCATTCAAAGGAAAATCCAAGAAATCTTGATGCGATACATAGCTACACCAGTTTCCTGTAGAAAATCGCCATCACAATTATACTTAAATCATAAGTTGCCCATTAAATTGAACATACTAAAGCCACCGCCCCCACGAACCCCTTCTCCCTCGATCTCCATTCCTAGAGTAAGTCTATTATGTGTGGGAGATCGGACACAAGCAAGATGATATCTCTCTGGCGGCAAACAAACATGGAAACTCGGAACTATAGACCAGATACTTGGTAAACTTTACTATATTGTTAAACTTGATGGAGGCGGCTATTGCCTGAAGCGGCACATAAATCAACTGCTGACATCCAACAATGTGTTGAAACCAAAAAGGAGAGTGACTTTTGCTGACCAACCAGGAGGCCCTCTAAAGGAGCAACTGTTGCGGCCCCCTGAGGTCCAGGTCCAACCAGAACCCATGGCTCCACCGGAGCAGCCCGTGGTGGAACAAATTCCCCCCAGACGATCGGGACGGGAGAGAAGACTCCCGCCAAGGACTGAACTTTTTAAACGACTAACTGCAACTTTTATTTCAATTATTCAATGTCTGTGTTTTAATATTACGTTTACTATTTTATTATTTAGTATTTTTAAACGTTTATTTCTCAAAATTAGTGTGGGAGACTGTTATGTTGTCGACACTGAAGAAAGAGGAGCAGCCACTCAGTTTAGTAGGTTGTTTTCATTCCAGCTTTTTGTACGTTTTTAATCAGGATTATGTTTGCTATTCTAAAATATAATGTATTCAATGAAAACCTATTCTGAACTTTTAAGTTTGAGTATATTCTTTTAATCCGGACATAACTATGACGAAATGGTTTTAATAAAGCACAATCGCACAATCTACCAAAATTAGATGCATTTATTATAATAGCATATTTTGTATCGCATGCGAATGCGCAGAAGATGTAGGTAGGGTGGACTATTCACTGGTTTACCTCGATTGGGACTTTACCAAACACTTTATCTGGGTATTTAGAATCAGGGCCATACTAACCCTATGGGCTATTTGGGCTACAGCCCAGGGGCACCGTAATTTAAGGGGCGCCACGAACGTAAAGATTAGGAATTTTGAAATATGCTTGAATCTCCACCTTAATATATAAAACACAGTCAGGTTTCAATTTTGTCTTTTAAAAACTTTAGAACGGCTTGACCGAATTTTATGATTTTTGATTTGTCGCATTTGTCTCTACTCCTGCTATTATTGAAATATACTAATCGAGTAAGGTACCTTCCCTGAACTCGAAAGGGGTCAAAAAATGACAATTTTTTTAAAATTAAGAAAAATAATTGATTAGTTGTGGAGTTACTTGTTGAAACGTCATTTTTAATAGGAAAATATAATAAAACACAGTTTTATATGTTTCAAAATTTATTTGTAGGACACTACATATGTTTCACCACATTGTGGCTTCATCAGGTGATGAAATATAGAAAAAATATAAAAAACAGCTTCTTATATACAAACGAAAAAACATTTGGCGAGGGGAGGGGGGGGCGTTATTACAGATTTAGGTTTAGTAGGGGAGAATTATTTAGATCTATTTGGTCGTTTAAGATGATGCCTTTTTTATAATTGTTAATTTCTGCACTTTCTAATAAGTTAAGTTTTTTACTTTTTGTTTCTGTGTGTAAAATATCAAATTTGTTATTAAATGTGTGGTTGTTTTCTAAGCAGTGGTTGGCGAAAGTAGAGTCAGTTTTCATCGAGATGTAACTTCTTTCGTGTTCTTTTATCCTGATCCCAAACGACCTCCCTGTTTGTCCTATGTAGACCTTCTCAAAATCTCCACAAGTTAGCTTATAAACCCCCGAGTTTGACTTTTTATCTGTTTTTTTCTTATGTGTTTTTGAATAGAATTGTTTGTTTTAAAAGCAATAGTTAGGTCTGTCGATTTTTTAAATATTTTTATTTATTTATTATTTTACTAATATTCTCTGAAATTTTGCCTAAATATTTAGGCAAAATTTCAGAGAATATTAGTAAAATAATTAAAAAATAGACAGACCTAACTATTGCTTTTAAAACACACACGACGTACCCATTGTAGTGATAGCGTTCAAATTTTGTCAACTGATACTTCTGGTGCATACGCACATTCAGTAAAAGTTTCATTGAAATCCCTCAAATGTTAATACATTTTTTCGCAATTTTTGAATATTTTGAAATTTTCGTGTACGTTTTTGGTTGAAATTTCTGATTGACATGTCTGGATTTGTTTAAAAAATTATTTTCGTAAGTTTCACACAACGTGGAACAATAAAACTTCACACATATGTAGAAAATTAGTCAGTCTATGATATCCCTTAGTTACTTTTGCAAAATATTTTATCTGGTGGCGGTCGCCGCCCCTCAAACTCAATGTCGCACACGAGGTCAGACATTCAAATAACTATAGTATGAAAACTTGGTCAGTTGTATTCAAAATTCCTTCAGTTCGGCGTAGCTTATAGATTTTTTTATTGAAATTTATATTTTGGTATTTTCGTGGCCGATAGCCTTGATACAGAATTTTTTTCTCCCCAAGACCACATACCCGCGGCAGCGCGTATGTTGTCTTGATATATTTGGTCTTGATTCACCTGATTATGACTACATACGCGCGGCAGCGCATGTGTGGTCTTGATTTATCTGGGCTAGATTCATCTGATCAAGACCACATACGCGCGGCAGCGCGTATATGGTCGCCTTGATAAAAACAATATATTATGGTCGCCTTGATAAAAACAATATATGTTGGTGATGTTGAACGTCAAAGTTGACAACATCAATGTCACTTATTTAATTTAAAAGTTATGATATTTTAAATGAGATTTTTAGTAACTTTTACCCCACAGCTGATTTTTTTTTCGTCCATATAAGCCTTAGTAACTAACATCACATCGTTAGATATAGTAATTATTTTATGAACCTTGGGAGCTTTTCATTTCTAATAAGACTGCTTTAATTATAGTAACTTTGATTTCAGACTATATGATTAAGTTCATTTCAAAAGTGTTTGATTATATTATTTTGCTAACGTGACAGCATTAAAATCATTTGAGACAAATGAATTATTAGCAAATATGTTGTTTAGCAGGAGTTGTACCTTGCAACTGCCCTTATTGTGCACACACATACAACTTAAGCTGATGCTGAAAGCGCCACAAGAATCGCGCATCTTGAGATACTTCACGTTCCAAATATACGATACTTCACGTTCCAAATATATCACGTGGTATTATGTATCAGTGTCACGCAACTTAAAATTCATTACACAATTCCAGCCTCATGAATTATTCCACATTTAGCAACTATTCCATTCTTTTCAACTCTTCCATCCACAAAAAGTATTCCATTCAGAAAAATACGATCCACATGTACTAGTAGTAACTATTAAAATATTGGAATAATTCACGAAAAAACGTAATAATAATGAAAATAATTCATTTTCTCTTTCTTTATGCAACGCCACATATATTCGCACAGTCAAAACTACTTAAGCTATAACTTAAGCTATGCCAGCATATGGCGCTTTTTATTCCCATTTCTGAACGTTATCCACGAGTTTTACCTTTGACAGTGCATCTAGAAAATGGTCAACGAGTATATTTCAACGCATTAAATGTTGCTCAACGTTCTTCAACACCTACAGCGACAACATTGACAAGTTTCTTTTTTATTTGCCAAATCGATCCATTTCCACGAACGCTACTCTACTCTCTAACGTTCGCGGGCCGACATCCTTTGAATCACTTCGAACTGTCAATGATGCAGTGTGCCCAATATTTCGTGCTGCGTGTGAACAGCTCAATTTGCCGGAAAACAAAATTCATTGGGACATTACAATATCTGAATCAGCTCTTTTCAGATACGTACATTATTTGTTATCATTATTTCGAAATGTTTCCGATCGAATCCAATTGAAGTGTGGAACAAGTACAAGGATGACATATAAGAAGACATTTTACATCGAATTCGTGTCACTTGAGAGAATCCCGATCTCGTGGTGAATGAAGAAATACATAACCAGACCTTGCTTTTTATAGAAGGCATGTGTTACCGCATGTACGGCAGTTTGTTAGTACAGTTAGGAATGCCAGCGCCAAATCTTGTTATGAACGACGCTTTCAATCAAAAATTGGAACGTGAACGTTAATAAGATCGAGATGCATTGAACAAATCAGTTTGAATGAATGAACTGCTGAACATGAAACAGAAGAATGTGTACGATAAGTTAATGAAGGCAATTGATGATGGAAATGGTGGCTTATATTCCTCGATGCACCCAGTGGCACGAAGACATTCCTCATATCATTAATTTTAGTCACTGTTTGTGCGAGATTGGAAATTGCCGTAGCAGTTGCTTCTTCTGGTATAGCGGCCACGTTGCTAGAAGGATGCAGAACGGCTCATTTAGCATTTAAATTAACAACAAACATTCAATCGACTTGCACGAACCAATTGGCAATGGCCAAAGTGTTAATAGAGTGTTACAGCAAGCAAGCAAAATTATCATTTGGATGAATGCACAATGGCGCACAAACGTTCATTGGAAGCACTAAATCGAACCATGAAAGATCTGCGCAATGACTAAAGATGTTCTGGAGGCGCAATGATTCTACTGTCTAGCAATTTCCGGCAAACACTACCAGTAATTCCAAGATCCACCGCTGCCGATGAAATAAGCGCTTGCCTCAAATCATCTAGTCTGTGGCGCTATATTAAGAAACTGCAGCAGACGCCAAACATGCGAGTTGCGTTGCTAAACGTTCCATCTGCCGAATTTCTCCAAGCAATTGTTGTCAATTGGTAATGGCCGTCTTCTCGTCGAAGAAACGAACGGATTGATTTTGTTTCCGCATATTTTATGCAATTTAGTCTCAACTAAGGACGAGCCCGTCAACAATGTGCTCCCGAACATTATTGTTAATCACAAAAATTACTATTAGTTGAGTGAACGAGCAATTCTATCGGCAAAGAACAAAGAAGTAAATCACTTAAACATCATAATTCAAAATCAAATTGTTGCTCCACCGCATTCTTTAAAACCTATCGACACTTTTACAAATGTAGTCGAGGCAACCAACTATCCAACAGAATTGTTTAAAGTCTTTGGATCTGCCTGGCTTGCCAACGCACAATTTACAACTGAAGGTTCGCTCGGTAGTCATCATGCTTTGAAATCTGAACCAACCAAAGCTATGTAACGGAATGCGTTTGGTGGTGACAAAACTTATGAGTAATGTGATTCACGCGACTATAATTAAAGGTAAATTCAAAGTTCTGATTCCGATAATTCCGATGACGATCAACAAATCACAAGGCCAATCCTTGAGTGTTTGTGGCCTGAATCTGGAAAATCAAGGTTTCTCTCACGGTCAATTGTATCCGGTTTGTTCATTCTCGCGCCAAACAACGAAATGAAAAATGTCGTATGTCACAAGGTGCTTCAATGAAGGTAATCAACTCGATTCTGGACTTCTGGATTTTGGGCATTTTTAAAGTTGGATTTTGGGCTTTTGAATTTTGACAATTTTTTTATTTTGCGCATTTATATTTTGTGTTTCAATTTTGAACATTTGTACTCATCGATTTTGGACTTTTTGATTTTGGGCTTTTATATTCTAAACTTTTGCATTTTTGGGCTTCTAAGTTTTGAATTTTTGACTTTTGTATCTTGGGGATTTCGGGTTTTGGGCTTTTGGATTATCAACTTTTGGATTTGGCTTTTTTTATACGTCGTACCTTATGTCAGGGAGAGGATAATCTATTATATAATCGTGTACGATTATGTTACGAGATATCGATCCGCGTAACATTTGACTGACTTTAATTCGGCTAATAAGATATTTTTAATTATAATAGATTCTGAGGCGATACGATGTTCGCCGGGTCAGCTAGTATCTCAATAAATAAATTCGGGAAAGGAAGAATGCACACCCCGAGTAAAGCCTCTCTGTTCATTTTTCGTCGTTTACAACAACTTGGTCTTTCTGAGACCACAACTTCTCGAATTGCGGAAAGACTTGCATCTGTACCCTTATAAGTTTCATTTGGTACCAGAATTGAAGCCACGAGACCACGATTTCCGTAGCATATTAGCAGACTGTACTTTGGAGCAGCCGGAGACCGATCAAAATTTTGAAGAAAAAATCATCTTCAGTCACGACGCGTATTTTGGAATAAGTGGATACGTAAATAAACACAACTGCCGAATTTGGAGCGTCTTTCGAAATGAAATAGTTCAGTATAGAACCGTGACAAAAAACTAATTGTGGCCAGCAGTTGACGATATGAGCAGAGACAATATGTAGTTCTAACAAGATGGTGCCACGTGCTACAAAGAGGATGATACGTATGAGTTATTGCAAGAGAAGTTCCTGGGGCGCATTATTTTAAACAGAGCTGATAATGAATGGCCAGAAAGATTGTGCGATCTAACGCCCTGAGACTTTTTTTTTGTCGCTATGTTAGTCGTTTGTCTACGCCAATAAACCAACAACTTTTGCTCAACTGGAGAAAACATTTATCAAACCATTGCGGAAATCAAGCCCGACTACTGAAGAAAGTCATCCAAAATTGAGAATCGCGGATCGACCAATACAAACACAGCCATGGAGGCCATTAGCAGAGACCGCTGAGTGAGGTAGCGTTCGTGGCTCGCGCTCGCACTTCTCATGTATATAGCTAAATTCGCGTTGTAAGAGCCCGATGTCTATACGACATTTGAATAGAAGTGAATAGGATATATTTCTATAATTAAAACTCGGAAAAACTGTGAAGAACTGCAGATTGCATTTTTTTGTAGTTTTAATTCAGTTTTTAGGGTTCCGTACCTCATAAGAAAAACGGAATCCTTATAGGATCACTTTGTTGTCCGTCTGTCTGTTTATCTGTCTTAGTCCAGTCATTATAGTAAGTTCACCTCGGAATTAGAGATACCCAGCTGTAAGTCTGTAAATACTTATATTGATACCCTAAAAGTTGTCTCAAAACCTACATATGGTAGGTTTTTATTACCATATGTAGGTTTGGAGACAACTTTTAGGGTGTCAATATACAACTATTTACAGACTTACAGCTGGGTATCTCGAATTCAGAGATTCTTACCTAATTTAAGCTTAAATGACTGGACTATCTGTAAAGACCCTTTTTCTCTGGAACGAGTAGATGTATCAAGTTGAAATTTATATTAAATTGTAAGTCAACGCTATCAAAAGATATGACCGCTTATGTCTCATATTTTCGAATTCGAATTTCTTGACAAGAAAAAAAAATTAAAATTAATATATTGCTATTTGTTATCATAAAAAAAAATTAAGGATTTGCGTATTCTTATTATCATTAAGCTTGTATTTTAACTAAAAATGAAATTTAGGTTAACGGAAACTTCATTTAACAAAATAATTTTATTTATAACTGCAATGAAATATTAAAAAAATAATATTTAAGAATTTCAATGCCTTCAATGCCAAAATTGAGAAGAACGGCCCTGCTTATAATATTATTTTTGTATTCCCGTAATGCACAATATCTATAAAATGTTTTTTTTTAGTTTTTTGCATTATGGAAATAGCAATTCAAACTAAAAATCCTTAACTGTCTATGTCTATGCAAATAGTATACAACACTGAATGACAACCTGCTCTGCGACGTCATCCAAAGCGCGCGAAAAATGAAATCGCTAAAACAGGTCAAATTTAATAGGTATTTTATATATTATTTTTATCCCCCACATTTAAAAAAGCTTTTTGAAGCATTGACGAGGATTGGGATAAATAGTGTATACTGTCGGGCAATCAGAAATATATATATATCGAGTCAAAAAGTGCCGTCAAGATAGGAAACGTTATATCGCGGCCTTTCCGTACAACGAAAGGATTAACACAAGGCTGCAGCCTGTCTCCTACATTATTTAAAATATACATACAAGAAGCACTAACAAACTGGAGAAGAAAAACCGCAGGAATGGGAATAAGAACAGGTGAACATTGCTTGACAAGCCTGCTATTTGCTGACGACCAAGTGATACTAGCAAGTGATGAAAGAGATATAGATTATGTTAAGAAAATTGAAAGAAGAGTATTCGGAATGGGGTTTAAACATGAATATGTCAAAAACAGAATATCTTCGTGTCGGGGAAGAAGGAGAAGACCCAGAACTGGAGTTAAGAAAGATTAAAAAATGTAGGGCATACAAATATTTAGGAACTATCATCTCAGAAGAAGGAACCACAAAAAAGGATATAGAAAATAGACTTGGACAAGGGAAAAGGCTATCTGCTTGTTAAATTCAATGCTATGGTCAAATGAAATTAAACTAAAGACAAAAATGAGGGTATACAAATCTATTGTAGAACCAATAACAACTTATGGTTCAGAATGTTGGCAAGTTTCACAAAGAGATGAAAAAAGTATAGAAGTAGTAGAAATGGACTTTCTACGAAGAGCTTGTCAAACGTCCAAACTAGATCGTGTAAGAAATGAACATATAAGAAGACAGACGAAGAGAGTCTATGGCACTACAGACGACATAGAAACACGGCAATTAAAGTGGTATGGACACATGCAAAGGATGACTGGAGAAAGATGGCCAAAAATAGCATTCCAATATATACCAAGAGCAAGGAGAAGAAGAGGCAGACCAGCAATAAAATGGATAGATGGTATTATGGAAACCATTAAAGATAGAGCCATAGAAGAAGATGGCTGGAGAGATAAGGAGAGGTGGAAAAAGAAGTGCGGGATGCGGCAAAGGCTGTAGGAACCTCGCTGTATAAAAAAAATATATATTATTTTTAAAATTGATTGAAACAATATTAATACAAAGTAAAAAGTGTATTAAGCAAATTGTTCGCACCACATTTATAGCCACGCTCGCGTTGTTTGTGCGTTTTAATGTGAATCTTCATCTGGTGGTACAATCACCCTCCGGTAGGCAACATCGGCTTTTCTCCCGTCCGGAGCAATTTAAGCTAAGGGTTTCCATCCATATATTTCCTGTTTGTATTAGTTTGTTCCTATTCCCTCCCCTTAAATAGGCGACGGAAGAACGTTCCACCACGGGTTAGAGACGGTGGCAGCCGGAAGGTAAGTTACTGGACCATTTGTTATACCAACGCAACACATTTTTTCGTTAAATACAGTCCATTCACAATTTAAAAAAAATGATGCATATTACCTATTCCTAGAGAAACATGCGACCGGTGTGATGCGCTTTTTTTAATGTCAGGGCGAATTAGAGATAGGCATACTCCCATTTCACCTTCGACTGCCTTGAGTCTTTCTCTTTTTTTAGTTTTGATGTTCACCAAAGCAGAAAAACCAAGGTCGCACAAATATGATGTTGAGAATTTTAGGAGAAATTTGATTTTAATTTTCCAAATGGATATCGGCAAAATAAAATTATCAACTTTTATCTCTAAAGTTGTTAAATGCTCAATATTGAGTTGCCGAATTTGGTTATTTTCCATTTCCTAAGTTCTTGAAAATAGTCCCATTTGACCCCGGCTTACTTTCTTTATTTGTAACTCTAATTTGTCTTTGAAAGCCACTATTTTGTCTGAAGAAGTTAAAACATTTTCATTTCTACCCTGCATACTGGAGTTTAATTTATGCAGTTATTCAAAAATATCTGCCAAATACGCCAGTTTTGCATACCACGCATCGTCCTACAATAACTCGCAATATTCGTTTTGGGTTTCTTCTTCAAAAAATAGTAGTAATTCTGCTTTAAAATCGTAAAAACAGTTCTCTTACTTCTGTATGAGGAATAAGATTTTTAAATTGTGATCCCATTTCTTCATAAAGTTTATTAAATAAACGTGACTACAGAGGATTACTTTTAATAAATCGTGATTACGACGTATTACGACGTACGACGTAATTGATAATCTTGACTACCTTGTTCAAGACACGTTTATATTTTGCACCCAAAGCTTTACGGTGTATAAAACAATGTTTTGATACGATATTCTTGTTTTTGCAAGAGACGCAAAACCCTTTATGGAACCGACCATAGATGAAGCAGCATCCGTACATATGATAAATACTTATCTAAAATAATAAATTCATCAGCCCCAGTAGACGTTCTTTCAAATTCTTTGCAGCATAAAAATTGTTTAATTATTTTTTCGCTGCTATCAATAAATTGTGAGTACACTAATAACTGAGCTTTTCTTCCAATGTTAGTATTTTCATCAACTTTACGAAAAGCGAACATATTAGCTTTCTTCTATAGCGTTTCTCAAAGTCGGCGATTTCCAACAAATGGTTTTTGTGACAAAACAAGGAAATAGACTAGATATTGTGAAATGTGGCGATTTGCGTTTGTTCCTCACGAACATTGAGCCTGAGTTAGATAATTGATAACGCAACATCAATCGCAGCCTTCCCATTAATTATATATAGGGTCAGGGAAAGA
Source organism: Phosphuga atrata (assembly GCA_944588485.1). Classification (NCBI taxonomy): domain Eukaryota; kingdom Metazoa; phylum Arthropoda; class Insecta; order Coleoptera; family Silphidae; genus Phosphuga; species Phosphuga atrata. The sequence continues at coordinate 19,998,106 of OX155896.1, read as the reverse complement.
TTGACCACCGGGTGAGACCGACCAGTCGGAACAACTCAAGAACAAAACTAGAGAGGGATCTGTGCGTGACATATATGATAAAATTGTTGCAACTTGTTGCAACCAACTTGATATATCAGGCTGCCGCAGTGTGAATTTATAAATTAAATTTTTTGCGAACTTGAAAGTTTTTTGACATATTTACTGTGTTGGTGATATTCGAAAACGTGTAAGTTTATTTAAACTATTTCGATACTGGATGATAAAATATGCATAAAACTATAACATAATCCCTAAAATGTAGTCGTTACTTTTTTTTCCTACAGTTAACAAGGTGTTCGATCTCTCCCGTGTCTTTGGTATAGTTCGACCACATTAATCCGGGAGAGAGATTTGAAGGAAATTAGAGATTTAATAAAGCCCAATTAATTAAATAAAAAGTTAAATTCAGAGTGAGCCTGTTACAAACAAATTAGTAGTTGGCTTCATAATGAATGCTCAAAATTCGAGAATTTCTGCGATTGCTGCGGAAAATAAAAAAAATCGTAAAAACTAAATTTTTGTATACATTTATATTATTATTTTATTATTACTTTTCTGTTTTAAGTTCTAAGATATATGTTGTGTTATTTTTTCCTAGTCGGCCTCACCCGTAGTTGGTGGTCGGTCTAACCCGGACATACGGGTGAGATCGAGCAGTTGTAATGTTTGTACTTTTCATTCAAATAAAAAAAAATGTTTGTGTGATATAATAAATCATTATTTATATATTATCTAAACCCTTTAGGCAATGCTTTAACGGTAATTTTTTTTTCTCAGAAAACAAAAAAGTTATAATGCTTTTTCCAAAAAGTGGTCGAACTCTCCCGGACTTACCCTATATTTATCTACGACCACTATTCTAAATGCCCATTATTGTACAATTCGTGCACTGTGTAAATACATCATAACACACAAGTATGTAACAGTCCTCGATTAATGATAAGTTATGATTTATAAGACACAAGTGCGTTTGGTTTACGATTGTGCTGTGAGAGTGCTCATATAGGCAACTTAATGTACGCATTTTGCGGATGCAAGACACATTGGTGTAGGGAAAATAAAATTGAAGGAGGTATATAAAAATTGTTTAAACTTTTTAATTTTTTTCTTATTTCGGGTCGAGAGGCTACCGCGCGATATGTGGCCTTGATTTATTTGCTCCTAATATAATCTAATCTAACCATCCATTTTGTTCAAGTCTGTAGCTACGGTGGCGTTTTTTACGCGCCACTGGAGGTTTTATGTCAATTTCCGTTAGTTTTAATTGTGGCACGGAGGGGTGCTGAACGCATTCACATAGAAGCTGTCATTCATTTCCTTTTTTCACGTTTAAATCTTACGAAAACTACAAATAAGTACTAAATAATAAGGTATGTAACCATTAAGAATGCATTTCTTTTCATTTTTAACAAGTTAAATAATGTCGAGTAACAGTTATTTATATATGAAAATACAACTGTTTTGTTGTTATAAAAACCAGGACTGGACATCTGTGCCATTAGCGCACATTCCAAAACGTGCCCTTCCTCCCACGTTTTGGATAAATGCAATTGTTTTATAGTTTTATAGTTTGTCCAGAAACTAAGGGTTTCTATTACCACGCTAAAATCTACCTCCACCAAACATATTAGAAAACGTGCGAAAGCCTATAAACACCTTCTTATAGAGATTAACCAGAGGACCAGACATTTTCAGGGATTTAGAGAATTTAAGCCTCGATTATTCATGGGAGGACCCAAGAAAATTCAATCTCCTCCTTATTTGAATTAGAGGGATGGTAACCCCTCTTACAGATATATTATACTAGGATTGGTATAAATACCATTCCCCAGTTGTCAGTAAGAAGTAAGAGAAAAGAGAGTAGAGTGGTAAGCTATGAGTTCTTAAGTCTTAAGTTATTTCGTTGTATTATTGTTTAATTAAATTGTTAAAACCAACTCGACTATTATTCGACAAACTACGTGCCTTGCGAATCCCGGTGAACATTACATTACAAGATCCCGAGATATTTAGATATATCTCAGAGTCCGAAGCATTGTTGGCCAGCAGTCCTTCCCTCTCAACATTGAAGTCGGCGGTGGTTCACACCACAACCCCCTTCACAACATTGGTGGCAGCCTCACAACATTAGTGGCAGCCTCACAACAGTTTGTTTATTATATGTTAAATAATGTACCTAATAAGAAATAAATTTGTTACATCAAACATATTTTTCTTAATAAACAGAAACAAATTAGTGTGGGCGTAGATAAAGTATAGTACATAACTCGAGTTGTAGGGCAATTACGTACTCGCGGAATTACTCACTCCCCGCTACGCGGTCGACGGTAACTGGCCGAGGGAAGGATTAATTATGACCTCCAAAATATCTCCAAATACTTATACTTGTCAATTGTATTGGTCTATAAATATTTCTCGTCCATACTCTTCTTTCTTGTAAGAAATTTGTGCATTTTTTAGACTACCAATGAATAAAATATTGCAGTATTTAATACTCGTATTTTTATGTGTTGTTTACCTAGTATTATATGCACAAAATTTTATTGACATTAAAATTTAAAAAAACTCGTCACACTTTCACTGTGTCATTACAACTGAGCTCGACTAACAACAAAAACAAACAGAAACATGAACTGCATCCGGTTTTTATGATTCCCAACAAAAGTACGTACGTGTCTACTTATCAAACAATAGCATAATATTTTTGGGTATAAAACGGATGATGATTATTTTTTACAGCACGCCTAAAAATAATTCATGGCACATTTGAGTACCGCGGCACTCAGTTCTCGATCGTTTGTTATAGAGCTAAGAACAGTTGAATATATTTATATATTCAGGCTACAATTGGTCGCTAATAATTTCATTTGATTGTACCTATAGGGAATATGAATGAAATTTAAATTTGGTTCAAATTTTTTTTTTCCGAATCTTTATTGACCGGTCATTTGAACTAAACCATTATTTTTGTAATTAATATCTTTTTAAATACTTAAAATTAATAAATAAAAGCAAATTAAGCGAGGGGAATTTAAATTTGTAAACCTAACCCCATTGGTTAAAACGAAAGTGACGTAACATCCCATATAAATAAGTCCGTATTTTTGTAATTGTAACCGCAAACGCAACATTATTGGTTAAAACGAAAGTGACGTAACATCCCATATAAAGAAGTCCGTATTTTTTACATTTGACTGTCATTGCAGTCTTTAGGTTAGAAACTATACGTCAAAAGCGTCATATTTAAAAAGAAAACAGCTGTAGTAAACATTGGACAGCTCAATTTTTTTCTAAATTTTAAAAATTTTTTAAACTTTACAGCATTTTTGTACAGTATTTATATTTTTTACTATGTTATAACGGTGTAAACAGTAAATTAAGAATATAGAAAAAAATGCAAATTCCCTATTAGTATGGTTTCACTAATATGAAATATATTAATTCAAATTTAATATATTCTTAAAAAAATATAGGATTATATATTTTTTTTAAGAATATATTAAATTTTAATATAAGTTGAATATAATACACAACTATTACATTTGAATATTTGTTAAGTATAAGAAATTAGTTAATATCTTAACTTGACTGTCTTAACTTTGAGCAAATTTGGATTTGTACACAATTGAGACGAGGCAAGGCGAGGCCGAATGAGGAACGAACGCATTCCTCGTTCAGTTTCGTAGTTTATACGCAATGTATACAACAGGTCGACAGGCAGACATTTTATACGGCCCGCGAAGCATTTTATAAATCACTTTAATTAAAAATTAATATCTATGTATAATAATATAAACAACTTCATTGCAAAGTATTCGCAGAATATTCCGAAAATCTCTTTAACTGTGAGGAACCCATAGAAAAGATGGCTTTCATACATCCACATCAACCAACCTGACTCAAAACCTCCAACCATTGAGGAACTCCATTTAATAATATCGAATCTAAAGAATTACAAGGCTTAGGGAGAAAATCAAATCAGAGCTGAACTTTGGAAGAATATTAACGAAAATGCTATACAGTCTCTCAGAAATATCTTTGAAGAAATTTGGATACATGAAAGAATCCCAGATGACTGGAAAACAGCCCTTATACATCCACTTCATAAGAAACGATCCAAAACAGACCCTAACAACTACAGAGGGATATTTCTCCTTGACGTAACATACAAGACTCCCGCGAATGGAAGTCACCTTGTCGTGGTGCTTAGCTTCGTGCTGCCCTTTCGACGCTGCTGATGCGAAGAGCACTGCCCAGGCAGGGCGACTCGTGTCGGGGCGGACTCTGGGTGCCGAACAACTAAGAACTTCCCAACCCGAGGGGTTCGCAATCTGGCGAAAAAGATCCTGGCAGAAACAGGGTGCCCCAGCTGGATGACTGCTGTCTAACTCTTCCTGACTTACGGCAGACACCCACTTACTTCCCTTTCTATACTGTCAAGGCCTCACTTGGCCTAACTCTTGTTCACTTTAGATCTAAGGATCTTCTCTAATCTATCTTTTTCCGCCTTCAAACCCTAATCCAAGCTGTAAGCTACCGTGGTGATGGATGGATGGCATTGGGGTGATTTCAGTGTCGCTAACGGTGCACCCGGGATACAAGGCGCCCTCCCGGTGTACTTAGCCTTACTCTTGCATGCGGGGCTCTGCAGGAGCGGACCAATTATTTCCCTAGCTACTCGTGGGAATAAAAATGTACTCAAATAAAAACAAAAAAACAAATATACCCAAACCAACTACGGGGGAACATCTATTGGATGTAGACCTATATTGGATGTAGAACAGATTAGAATCGAAGCAGGGCCAACAGGCCTAACTTCGGTTCAAGACATGATATTGGGAGAGGAGGATGTCGCTGTGGTTGACAGCCACAGCGATAAGACTCCTTTTCCCAATGGGTCACCTCTTAGGGGAAGTGGATCAACCACTAGATCCACAGAAGTTGCCTCAAGCACTGCTACCTCGTGCAAACAACGCAAGAAAAGAGGTACAGGTCGCGGTAGAGGGTCGCAACGCAGGAAGATGAAAAAGGAGGCCGCAAGAGCCAAACTTGATCCTCAACTGCGTGTGACCGGCAAGCCGGCGGCGGGAGCGGACGCACCAACTGACACTAGTGCCGGGAGTGGGTCTGGGCCTGCGGTCGTCAAAAGGCTAAGATCTGAGGGTAGTACACCGTCTCCCAGACGGAGCTATCCTCGGCCTCTGGAGCCTTAAAGGCCCAGGACTGTTGAACAAACCTGGTGCTAGCTCACAGAGCAGGCCTAGGCAGTCCTACAGCGGAGCTCTCTCTGCCTGCAAAATGGCTATTTTTCCTCAGAAATATCCTGAGGAAAAGATGACAGAAGCACAAGGTAAGCTTCTGCAATCCGAGCTTATGAGGGAGAGCTGGAGTTGTGAACCAGGCACAGGCCCCAATTTTATAAACAGCTTTGTTTGACAAGGGCGTAGTCTACGTTACCTGTGCCGACGAAGCTGCAAAAGTCTGGCTCCTGGAAAAGTTGGCCAAGCTTAAACCTTGGGAGGGGGCAATATTGTCCGTACGACCAAGGTGACGGTTTGGGTTTCAACTGAACTCCTTGGAACGACGGAGCCAGCTAAAATACTCCCCCTACTTAAGACCAAAAAGGGCTGCAAAGCCTATTTTGGTCTAAATCAGCTAACTTTCGGGATCATAGGGAAGAGAGCGGAGAGGCCCACTGATGAAGGTACTTCAGATCAACCTTCAGCATAGTGCGGCGGCCTCTGCCTCCCTATGCAGAATCTTAGATGCTGGGGACATCAGCATAGCTCTGATCCAAGAACCCTGGTTAAACAGAGGCAAAATAATGGGTCTGGGTGAAGCTAGGGGTAAGTTAATCGATGACAACTCCTGTAACAATATCAGATCCTGCATTTATGCTAGAAATGATATTGACATATTAATGTTGGACGGCCACTGTTTCAAATATCTTGCCACATCAAAAATCCGGTATCGCATGGGGGGGGGGGCAGTTAGGCAACTTATTGTGACCTCTGCGTACCTACCATACGATGCACCTGAACCACCACCTACCGCAGAATTGGAGCGCCTGGTGAAATACTGCGAGATTTCCAATCTCCAGATCCTGGTGGAGATGGATGCCAACGCCCGAAACGTAGTATGGGGGAGCACCAAAACCAACAAAAGAGGTGAGTCTTTGCTTAGATACTTAGTGTCCACGAATCTGGCAATACTGAATGTCGGTAACAGGCCCACCTTTCAAACAAAACGACGGAAAGAGGTTATTGATATGACCTTGGCGTCCTTATATTCAAGTGCACTAGTGAGTAAGTGGTATATGTCCAAAGAACCGTCGTTTTCGGACCATCGATACATCTTTCTGGAGATCAACGCCGTTGACAGGACAGAGGATGTGTATCGTAATCTACGCAAAACTGACTGGGAGCACTATAAGGAAGTGCTAAAGATACATACAAGTGTGTTAAGTTTGCACATAACCAGTCCGCATGACATTGAAGAAGCCTCCACTCTACTTCAGGAGGCTATAATAAATTCTTATCATGACAGCTGTCCTCAAGTGAAGCGAACCAGGAAACGAGAAGTTTCCTGGTTCGAGGAATGCGACTGGTGGAGCAAGGAACTTGAACAGAAGAAAAACAAAACGAGAAAGCTCTACAATAGAGCTAAAAAGACAGGGATGTGGAACGAATATACGGCTACACTCACTGATTATAACAAATCTGTACGTAGGGCTAAAAGGCAGTCCTGGAGGAAGATCTGTGAGGATGTCGAAAGTACATCTGAAACAGCAAGACTCCAGAGACTTCTGATAAAGAACTCGTTAAATCCGGTTGGTACTATTAGAGGACCAAACGGAAAACACACAACCAGCGGGAAAGAAACTATGGAAGTTTTACTCCAAGCTCACTTCCCAGGTTCCTATGTGATCGACCCAACAATGGATAATCCTGACTGTCATGCTGTACGCTCTCAAACAAGAGGGACGAGTTCTGACTGGCAGGTGTCCAAGAGGGTTGTCACATATGAAAGAATTGAATGGGCCATAAATACCTTTGGCCCATACAAAGCAGCTGGCCTGGACGCTGGTGCCAATACTTATCAAGCTATACAGGGCAAGCCTGGCATCAGGCTATGTGCCAACTGCCTGGAGGCAAGTAAAAGTGGTATTTATACAAAAAGCCGGGCGTCTAGATTACACCCAGGCTAAAGCGTATAGACCAATAAGTCTAACCTCCTTTCTATTGAAGACGTTAGAAAAACTGGTTGAAAAGCATCTGAGGGAGACCTGCCTGTTAGACAGCCCCCTACACTCTAATCAGCATGCCTATCAACCAGGAAAATCATGTGAATCTGCTCTACACCAATTAGTGGTTAGAATAGATAACACACTAGAAAACATGGAATTGGCGCTTGGTGCCTTCCTTGATATCGAAGGTGCGTTTGACAACACCTCCTTCGACAGTATAGCCTATGCAGCCCGCAGCCATGGTGCAAATAAAACATCAATCAGATGGATTAAGTCCATGCTACAGGGTAGAAATGTTGAGGCTACAGTAGCAGGTGACACAATGAGGGTGGCTGTCACCAAGGGGTGTCCTCAGGGTGGGGTCCTATCTTCACTGCTTTGGGACATGGTTGTTGATAGCCTGCTTGTGTCACTAAATAATAGAAGATTTTACACCCAAGGCTATGCGGATGATATAGTCATTCTCATCAGGGGTAAATTTCCCTCTATAATAGCAGCGCTTATGCAAGAAGCACTGAACGAGGTGGAGAGTTGGTGCAGGGGGGTCGACCTTCGGGTCAATCCCCAAAAATCCACTCTAGTACCATTCACTAGAATGAGAAAAACGGATGGGTTAAAGCCCCAATTTTCTATAACGAGCATCTAAAGGTGAGTGATGAAGTCAAGTATCTAGGTGTAATCCTGGATGCCAAACTGACTTGGAATCAACACCTAAAGAAAGCTACCAACAAGTGTAAAATGGCACTTATGATGACCAAAAGAACACTTGGAAAAACATGGGGACTGAAACCAAGCATGATATACTGGCTATACACTATGGTAGTGAGACCCATTTTGACATATGGCTCCACAGTATGGTGGACCAAAGTGAAGCAAAAACAGGCCATCAAAGAACTCTCCTATGTTCAAAGACTGGCCTGTTTAGCAATTACGGGAACGATGAAAACTGCCCCAACTGCGGCTCTGGTGGTGATCCTAGGCCTTCCTCCCCTGGATATCTTTATCATGGGCGAGGCAAGGATGCGAGCTTTCAGATGCATATGCAATGGCACATGGGAATCTCTGGCGAGGTCAGGACACACCATGATAACGAATGTCATATCAGAACCGTACCTCAATATAGAGGGGGATTCGATGCCTAAAAGGATGTCATTCAATCTACCCTTCGAAACACATCTACGATGGACAGAAGGCAATCAAATAACCACTTGCCGAGGAGGACTGGACTGGTATACAGACGGCTCCAAGAACGACAGTGGTACTGGTGCAGGAATCTATGGACTGTCCCTGGGGTGCAGCTTATCTGTACCCCTGGGGACACATGCCACAGCATTACAAGCAGAAATACACGCTATCATAGCCTGGGCCCTTAAAAATTTGAGAATGGACTACAAAAGTAGAAACATCCGCATTTTTACGGACAGTCAGGCTGCGATTAATGCTCTAGCGTGTTACGAAATCAAATCCAAGACAGTTTGGAACTGTCTTCAGGACCTAAAAGCCCTGGCAAAGCATAACAAGGTCACACTCGCTTGGGTGCCTAGCCACACAGGACTGGTGGGTAACGAAATGGCGGATAAGCTAGCAAAAGATGGAGCCTGCAAGGCAAACATCATTGCTGAAAGCGGACCCTACATTACAAAGACCACGACCCGAAATAAAATCTGTAAATGGGTAGCAACTAAGCACCGTCTACAGTGGGTCAATTTGAATGGTCTGACACACAGCAAACGAATGGTAGCTAAACCATCGGAAACTCTAACTGCTGAAATCCTGCAACTGCCAAGGTAGCAGATCGCAATTGTGGTAGGCCTACTTACAGGACACTGCCCTCTACGAGAACACCTGCATAAAATGGGTGTCTGGAGAGATAAACCTTTATGCAGGTTATGCTATGAGGAGGACGAAACCGCCGCAGATATAATCTTCCACTGTGAAGCAATTGCACGTAGGAGACACAAGCTTGATATTATAGCTGAAAGAGTCCCCGTGATAAACATGGCACATAGAATCCTGGACCTAATAGAGGGACTGGATCTATTTGCATGAACAAAACAATGTGGGGAAATGCAATAGGCCAATGGGCCGCAGTGTTCTAAGGGCTAACCCCCCTGGACCCACATTGGTTAGAGAGAAATAAAAAACATACAAGATATTCTCCACAGTCCTAAATTTTACTACACAGGGCACAAACTCAACCAGACCATCAACTTGGGGAATACCAAGAGAGTTTCAGGAAAGGGAGATCCTGTGCGGAACATATTATCAACCTCAAACATATCATGATCTACCAAAAATCACGGGCTAAATCTATGTTATCACTTTCATGGCCTTCCAAAAGGCATACGACTCAATAGATTGTGAATCCTTATTCTCGGTCCTGAAAGAATTAGACCTCGATAAAAAAAAATACAAACCTAATCAGCGAAACACTAACTAATAAATTCTCCAAAGTTAAATTCATGGTGGAACTCTCCACCCCTTTTGAGATTAAAAGAGGTGTACGGCAAGGAGATGGACTTTCTCCACAGCTATTTAACTGTGACCTTAAAAAGTAGTCAGAGAGTGGAATGTGAAGACCTGTGAAGACATAAAAAAACAAAACCACTTTTGTTTAAGGAAACTGAGAATGGCCTCATGGAACTCCAAATTACAGACACCATGCTCAAAGACAAAACAGCCAAAACCATCACAAGGATAAGAAGCAGCGATTCCAATTTAAAATCAATCAAAATCGTACGAGCCACATTTCTCACATCTTAAAGGATGAGTCAATACTGGGCTAAAAGGAAAGCTCAAAACAATAAAAAATTATTGATTGTACCCCATGTATGATGTACCCCAAAGTTGAGTGAAACAAATAAATAAGAAGCATAGAAACAAACAAAATTTGGGTTAGAATAGAAAAAAGGTGGTTTTGAGATCGTGTCTTATCGATCGTGTCTGGTCGTGTCAAAATATTACTTCACTGAGAAAGCAATTACTAATGCAATATATATAAAGCAATATACATAGTACCGCCATTAAAGATCTTAATTCATATTCCGGTAATTCATGTTTACTGTGTTTACAAGGCATGATGTTTATCTACCTGGTACTATTTCATACACATATAGACACAACTTTTTTCTCCAACAACTGGTAACTGGCCGAAGGAAGGATTAACTATGACCTCCAAAATATCTCCAAATACGCTACAGACCACACCGTCACCCCAATAAGAGCAAGATCATAATCTTCGCCCCAAAGAAACTCTCTTTTCGAGGACATAGTAGCCAACTTCTAAAGACTGCCTACGTAAGTAACTTACCCCTCCAAACATCTACTGAAAATAAAGCTAAAAAAAGATAGTTGTCACAGTACAATTTTTATCTGTCTTGACATATTCGAAAACACTCTTCATCAACTTCGCAGATAGAGGACTTATCCAAGGCTCCAAAATATAAAAACAGTATACTAATGAATAAAATCCATGAGTATCACAAGACCTGCTTTTTTAGGAAAATTTTGGAGAGCAAGGTGCCAATCTATTTGTACAACCAGATCAGATTTAGAACAGACATACACAATACTAAAGTTCGCAGCAGGGGTCTGCTATCAATAGCCAAGCACAAAACAGCACGTTACACATCTACATATTCCTAACAAATAGCAAAAACCATTAATTTATTACCTGCGGAGCTCAAATTCGCTAAGATAAATACACTAAAAACATATAAAAATATAATCGCAAATTTTCAATTCCCAATCTGAATCAACCAATTTGAAAAATGAATAAACAAAACCTAATCTAACCCAATTATGTGTAAATTATTATAACCGTATGTGATGTGATAACTACTAATTACATTTGAATTGTTATTATTAATTTATTTTTATATTATAATGGGTGTTTCAATAAGGACATAACAATTTTATATTTAAATAAAACACAGAATAATTGAGATATCGGGCTGAAATTCTTCAGGTGTAGTAAATATGTTACACTTATGTATGGAATTCGACGTTATTCGTATGTCCACCACGAGCACGAAGGCAGCGATCGATTTTTTTAATCCAATTTTGAATCATTATTTTATACATGAAATACATGTTGACAATTTCGCGTTCAATATTATTCCTGAGCTCCTCTAGCGTTGTTGGATTGTTGGCATAAACTTATCAGAAAACCCCATCGACTGGACCATTTCGTGAGATTAAACGATTACTAAATTTTCCTTTCAATAAATCAATTGTTTGACCAGCTGTGTGGCTTTTGGAATCATCTTGTTGGAACCACACATCGTTGATGTCAAGTCTGTCCAATTCTGGCCTAAAATAGTTTTCCAACATGGCAAGATAGTGTACTACTTTGACCATTGCGTGGCGAATCTTTGACGAAAAAATACGGCACAACTCCGTCAGGAAATGCACACCACACGCTCACTTTTTGTGGATTCAATGTTGTCTCACGAAGCACACGTGGCTTTGTTGCTGTCCAATAACGCATATTCTGTTTATTGACAAAGCCATTCAGCCAAAAATGATCTACATCGCTAAAGATAATTTTTCGATGAAATTCAGGATTTCCTCCAAACTTTTGCAGAACAAAATCGGATCAGTTCCAGCACTTCAAATGATCTAGAGGTTACAGTTCTTGGGTTAATTTTATCTTGTTTTTGTTTTTTTTTTTATGTTGTTTTGTGTAGCTGGAGATCTATACGCAAAATTGGCCATAATATGGGCCGAGACATTTCCAATTGTTGTGAATGGCGTGGAATCAACTTGTTTGGTTTATTTTGAACTGAAACTCTTACGGCTGCAATGTTTGCAGTACTTCGACCGTTGCTTTGTCTCACAGGAACATTCAATAGTGAAGTGTTGTCTGTTGGAATGATTATTGTTGGGACGATTAAAAATTGTAGTAATCGTACTTAAAGTTGCGACTACCGACTCATAATTTCAGTAGTAAGTTTTAACGAATTCTAAACATTTCTCGTTCGTGAATTTCACCTTGATAAAATTGTTTTTATAAAATCTGGACTGACGTTTTGATTTTGACAGATCATAAAAAGTTTGTAGGTTATGTTCCGTATTTTAAAACAAAATTGTTATGTCCCTATTGAAAAACCCTTTATTTTACATTTTTATATTATTAAATTTATTATTATGTATTATTATAATTATTATTATGTATTATTATAATTGAACCCGTCATTTCGAAAAGGGCATGAGTCAATGAATTAAAACTTTTCATAATCAACAAAAATATGTTTTTTGTTTAAAAGTTATTGATGCTGAAAAAACTGAATATAGAGGTTGTTAAATAAAAAACAAACACGCTTTTTGGAATATTTATTTATTAAAAAAGAACAATTTTCATCAAGATATTTTGAATTAAAATGTATGGACTTATTTATGCCTTTTTCGAAATGATCAAGGGATCATTTGAAACAAATTTTAATTAGTTAGTCATCATTTTCCAGAAATTTGTGCTTCTTTTATTTTATTATGTTTTTAGTTTTCACTATTCCTGCCACCAGAGACTCTTTTTCTAGGTCTAAAAGCATTTTCGGAAAACTCACGATAAAGTGATTTTATGTCATATCTGACAGATGCCTTTCGTTTTACTTGAAAGAGCATAAGTCCAGGACTCGTGCCCTTGTCATTGCTTTTTAAGTTGACTTGTGGAGTATACACATGTGCTTATTTCGCATGGAATATGTAAAACGTTTTAATGAATAAAATAGAGTAAAATAGTGTTATTTCAAAATAGTGTGACTCGTGCCCTTTTCGAAATGACGGGTTCAATTATTATTATGTATTATTATAATTATTATGTATTATCATAATTATTATGTATTATCATAATTATTATGTATTATTGGTTAAACCATACTATATTATAGATAATCATATAAACTTAATAAATACGGAACACAACCTGAATATATAAATATATTCAACCTTTCCAAAGCTCTGTAATATTATTGAGTGTTTTTAGGACTAACCAAAACAAATCTCATGTAAAATTTGCCAGTTATTTACTAGATCTCAGTCCACTCTCGCGGCAGTAAAAAAGAAACAGAAAAATACGAAACAACGATAAAGAAAATTCGCCTCACGACGGCAGCCTTATTTTTTTTTTTTTTAACTGCAGCACCCTTTTCATCGAGGGCTCCTTCTTCCCTCATGCACGAACCCCAGTCTTCCACCACCGCTCTCTCTTCACTGCTCCAATCACATCCTTCACAATTTTGTGCCCAATGCGCCCACATGTCTCTAGCTTCCCCACATATGCCACACAGCTTATAGAGAGTGTAAATCCAGTCCCTCTTGCGTTTTTCCTCTGACCCGCACCTGTGTCGTGCAATCAATGCCTGCGGCAGCCTAGCTCCTTTGAGATACGGAAGGAATCCTTTGGAACACTTCCCGAGTTTTGGAACCTCCCGAATTCAGGGAGGAACTTACTCCCCTCGATCTTCCTCTGACGATTCTGCAACTCCACCTCGGCTAACCTTTCACACACCAATTCTTCCACCTCCCTTCCATTCCCAAACATTCTCTCGACTTCCCCATATGCCCAGCTGCAGATTCCATACAGCTTCTTTCTTTCGCTCCCTCATTTTGTCCCCTTATGTATACCTAAACCTTCCATTCTTACAACTCTCAGCACTTCTTTTACAATCCTTTCATTACCCATTCAATTGACTTTCTTTTCAAACTTGACAATCGTTTCCGCATATTTGTTTCTTGCAACACAATGTATGCCGGCGTAGTTCTTTCTAAATTGAGGGCCATATTTAAAAATTGCAGCTGAACTCTCAATTCTCTCTTCCTCTTTCACTTCCCACACTTCCGCTCCATACAAAAGAACACTTCTCACACATGCCTTCCACACTAATATTTTCGCTGCAAAGTTATTGCTCAAGCACTCCTTCCATACAATCCATAGCCCGTTAGCAGCCACCCACGCCTTTTTTCTAATATATTTCAGATAATCTTTCACGGATCGATCTTGCCCAAACATAAAACCTATCATCCAATATAACATCATCTATTTAGTCTTTTTCACATTCACCACCAATTTCCTATTTAGAAAAAATCTTGTCACCCGCTCGATTATCTCTGACATTTCTCCTTACGATCTAGCTAAAATCACAACGTCGGTCATCCACATAAGCCAAACTCCGAACTTTCCTATCACCAATTACTACCCCTCCACTTTTTTTCTATACTATGTAACTGAAATACTCATAAAACGATTTAAATAAAAATAAATAATGCGGCTCGCGCTCTAATTTTCATCCGTAATGTGGCCCGACAGACAAAAGATTTGTCCACCCCTGGTATACAGCGTTGGTGTTGTCTCGATCCACACGCAAGGCACTAAACTAGCAGTACTACGGGTTTTCTTAAACTCACAATTAGACCGCATGAAAAGCTTTAGTTGCAACAAACAATATTAAACTACGACTGCTCGTATATAATCTACCAAGGAGGTAGTAATAAAATATTAAGCAAATGTAAAGAATACAGTATCAAGTGACGATTAGAAGAAACCTTAAACAATCTGCAAATAATCAGGCAAATCACAGAAATAAAAATAAACACTGTCTTGGTGGCATTACGGATTTAGATGAAGTTAGGAACATTAATACTTAGTTCGCCGCAATCATGGTTAATCATACTTACCGAGTATAGTTACCGATAACTTAATATAGTAAATAATATAATATTGTATAGTAAACCACATAAAAGACATTAACAATCTTTTGGTTTATACATTGGACATAATTGTTCCAGACTAATGTGAGTCCAATACTAACTTTGGTTTAGTACATTGTCAGCCTGGTAGTCTACAAAGTTAGAGCGATAATTAGAAATCTGCAGATCCCGGATACGATCCGGGGAGAGAGTGTCGGCCGCATTTGTACCAGAAGACAAATGTCTAATTAATGAACGCCTATTTAAATAACACCTATGTTTCTGGGCCTATGAAATGAAAAATTTGGGCAAAATAAACAAGGCCACTTGACTGTAGTATTTGAGGGATAGTTAATAACTCGCTATCCTTATTGGACCAAAATTTAAAAAAAACTTTGGTTTAACCACTAGAATAGACTCTGCAATACTAATTTAATAATAATCTAGTTTTTGCTCTAGCTTGTAAGCGCATAAAGGGTGCGGCAACATAACTTCCTTTTTTGAAAAAATAATAAAACTCATATTATGAATCACAATTGTTTTCTTTTTTTCCATAATCTAGGTACATATTCGTACCACCATTGTTCATACACTGAGTAAGTCGAGTTCTGGCGCTAGCCAGGACCGTTATCAGTACATTAGCGGGTATGTTGGCAATCTCTGTCCGGATATTGGCCCTCAGGTCTTGTAGGGTTCTTGGACGGTTGACATAAACGCGGGATCTACACAAAAAGAAATATTCCCCACAAAAGAAACTGCTAGGGGCCAAATTGTGTGAGCGGGCAACTCCAAATCGCCCCTTATTGAGATGAGGCGGCCCAGAAAGTGTTCCCTCAAAACAGCTATTGATGACCTTGAAGTGTGAGCCGTTGCTTCGTCCTTTTGGAATCAAATGTCGCCTAAGTTTAGTTCATCAAGTCGTCGAAAGAAAAATTCCTGCAACATGTTCACATACCGGCCAGAATTCACTTTTGTTCTGACCTCGTTTTATTCAATAAACCAGGGACCAACAATCCTAGCTGAAAAAATTGCGCACCACACTGTGCCTTTAGTCAGCCCAGTAGTGCATGTTCTGCTTACTAACGTATACACTTAAGTGAAAATGGGCTTCATCACTGAAAAAAAAAACAATAGAGTCCTTAGGAACGTTTTCGAGAAGTGCCTCACATGCGTTTCCTCGAGAATTGTTTCGTTCTGAGAGTTCCTGCAAAATCGCTAACTTAGAGTGATGGTAATGAAGGTCATCGTGATGAATTCGCCTCACTGAACGATCTGAAAGTCCAAGGGCAGACACATGTTTACGCGCAGAACGTATTGGGGATTGCAAGATTGAAGTTCCAACTGCCTCAATGTTCTGAGGTAAGCGAAGGACGTAGAGAAGAGCTAGAAGAACGTTGTGACCTGTGCAACAATTGATTTCCGGTCTGGAATAGGACCCAACGGCGCTATATTGAAGCGATTTCGGAATGCACGTTGTAATCACAGAACATCCGTTCGAAAAGTAGGCCTCGACGGCAAACCCACGCTCCTCACGATTCCAACTCATGATAGCGACTGACCGGCTGGGAAACAAAACTTTACAACCATGCCTCTCGAATGAGGCCACTCCCGCCCCGTTGCGACGCCTACAGCCTTAATGGCGCGCATTTCAAAAAAGGAAGTTATGTTGCCGCACCCTTTATATCTAGCCTTGTTTTTTGGAATTTGAATTGAGTATTGAGATTATTTTTTGTATTGTAATGACACAAGAAGAAATGTATTATCTGTATCACATGTCGCGTAAAATTTTTGACAGGATGTAGCAACGTATCTACTACTTTTACAAAAAAAGGCGAATCCAGGACCGGACAGTACTTTGAATATTATAAACAATTGGAAACACCATTATGTGCTATTGTTATACAGCACTTTCGAAACCTTAATAGTTGAAGCAACTCTGAGGATTGAATCATGCAGAATTCATGAATAAGAAAGATCTCCAATAGATCTCTTCATAAATAAAAATAGAGAATTAACAGCTACTAAAAATACTAGGTCAATAAATTTGTCTTGGGGTGGTCAGACATAAAATCCTGTAATAACTAGTTATGAAATATCTAAGTTAATTCTGAAACTGTTTATCAAATCAAGTCAAATCAAATCAAATAAGTTTATTTCTTCTTCCTCTTATTTCGAATAGGCCCACTTTGGACCACGCTTGTTCAATTGTTGGGCTTTGATCTTTGTCAACTATTGTCGCATCTTCTGCCGGCGTAACGCATTTCTCTCTTCTGTCCAGGGGGTACCTTTCTTTCGGGGTTTTTCCTGAAAACCACAGACTTCCTTCAGGGTGCGTCTCACAGACATCTCACAGACACAGACAAGTCTGTTTTAGAGATTTGTTATTCCCAGTTCTTTAATATCCTTATAGGTTTCTGTCAACCAAGTGGTACTAACCTTCTTGCTTTGCCCGAAGGTGAACAGATGGTTGGTTAGTTGGTTTGGAGGCAATCTTGCAACGTGACCATAGAAAGCTATCCTTCTTTTCCTTGCACAGTCAGAGAGAATCTGAATATGTTCGTAGAGCTCCGAGTTATGTCGCCTTCGGAATTCCCCATCTTCCATTACGGGGCCTAGGATCTTCCTGAGGATTCTCCTCTCTCTGATTTCCAATTTCTCTACCAGACTTCGGTTCAAGGAAAGACACTCCATGGCATACATGGCTTCTGGTCGTAAAACTGATGAGTAGTGCTTAAGTTTCAGATTGCGTGACAGGAATTTCTTGTTGTAAGTGTTCTTATTCAGTCGATAGGCTTGTTGTAATAAAAACCATACCACCCACGTGTTTGGGTACATTCCTTTACGCCCCTTTGGTCCAACGGTTATCGTGCGATAGCCAATAATTCTTATACTTAATTACCATTACGACATCCGTCCGTCGTAATAAAACCCTTTCAAGCCACATGTGATTCTAGGGACATTCCAACCCTCGGTCACACGCTTAAAAGATTTTAAGTCTTTTAAATGACAACCACGTGTATGAATTTACATTTTCCACGGATATTTTTTATTATCCGAAATGAAATTCTTTGAGAGACACTTATAACATAAAAACGTCCCCATCCAAATATTCACGTAGACCAGATTGTTAGTTTCTCTGGGAACCTTTTTAGTTTTTTGTGTAAATATATTATATATGCGCTACGACTTACGTCCTAAGCTCAAACGACTCTTAAGCTGCATAGGGGCGGAGTCAAGTAGGACGAGCATCCTCACATTTAATTAAGGGGTATGCACAAACCCCCACGGAATACCACCGGGATGATATAAATATCTCAACCCGGTCTAGTTTAAGAAGTTGTTAAGAAGCTGTTAAGAAGTTGTTAAGAGGTTGTTAAAAAGTTGTTAAGAAGTTGTTAAGTTGTTAAGTATTGTTAACTTGTAGTTGTAGGCTTAAAGTAATAAAATATTTAGTTATAAATACAAAAAACCAGACCCCAGAAGCAACAAGATCCCGAGATAGGTAAAACTATCTCAGTGTCCGAAGAATTGCAGGCCAGCAGATCCTTCGTCATAACATTGGAGTCAGCGGTGGTTCCCATCCACCCCCCTTCACAACAGGCTAGTTCTAACTTGTTGACTCTCTTGGATAATGATGCTCTTTCTGATAAGTTGGGTGCAATCCATTCGTCGAGATGCTTACATTTCTCAGTCCTCTTGACGTTTCCCTGCTCTAGTAACATCTCGCAGTTTGCTTCTCTGATGTTGTGAAGAATTCTGTTTTCTCCAACGACACTTGAGGACCCACTTTGGCAACCTATTTTCTGAGGCAATTTAACTGCATTGTTGCCATCTCAAGAGAATTAGCAAACAGTGCCATGTCATCTGCGAAGGCCAGGCAATCTACAACCAGTTCATCGTTTTTACGTCCCAGGTAGATACCACTCTGAACACCCAAATTGATCAGTTCCTTGTGCCATTCTCTCATAACGTTTTCAAGGGCACAGTTGAAGAGAAGTGGGGAAAGTCCATCTCCTTGTCTTATTTCAGTTTTCCAGTTTTTGTCTCCACTCGAAGCTTTCTGAAAATTAAATTATAAATTATTTTTATAACTTTATTTCATTATTTAAGGATATAAAATATTCTAAATGAAATGTGTCACAAAAATGTGATGCTGTGATGTATAATTAACATGTGCATGTTAATTAATTTTATTGGCCACTAAGAAGAATACCTCGAAATTATATGGCTCAATATCAGCTAGGAGTTGTTTATAGAGTTCCTTGTTGAACAGGTTTAAATTCAATAATTGTTTTATTTTTCTTCGTTGCATGTTGTACATTTTCATATTACTGTAAGGTAGATTTTTTTTGTAAGCGTCAATCTATGGTGAGGGAGGTGAAAGTTCCTTACTGAATCTTGTTATTCTTTCGTTAGGCTTTTTAAAACTCACGAGTAAGTGCCTATGTTTTTCAATGAAAAGTACATATATATATATATATATATATATATATATATATATATATATATATACATATATATATATTATTCTCATCTGGAATAATATCATCGGTATTAGTCTAGCGGTCTTGTTGATAATGAGTAAGGATGTGTCGTCTTCATAGTTAACCATCAAATGCTCTTGAGCAATCGGTATTTGGTGTAGATCATTAATGAATATTGTGAATAACAGAGGGCCAATCGTACTTCCTTGAAGGATGTCCATGTTGACAATTCTAGAAGAAAAAGAAAAATCAAATATGTGCGGAATATGAAGCTTGGTTATCTGTTCTCTATCATGTAGAAATGATTTTACCCAGTCAAGAGCAACGCCCATTATTCCATATTTATACAGTTTCCCTGACAGCAGGTTATGGTCCACTAAATCATATGCCTTTGACAGGTCCATCAACTTACCGGATGGAATATTACACTCTTCTAGATTCATTGATATTGCATTTATGAATTGGTAGCAGGCATTTTCTATGCTCCGACCTTTAATAAAGTTTGCTGGAAGTTGCTGGAAGTTTATTATATTATGTTTATCTAAAAACGATATTATTCTCGAGCAAACATTTTTTTTCAAAAATTTTAGATAAGATAGATAAAATGGTTATAGGTCTATAGCTTTCTATAGCACTTTTGTCTCCGGCTTTAAATATTGGGGTGATGAGTGCAAGTTTCAGTTTTTCAGGAAATATACCAGTAATTAAAGAGTTATTTATTATAACTGCAAGGGGCTTAATATAGAAGCTAACACATTTTTTACAACAATAGGGGGGATTTCGTCAATGCCTGCACTTTTTTTGTTTTTAAGATTAACAATTGTATTAAACAATTCACCTATACTAATGGCATTAAAAATATGGAATTTTTATTTATCCGGATATTGTCATAATAATGAGTAATAAGTAGTTGATATTAAGTATAATAATAAGTAGTTGGTTGAGATTCAGATAGTATTCTTGCTCTGTTCACAAAGGAATTATTAATTTTTATGGCACTACTGCGTGGTTCTTCATTAGGGTTAAAATATGAATTACTTCTCGTATAATTTTCCAAGTTGTTTTTTGTAGGTTAGTTAATGTTTTAGTTTGTCGTTTAAATATCTCTTTCTTGCAATTTTTTTAATAACTCGATGAATTTCCTACGTTGATTATTGTACAAATTTTTAAACAATGGACTATAGTAATATATTGTTTGGTAGAGATTCAAGTTCTTTTCAAACAATATAAGTTGAGGGTTGGTAAAAACCCTTACAGTTGTACATTTCTTTCGTTTAGGGACTTTGCGAAACTTTGCTTCATTAAAATTCCTCATGAAAATGTCCTCGAACAGGTTACATTGCTTATTAATGTTATTACAGTCAACATCAAATAATTCATTCCATTCTACGCTTTCCATTAGTTGGGTATAGTGTTTCAAATTCACTTCATTATACAATCTTATAGCTTGTTTTATATTGGTACATGTAACCTCCGTTTCGAACTCCAGAGTTAGCAGTTGAGTATAATGATCTGAAATATGGTCAGATATAATGATGGTCTCTAGTTTTAATGAATGGTACATTAATTTTAGCAATGAAATTGTCAATGCATGTTGTATCCTCAGATAATTGCCTAAATTGATAGTTCCAGGATTGGAAATACTGGAATCTCGAATACGTGATAAACAACTGGAGAACCAAATAAATATACTGGCGTTATCAAATAACATAGTGAAGCGTAGAATCGTGAATATGGCAGATATAATTAAAAAAAAACTGTTTTATATTACTTATAAGAGTGTAGTTATTGAAAGTTGATGAAAATACAGTACACATTGATATAGAAGCTGCAATAAAAAAAACTCTTGTGTGATTCCGACGAGTAAAAGCAAATTACTACAAAACTTTCAAAGAGTTAACAGAATTTGTCAAGAAAAACCTGGCAGATTAAAAAACCCCTAACAGAACTGGACTGAAGCCAGAAGGAATGTCCTCCAACAGGTTACATTGCTTATTAATGTTATTACAGTCAACATCAAATAATTCATTCCATTCTACGCTTTCCATTGGTTGGGTATAGTGTTTCAAATTCACTTCATTATACAATCTTATAGCTTGTTTTATATTGGTACCTCCTATATGTATCCTCCGTTTCGAATTCTCTTCTATCGACAGCAACAAAGCATTGACCGCGAACATAGAATCTGAGACAGAATATCATTGATAGATATTTCTTCACGACATATAAGTGTGAAGCAGTGTCTCAACATTGGGTTTCCTTAAAAATAAGTACTGAACCGAATGGAAGTTGAACCGGATCTAAAAATAAAAATATTCCTCATTAATAATCTTTTGACTGTTTAATTTCTACGCATTTTTGCAAAAGTTAATTCTGTTTTGTCTGGCTTGTCCATCAAGCAACCTAATGTTTCCTGTAACTTTTTCCTATCATTTATTTTTTTGCTGAACCATTTCTGGGTAGAGGAAATGTCTTTCTATTGTATTAATTGTCTTTTTATGGTGGACGATTAAACAATTTTTTTTAATTTTAGAGCATTAAATGTATTGAATTTGAATATGATACAATTAAAGAAACGCAATATCAATGGCACAATGTTCCAAATTACAATCAGCCACTCATGATTTGCGAAAATACTGCATTGCAAATTAAGGAGAATGTGATATGGATAGTAGTATTATTTACTGCTACGATTTCAATGAGTTATTGAAATGGTGATAAAAAACATTCAGTATACAAAATCTACGTTCAATTTTTATATCGGATTAAAAATATTTATCAGATTGCGAATTTTGTTTTTAACTCGTCTACAGTGATTAAATTATTTCGAAAATTAATTATTTTATTGTCTTGGTATCAATATATATATATATATATATATATATATATATATATATATATATATATATATATATAGTATATATATATATATATATATATATATATATATATATATATATATATGTAACATGTGTGTAAAGAAGACACTCATATAATGATGTCTTTAGTTTTCTTAAGTTTGAATCAGCCGCTCCGTGGAAAAACCGACAAGTGATGAAATGAACTAAATGTCAGTTGACACAACCGATAATTAAAAGAGAACAATTTATATTTTTATAAAATTAGTTAAGACTTGAATTAGAAACTTTAAATATTGATTCTCTTGATAAAATGCAGAATAAGCCCGTTCAATTAAACTTAGGTTTATGGACTTTTTACCTGGTGTAACTGTTGTTAATCGTCCTTGGCACGTTTTAACTAAGGTCGCAAAGCAAAAGTAAATCGCTTCATTAGCTTTAGTTTTGCTTTGCGACCTTAGTTCTGCATTCCTTGGTTCAATAAATATTCGTGTTTTTGTTGAAATGAAATGTTAAGATTTTCAACGTGACTAGGGTTGCCACCCGTACTTTATAATAAAGTATTGTACGTTATATCTGGTAATAACACTCTATACTTTGTGAGAAGAATAAAGTACGCGAAAATACTTTATTTCGCATGATTTCATTTCTGGGATTCAGAAAAGGTTGGTCGTAAGCATTTTGGCATAAAACGGAACGTTATCGATTGGTGCAAAATCGTTGGGTCGCCAGTCGCCAGCGCCACTTGAACGGTCGTATTTTTTATAATTACTAAACGCAACCTAACCTCAAATGTCAACATTAGCAATGTCATTGTCAAAACTTGTTTGTTTTGTGCAAAGCGGTTTTAGTGCAATAAGAATTCGATCAGTTTTATAGATTTGTTATAGTAAATCATTGATAAGAGCAACTTCAGTATACAAAGTACTCCATGTACACCTTCAAAAAGTAACTGATGGCAGATCAAATAGATAGTGAACATGTTACACCCACAAAATGCGCTAACAAAATGATACGAGGAAACAGAAAAATAAACGATTGCAGAAGTATAAAAGTCAATGGGAAATCGAATATGGTGATTGGATAAATAATGATCCACAAAACAAATATAACGCAAAATGCAAATTGTGAGGAATTACATTTACAATTGCTTCAGCTGGAATAGGACAAGTAGAAAAATCTATTTTCTGTGTGTGGGATAATGAGCGTCGACGGTTGAAGAATTCTACTTTTCCTATAATTCCTATTTTTTAATGTTACAAAACTTATACCATGAAAAAATTCCTGAAAATGGGACTGGTGATTGATGGGTAAGGTGAAGGTGATGGGTAAGGTATTTTCAGGTTAACCAACATTTGCAATCAAAACAAACACAAATTAAAATTAGAGATGAAGAGACTTCTTGAGATATTTATTGACTCTGCATACAAATCGTCTAAAAGTTCATTCCGCAGTGATAAAGAAAATGTTGTTGCTGCTGAACTAGCCCTAACATATCACACTGTAAAACATAATTTGTCTTACAATTGCATGGATTGTACTATAAAAAAGTTCACGTTCAGGAAAATGCCTACTCGGCGGTTTCAACTTACAAACCTGAGCTTTTCCATTTTTCTTGAGATATCGTAAAAAAAATGTGGAGTTTGTGGAGAACGCGGGTCTATTGAAATTTAGTGTTATGGACTTTTTACCTGGTGTTACTATTATTAATCGTCCTTGGCACGGGTTAACCGAAAGCTCGCAAAGGTCGAAAAGTAAAAATGAAGTTTCAACGTTATCTGGTTCAATAAATATTCGTCTTTTTGTTGAAATAGTTGTAAACATTGTCAACGTGACAGATAGTAGACGCGAACGCAAATAACTAGACGTTGCCACGTTTAGTATTTTTTCTAATTATCAACAGGTTTGCTTAGAAATAAAAAAAAGGAAAACTTGTAATATATCCAGGAAAAAATATAAATAAATTGAGATTTTCTTCAAATTAAATTTAAAAATTCGCCAGACCCTCCATCTGGAAATTCAAATTAAATTTTGAGATTAAAAAAAAAAACAGATAGAACCTTACAGGTAATGTCCTGTCTAATCAATATCAGATTTTCTTCAAAAAATAAAAAACGCAATCTTAAAAATACAAATAAATTCAAATTTAAAAAAAAAACAGAAAAAAATTACAAATAATGTGTGCCTATTCATCATACGATTTCCTCAAAATAAGAAAAGAAAAACAAAGTTGGCCCAAGTCTTCTTTCGTCTAAAAAACCAAAATAAATTCAAATTTTGTTCAAATTCAAATTGCAATCTAATCTAACCGGGGTTAAACCAACGGTCATTGCCACTTTGGCTTATTTTGGATCGAGAGTTCGCGCTCCCGCGCGTATGTTGTCTTGATTTATCTGTCCGCTTCGCGGCGGGAAACCTTATCTAACCGGGGTTAAACCAACGGTCATTGCAACTTTGGGTAATATTGGATCGAGAGTTCGCGCTCCCGCGCGTATGTTGTCTTGATTTATCTGTCCGCTTCGCGGCGGACAACCTAATTTAACCGGGTTTAAACTAATGGTAATTGCCACTTTGGCTTATATTGGATCGAGAGTTCGAGCTGCCGCGCGTATGTTGTATTGATTTATCTGTCCGCTTCGCGGCGGGAAACCTAATCTAACCGGGGTTAAACCAGCGATGCTTGCTACTTTGTCCACTAATGGATCGAGAGTTAACCCTGGTTAGGTTAGGTTAATCTAACCGGGGTTAAACTTTGGCTTATATTGGATCGAGAATTCGCGCTCCCGCGCGTATGTTGTCTTGATTTATCTGTCCGCTTCGCGGCGGACAACTTTATCTAAACGGGGTTAAACCAACGGTCATTGTCTTTTTGGCTTACATTGGATCGATAACCTAACCTAACCTTTTCGGCATTTTCCAGCATGCAATTAACTATGTTCTCTGGAGTAAGCTCGTACTTTATTTTTGTTATCATCTCCATTCTTTCCTTTACCCACCTTGGGCATACAAAAAAGGTGTGCTCAGCATCCTCTTTTAGATTGCACAACTCGCAGTTTGCCTCACTTATGAATTTAAAATGCTTCAGGTAAGCTCTGAAGTCCCCGTGGTTGGTAAGTATCTGTGTAATGTAATAATTTAGGTTTCCATGTTTCCTATTTACCCATTTTTTCAGATCAGGTATTAGTCTTTTGATCCATACTGCCGATCCGGTCTCCTTGGCCCATCTGTCCTGCCATTTCCCTAACGTGTAGGCTTTCAGCTCGAGCTTCGTTTTATTCTTGTCTGCAAATGCAGTGGTTCTCTCTTCTGCCATTAGTTCAATTGGGGGATCCCCGCAATCGCTTGCAGCGCCTCTGTGGACGCTGTCCTGTAGGCACAGCAGATCCTGATTAAAAGTTTTCTTTGTGCTTTGGTAAGGATGTCTTTATACTTTGTCATTGCCATTGTTTCGTTTCAGATGGGCGCTCCGTACAGCAGGATTGAGTGTACCACTGAGGCTAGGATTTTTCTTCTACCCGTTTGTATTTTGGTGGTCGCTAAGGTTTTCTGCGTCATGTACCATCCAGTTTTTTATCCTATTGTTCATATTTTCGCTATGTATGGTGATATCTATGTATGATTCGCTGTTTCCCCTTCTAAACGTTGGTTCCGTTCCCGTATTTGCCATGATCATATTCATTTCGCAGATCCATTCGTATAGTATGTCCCCTCTTTCATCATCTTTTGGAGATCCCCATACACATGATTTAGCATTTAGGTTACCAGCTATGATTACATATTTTGGTTTCATGAATCTAACCCTACTTTTTATGGTATGAAGTAATCTTTCAAACTGTATTTTGTCCCCATTTGGTGAGCTATAGCATCCGAAAATCAGTAGCTCCTCTGTATTTATCCATACACACCCTGTTTCCTTTCCTGCTTTATTTACTTTTATCATTCTGTCCATAACTCTTATTGCCACATCCTTATCAACATCGGTGAACCACCTGTCATCATCAGTCATTTTTTTATTTGGCTCCCTTGCAATTAATACGCTGGTTTGTGTCTGAGCAGCTGTGGCTATTAGTAGATCTTGTGCTGCCCTGCACCTGTTTAGGTTTGTTTGTATTACCTTGAAAGTGCCAGCGCCTGTCTGTATTTAGGGCACTTGGCGCTGTCCGCTTTATGACCTTTCTTTTCGCACAGCGGGCAGTAGCTTTCCTTTACGCAGTTCTTCGCTAGATGTCCTCCCTCTGCGCAGTTTAAGCAGCTTTTGGTCCTGTCTTCCCGTTTACAATCTTTTGCAACATGGTCAAGCCTCCAGCATCGGAAGCATCTCTTGGCATTTATCCTCTGCTCTATGTTACAGTAGTTGACCCCTATTAGAACTTCTTTCATCTTACATAGTTCCTCAGCGACTTCTCCGGTCGTCATAACTGTGGCTACCTGGCATTCTCCGTAGGAGGGTCTCATGTTACTAACCTCAACGTTTATCTGTCCTTGTATTCTTGTTTCTGCAGCCGTTTCTAGGGCCTGTTTTACCTCCTCAGGAGTGTTAATCGCATCTAGTCTTCTGATGTGTAGAACCGTTTTTTTGTCCGAGTTGTTCATCCGTATATTTTTATACCCCAGCCTTACTTTGAGGATGTCCTAATTTTTCAGCGTCTCCTTTTTGTTTATCGACAGCCAGCAGCAGGTTTTCGTTTTTTGTCTTTCTTATTTGTGTGATGCCGGTTGCTTCGCTATGGGTTTGTATTTCACCTTTGACTTTCTTTAATAGTTCAGCATAGCCGATTTCATCACTCTTTGCTATTATATTTTACTATTACTATATATACATAGCTAATTCTAGAAGTTTTCGCATTTTATTAATTTCCAGGCCTATAATATGTGGGATGGCTATCTGAGTTATGTGGTTTCCTTCTAGGCTGTCCCGTAGGTCCTTAAATATCTCAAGTATGTCTATTTCTCTTAAGCTCTTTGGTTCCAGTTTGTAGACAAAACTCTCCGTAGTCTTGATTTCCCCATCTTTTTTTTCTCTTTATAGAGTGTACCAAGTAGTCGACCTTTACATTGAATTAAATGTAAGTATGGATTACCACGTAGTAACTGTCGCAACCATCCTATTCATAGTCGACCTTTGTTTCTCCCTCCATTTCCCGCCGTTCGGGATATCTATCGGCCGCTTGTCTGAGTATTACCTTTTCCATTTTTCTTTCTTCGTGGAGTACACATAGACCTAGATGTGATATATATTTTGCGGCCAGTTCCTCTCGACGAGTTCCAGTATTTTGTTTGTACTTTTTTCCTCTTTTGCACTTGACCTTATTTCCTCTCGCAAAGTTTCCACTTCCTCCTGTTCAGTGTCTGCTTCCCCTTTGCATCTTTTGCAGTAGGAGTTCTCTTGATCCTCTCTACGAGATATTTTTTCGGCTTCTTCGAGTTCGCCAATTCTAGCTCGGAGGCACCCGTTTGCCGTCCTAATCTCTTCTAGATCGTTTATCAGAGTTCTATTTTCGCTTACCAGATCTTCTATTTGTATACGGAGTTCAGCCATTTCCCTTTCATATTTTGCTTCTCTGGGCTCTTCTACTTCGTACTCTTGTAGCCCTCTCTCCAATTGTTCTATTTTGCGCTCGCGTTCCGAGACTTTGTGAGTGTATTCTTTGCTAACCATTTTTGCAAGGGAATTTATATCGGCGGCCAGTTTTTTCACAGCTTTATGGCAATTTTGGTTTTCTTTGCCAAATTGGATTAGTTTCTTAGTCTTTTTGGTAAGCATATTTAAAGTCTCCCTCTGCCCGATCTGTGTAGGCTGCGCTAACAGGGAAAATAGGTCTTCGCACTTCCGTTTTTTTGGGTTATTTTGGTCCAACTCTCTCTGGGCAACCGTGCTTCTTACACTCTGGCCCCACGTAGCCGCTCTTTCTCGCGTTGGAGATCTCGCTATTCGAGGCCTTACCTTAAACGGATTTTGTTCCGCGGGTTTTCCCGAGTCTCCATCTATGGTCTGTCTGTCCCCTCTTTTGGATCGCTCCGATTCCTTCGCGTATTCCTTTTCCTTTGCCGTGTCGTCACTAGTTCCGATCTTTTCATCTGAACCATCCTTATCCTTATTCCTGCATGTTTTCATTGCCAAGTTGTCATTTTTTATCCCCGTCGTAGGTGTATCGAAAAGCGCCTCCTCCGTAACCCGTGAGGCAGCGTCTGACAAGTCAGACGGAGGGATTTCCTTCACCACAGGACCCTCCCGGAGATTCATTTTCTTCTCGAAATCCATAGTTTTGTTTTTTGTTTGCCAGGTGGTGGGGCTGCCACCTACGACCCCCTGGCTTGCCTCCGTTTCCATAGCCAAAGTCGTCAACTTCCAGAGTGTCTACCCGCCAGCCATAACCATTTGGATCGCCATTTCCGTCGCCAGGTAATTATATAATCAGACCGTCCTGCGAGTCGCCCTCGATTGGGCTGCCAACTTGTCGAGGGAGCTTTTAAAAAGAGCAGCCCACATTTACCCTCTATGATCATCTCGTATTCAGCGTCGGGCAGGGTTTGTCATAATGTTATTTTATTCATGGAGGTTGTCTCCTCCGTGGCACAATTTGGTCCGCGGTGGCTTATTTTATTTGACCACTACCCGCCGGCAAGCCAGTGAGGGCTTCCCCTATCCGCCACCCGGGGGACGCGCCCAGTAGGAGTTTGGCTTCTCCCCTGAGAACCTAACCTAACCTAACCGGGGTTAAACCAACGGTCATTGCCACTTTGCCTTATATTGGATCGAGAGTTCGCGCTCGCGCGCGTATGTTGTCTTCATTTATATGTCCACTTCGCGGCGCAAAACCTACACTAACCGGGGTTAAACCAAAGGTCATTGCCACTTTAGCCTATATTGGATCAAGAGTTCGCGCTCCCGCGCATATGTTGTCTTGATTTATCTGTTCGATTCGCGGCGGGCAACCTAATCTAACCCGGGTTAAACCAACGATCCTTGCTACTTTGTCTTCTAATGAATCGAGAGTTAAACCAACGGTCGTGGTCACTTTGGTTTATATTGGATCGAGAGTTCGCGCTCCCGCGCGTATGTTGTCTTTATTTATCTGTCCACTTCGCGGCGCACAACCTAATCTAACCGGGGTTAAACCAAAGGTCATTGCCACTTTGGCCAATATTGGATCGAGAGTTCGCGCTCCCGCGCATATGCTGTCTTGATTTATCTGTCCGATTCGCGGCGGGCAACCTAATCTAACCAAAGTTAAGTCAACGATCCTTGCTACTTTGTCCTCTAATGGATCGAGAGTTAAACCAACTGTCATGGTCACTTTGGTTCATATTGGCTCGAGAGTTCACGCTGCCGCACATAGCTTGTCTTGATTTATCTGCCCGCTTAGCGGCGGACAACCTAATCTAACCGGAGTTAAAGAGAAATAAGTTTAAGTTATATCTTACCAAAATGCTTGATGAAAGAAATTTGTATGCTGGCGAAAACAGGAACAAAAATAATTGAAACATAATTTTATAATATGCTAATTAAACAGCCTATAATGATTACAAAATAAAATCAAACAGAACACTATTATAAAATAATTTTAAAGAGGAGCAACGTGACGACTAAAGGCCAATTCTCATATACGCTACACTATCTTCGCGACGTTGCACAATGAACTGTCGCGAATCATCACGTCGCTGCTAGGTATTCTCATATATGCGACACTCTGCTAAGCGATTATTTACTGCAAATGTCAAATCTGTAGTTTCTCTACATTTCAGGTTAAGTTATATTTTCAAAATGTCATGTTCGTCAAGTTCCGATGATGGTTTTTTCGTCTTAGCCATGTGTTATGAAAATGAGAAATTAAAAGGAAAGAAAAGGAAAAGAAAATATTGGGTGCATCGGATCTTAAGAACAAAACTAGTTACAAGGAGAATTCCATACTCTCTTCAAACAATTACAAGACTATGTACTTACGAGTCTCATCTAATTTTAAAGAAATTTTTCTCCAAATTAGATCTTTCCTTTCTTGATTACTGTAATTTTTATTTTGTAAGTCAACATAATCAGCCACAAGAGCGATCAATTCCTCTGCTTTTTCGTCGTTCATTCCATTCATTTTCAAAAACACGCCGTTTTTGACACAATCCGTTATTCGAATCAGAAACAAACTTTCCAAACGTCATGCGATGTGCGACAAAACGTAAAAGAATGCTCACGAAATAATCCCAGCGACAGCGCGCTGAATTCCGACTTTTAGTAACTGTCGCGTAGTCATAGTGAGAACGTGCCCATTGAAAACAATGTAATCATTATTTGACAGGCGATTTCGTGAAACGTCGCGTAGCTGTTGTCGCGTATATGAGAATCGGCCTAAAGTCGGCATGTTGGTATAAAATGGTAGTGTAGGTTGAAAAAGAAAGAGATTTTTAAACAGGATGGTTTTTATGCATTTAACAATAAAAAACCAACATGCGGCGTTAAAGCGTAAAATTGTAGTGAATTTTGTTGAAAATCTAGATGCAAACAGTGAAAACAAAAAAACCTAACTACAAAATAATGATTTTTAATTTTTTTAAAAACTTTAAGGCTTTCATAAAATTTACAAAGTTAAAAAAACCTTAAAGACATCAAGAAAGCGAACAACTTCTATAAGATATTATAGAAAGAGATCTGTAAAATGACACCCAATTACCTTTCAAAGGGCTCAGGGTTAAGGAGGAACTTGAAGAGTCTGTGAAAAAGGTAGTTAAATGACGCAAACTAATGGGAGTAAGGATGTAATGAGAAGAAAGGAATAACGCAATGGGTTAAACAAACCTTGATTATTGGATAACATGGATTACATTTGGAGAGATAGCTCAACTCGAATCAACTGCTGCAGCTCCAAAACCATCATTTTCATTTGGGACATATTTCATATAGTACAATGTGACACGGACCTTTGGTTTAACAAACTCGACAGACATCAATTTCCATTCAATTAAGTTTTGAATTGTTTAGTCGGGATCTCTTAAAGCAGCGCTGTCCAACTTTTCTTAGCCAGCGGGCCATTTTTTCTTTAGCAAATTTTTCGCGGGCCGAAAAGGATAGGTAAATGGAAAGTCAGTTCATATCAACTCAAAAGTTATTTTATTTATACGAAAAAAAAAGTCAAAGACAATAACATTTTTTTAAGAATAAAGTTTATATTTTTGCATAATAAATATTGCGTTATAGTTATTGTTAAAACGAATTGACAAAACAATGTTATTCTTGAAAATAATACCAGAGATAATAAAATCACAATAAAATTAGAATAATATTAAGCCTAAGCTATTTAATGGGAGCATTGTGGCCGTACTTGTTGAGCAACAATTTATTTTATGTCCATCTCAATATATGTAGTGGCAACTCTAATTATATTTTCAAGAGTGGAGTTTTTCAAGCTGTTTATAAATTTTGATTTTATATATTTCATTTTAGAGAATGCTCGCTCGCAGATATATGTACTTCGAACATAGAAATGATTTGAATTCCAAAATCTCTCATTTTTTGATATTTTTCTTTATCCAAATGTTTTGTAGAAACATTTGTGCATTTGTATTCCAGTTCCTCCACTAGATGTAATGAATGGGTTAGCCTGAAGGTCGCATAATTCCATTTTATAATTAGGTTCAACGGAGGTAATATCTATATTGTATGGATCACTGAATAAATTAATACTCATCTGTAAATCATCAAATTGAGAAAATCTTGTGTTAAAATCCTCAATAAGCATATCTAATTTAGGTAAAGAATGTCAAAATTCACCTCTATGTTACAGTCCTTCATTTTTTCATACATCTCTTTGCAACATTCAATATGAAATAAATTACTTTCCTACAAATTTAACTTCCACAATTTTAATTTATTTCTGAATCCTGTTACATATTTATAAAGACAAGACACATCTTGATTTTTTCCTTGCAAGTATTTATTGCAAAATATTTAAATAATTTATAATGTCTTATTGTGTTTATCACCTAAATTTGCTGTCAAATCTTCATCGATGCGAACTTCCGTTAAAAAAAAGATGAATTTCTTTTCGAAGTGTAAAAGTCTTTTGAGGCATTTTCCCGCTTTTAACCAGCGAGTATTACTATGTAAAAGCAAATCACCATACTCAGCTTGCAGTTCTTCAAGCGGAAAAAGTTTCGATGTAAAAAATTTCGATGTGTAAGAGAACGATTTCAGCCACGATTTAAATTTATTATTTTGCAAACAATGTTCATTACATCTTTTAGTTTTAGTGAAAGACCACATAATGCCTGCTGATGCACAATACAATGGAACATTCGACAATTTATTCCTTCTTTTTGTAAGAGTCCTGCTAGCATAATATTTTTGCCGGTCATAGCTCTGGCGCCGTCAATTACAGTAACGGTGCACTTGTCAAATTCGGAACACCGGAAACTATTGCACATTTTAATTCGTTATAAATACCTTCACCTTTTGTTGTTCCGTGTAATGATCGTAATTTTAAAATTCCTCTGAATAATCATAGTTTTCATTTACGGTTCTTTCTATAAAAATAAGCATTTGATTTGTGTCGAAAATGTCTGTACTTTCGTCCAATCCGAGCGTGGATTAATTTTATCGAATGACCATAAAACAACCATAATTATTCATTATTAGCATTTTTATAATTCTTGTTAAATCCCATACATTTTTTTATTTTTGAATGCTATAACTCGCGGGCCTTAAAAAAAGCTTCGCGGTCTTCAGAATAGACAAATAAGTTATGTAACCAGTCATAAACGTCAGTAATTTTTTATTACAAAAACCCAAATATTTCTCCGAAATAAGAAAAAAATATTTACAAGGATTACGTCTTTCAACTACAATGTGCATGCAATTTATGTTATGGTGGAATTAATAAACAAATACAAAAAAAACTAATCTTGAATTATCCCGACACAGTTTCAAGAGGGCGTTTTTACACTTGGAGCATATATACGAACCTTCAGTCGGAATCAATCCCCACTCAACCACGGTTAACGGTTTCCTCTTGATCCTGCAATATTTGATAAATATCGAGGACACTTATAAAATCAACACGAGACATTGTAGCGTAGCTGTTCGTTGAAATATGAATGCAACTTCAATACGACGCTTAAAATAATATATATATATATATATATATATATATATATATATATATATATATATATATATATATATATATATGTTGCCATAGTTATAGTTTTTCATATAAACGCAAAATCGGATCACGCCGTGAGTAGGGCGATGGGGTTTCCACAGCCGAAAGGGAACATTCTGCTTTTTATTAAAATTGTAACAAGTTTTATTTAAAATTCGATAAACATTTTACAAAAAAAAATTGGTTGAAAATAAAAAAATTACAATTTTGACAGGAAACAATACAAATAAATTGGAATTTAAAAAAAACACTTAATAAACAATTTCCGCTCTAATTATCAACAGATTTGCTTATATTTAAGAAAGGAAAACTTGTAATATATCCAGGAAAAAATATAAATAAATTAAGATTTTCTCCAAATTAAATAACAAAAAATCGCATAATCGAATAAATCGCATAATAACATCCTCCATCTGGAAAATACAAATAAATTTTGAAATTGGAAAAAAACAGATAAAACCTTACAGATAATGTCCAGTCTAATCATTATCAGATTTTCTTCAAAAAATAAAAAACGAAATCTGAAAAATACAAATAAATTGGAATTTAAAAAACAAAAACAGAAAAAAACTTACAAATAATGTCCTGTCTATTCATTATACAATTTCCTCAAAATAAGAAAAGAAAAACAAAGTTGGCCCAAGTCTTTTTTCGTCTAAAAATAAATTGAAATTTTGTTAAAAATTAAAACAGAAAAAACCTTCAACCCCTACAGCAATGTGCGATCTAGTCATCGGAGTCCTCGTCCGTATCACGACCATCACCAGGTCCTAGCTGGGGATGCACAGGATCGTACATCTTGCCAGCCATATGAAAAAATTCCAGAGCGGGATCAAGCTCTCTGCACCGCTTCTGGAACATGTACCTAGCGAGGTTAACGGGTACGTGTTTTTTGATACGTCCAGATGACGAGATGGAAGATTTACCAGCCCTCTAAGTTGACTCTATGGCATTTATATGTGCCCCGGTAACAGGAACTTTAGGAAGTTAATCGAATGATTAACAGTTAGGTGTTTGTAGCCAATGTTATTCAGAGCGCTATAAGCGTATATAGTATATATATATATATATATATATATATATATATATATATATATATGTAAAGAAAACATGAAACTCATATCCTGATGTCTTAAGTTTGAATCAGCCGCTCCACGGAAACACCGACAATTGATGAAACGAACTAAACGTCGGTTGACACAACAGATAATTAAATGTGAACAATTTGTAAATTTCTAAAACTAGCTAATAATTGAATTAGAAACTTTAAATGTTGTTTCTCTCATTCTTATAGAGAAAGGCAACTTCGTTTTTAATTCTTAAGAAACTTGGGACTATAGAAAACATATTATCAAACAACATTTTTTTCAGATATTTCAAGAGAAATGGAAAAGCTCAGGTTTGAAAGTTGAAACCGCCGAGTAGGCATTTTCCTGAACGTGAACGTTTTTATAGTACCATCCATGCAATTGTAAGACAAATTATGTTTTACAGTGTGATATGTTAGGTCTAGTTCAGCAGCAACAACATTTTCTTTATCACTGCGGAATGAACTTTCAGACGATTTGGATGCAGAAGAAGAGTCAAGAAATTTCTCAAATAGTCCAAATGTTCTCTTCATCTCTAATTTTAATTTGTGTTGTTTTGATTGCAGGTGTTGTTTAAACTTAAAATACCTTACCCATCACCTTCACCTTACCCATCAATCAGCAGTCCCATTTTCAGGCATTTTTTCATGGTATTAATTTTGAAACATTTAAAAATAGGAATTATAGGAAAAGTAGAATTCTTCAACCGTCGACGCTCATTATCCCACACACAAAAAATAGATTTTTCAACTTGTCCTATTCCAGCTGAAGCAATTGTACATGTAATTCCACACAATTTGCATTTTGCGTTTGCATTTGTTTTGTGGATCATTATTTAACCAATCACCATATTCGATTTCCCATTGACTTTTGTACTTCTGCAATCGTTTATTTTTCTGTTTCCTCGTATCATTTTGTTAGCGCATTTTGTCGGCGTAACATATTCACTATCTATTTGATCTGCTTCACCATCAGAATTACTTTTTGAAGGTGTACATGCAGTACTTTGTATACTGAAGTTGCTCTTATCCATGATTTACTAAAACAAATCTATAAAACCGATAAATCGAATACTTATTGCTCTAAAACCGCTTTACACAAAACAAACACGATGTTTTGACAATGACATTGATAATGTTGACATTTGAGGTTAGGTTGCGTTCAGAAATTATAAAAAAACTACCGTTAATGTGGAGCTGGCGACGGGCGACCCAACGATTTGGCACCAATTGATAACGTTCCGTTTTACGCAAAAATGCTTACGACCAACATTTTCCGAATCCCAGAAATCAAATCATGCGAAATAAAGTATTTTCGCGTACTTTATTCTTCTCATAAAGTATAGAGTTTAATTACCCGAAATAACGTACAATACTTTATTATAAAGTACGGGTGGCAAACCTAGTCACGTTCAAAATGTCAACATTTAATTTCAACAAACACACGAATATTTATTGAACCAAGGAATGTAGAAGCTTTATTTTTGCTTTGCGACCTTAGTTAACACGTGCCAAGGACGATTAACAACAGTTACACCAGGTAAAAAGTCCATAAACCTAAGTTTCATTGAACGGGCTTATTCTGCATTTTATCCAGAGAAACAATATTTAAAGTTTCTAATTCAAGTCTTAACTAATTTTATAAAAACATAAATTGTTCTCTTTTAATTATCTGTTGTGTCAACTGACATTTAGTACATTTCATCACTTGTCGGTTTTTCCACGGAGCGGCTGATTCAAACTTAAGAAAACTAAAGACATCATTATATGAGTGTCATGTTTTCTTTACACATTTTGTTTTGAAATCTAAGAAACTTGGGACTGTAATAAACATTTTAATAAAAATTTAATATATATATATATATATATATATATATATATATATATATATATATTTAATATATATATATATATATATATATATATATATATATATATATATATATATATATATTAACAGTACACCGTGCTGGAGCAGGCTGTAGGAGAAATAAATGTAGCAATCACCACGGCATTTGAATCCAGCTGCCCGGTAAAAACCGTGAAGGAGCATAAGGACGAAAAATGGTGGAACAAAAATTTGTCTACATTAAGAGCAAAAGTACGTAGGCTTTTCAACAAAGCCAAGCAATACGGAAATTGGCTAGAATACTCTGAGGTGCTTACCACCTACAACAAAGAGATCAGAAGGGCAAAAAGGGAAAACTTTAGGACCTCCTGTGAAAACATAGAATCCACGCCGGTGGCAGCTAGACTGCACAAAGCACTAGCGAAGGATAGAGTGGAAATGACAACCACTCTCAAGAAACCGGATGGGACCTTCACGGAGGATGAAGAGCAAAGAGCTCTCCTCCTACTAGAAACCCATTTTCCGGGATGTAGAGGATACAGGGAGACCGAGGGCTTGATGCAACCACGGAAACCAAGTCGGGCCGACTGGAAGAGGGCAGCGTCCATCTGTACGGAAAACCGAATCAGATGGGCTATCGGCACTTTCCAGCCTTTTAAGGCCCCAGGTGTGGACGGACTAGTTCCTGCCTTCCTACAAAAGGGAGAGAGAGAACTAATGCCGTATCTTCTAAATATCTTTAGAAGTAGCTTAGCGCTCGGATATATACCGGAGCTATGGAGAAGGGCTAAGGTGGTATTTATACCGAAGGTGGGGAAGAAAGACACCACTCAACCGAAGTCATTTAGACCTATTAGTCTAACATCTTTTATGTTAAAGACAATGGAGAAGGTGATTGATAATTACCTTAGGACTATAGTGCTGGTAGGTACACCACTACACAGGAGTCAGCATGCTTACAGAGCAGGGAAATCCACAGAAACCGCCCTGTATCAGCTGACAAACGAAATAGAAGCAGCACTAGAGATAAAGGAAGTAGCGATATGTACCTTCTTGGATATAGAGGGATCTTTTGACAACACCTCACACGAGGCTGTTAGGGCGGCCCTCGAAAGAAGGAATATCGACAGCACTAACTCAAAGTGGATGGGAGAAATGCTGAGAACTAGAACGGCGGAGACACAAGTGGGAAAAGACACCATTAAGATATCCACAACTCGAGGGTGCCCACAGGGAGGTGTACTATCACCGCTAATGTGGAGCCTGGTAGTTGATGAACTACTGGTTAGGCTAAACGACCTAGACATCAAATGTCAAGGTTACGCCGATGACATAGTCATAATGGCCAGAGGAAAATTTGAGGGAACGCTCTGTGAAATTGTTCAGAGAGGCCTCAAAGTAACTAGTAGATGGTGTCAAACAGTGGGATTGAGACTCAACCCGAGCAAAACCACGGTGATACCATTTACTATAAGGAGAAAACTAAACTGCCTACATCCCATACTCATAGATGGGAAGGCAGTAGAATACCAACAGGAGATAAGGTATCTGGGTATCACACTAGATAGCAAACTCCTATGGAATAGACACGCTGAGGCAGTGGTAGGTAAATCCAAACGCGCCCTAATGGTGTGCAGAAATCTGGCAGGAAAAACGTGGGGTTGTAACCCCACTATCCTGCGATGGATGTACACCATGATAGTGAGACCTGCAATCACTTATGGGGCGGTTGCGTGGGGAAGTAGAATCAAGCTGGCCTCTATGAGGAAACAGCTTGAGAAGATTCAAAGACTGGCGTGTGTCTGCATCACGGGGGCGATGGGGTCGTGTCCGACAGCAGCATTGGAGCTGCTGCTGGATCTGACTCCGCTGCACCTTGTGGTGGAGAGCGCCGCCAGATCGGCGATCGTAAGGTTCAGCAAGGAACGAATGGGCAGAGGCAAAATAATCGGGAGCAGAGACCGAAACAGCCTCGCTGCCAAGATCTCCTGGCTGGAAGTACCAAAAGCCGAAATGGTATGCAAATACCACTTCGAGAAAAACTACACAGCAATGTGTAGTAGTAAAGCCGATTGGAGCGACGAATCCTCAGCATACCACATAGAGCAAAATGCCATCAAGTGGTATACAGATGGTTCGAAGACAAAGGAAGGCACTGGTGCAGGAGTGTTTGGACCTCGTACCAGATACTCCGAATCCATGGGAACATCCCCAAGTATCTTCCAAGCAGAGGTACACGCAATCGAAAGATGTGCACAGTTTAACCTCGACAGGAAGTACCGCAAAAAACGAATTGTTATCCTGTCAGATAGCCAAGCAGCCATCAAGGCCATTAGCTCATACACCATCAGATCCAAACTGGTATGGGACTGTGTGGGGAAGCTGAACAAGCTTGGCAGGGATAATAAAGTAACGCTATACTGGGTACCAGGACATCACCTAGCAAACAAGGGATCCAGTAGCCCCTTTATAGGTCCGGAACCCTTTTGCGGTATGAGCGTGAACACCATCCGCAAAAGTTTAGATGAAGAAATAAGAGGAAAATGGATGAAAACCTGGGAAGAACTTCCAGGGCTATGGCAATCCAAAGTGATGCTGGGATCTTTTAACCAGAAGAGAACTAAAGCTTGCCTGAAACTAAGCAGGAACAAGCTCAGAATTCTGACAGGAGCCCTGACGGGACACTGCAGACTTAGGAAACATCTCAAGGCCCTAGGCCTAGAGGAGGAGGATGGATGCAGATTCTGTGGCTCAGCAGAGGAAACCCCCATACATCTGTTCAAAGACTGCGGAGCATTACTCCGCAAGAGACAGATGTACCTTGGGGCTCACTGCTTGAACACAGAGGAGCTGCAGGCCTTGAATCCCACCCAGATCCTGAGATTCCTAAAGGAATCAGGATTAGAGGAGGCGCTCTAAATGGGTAAGTACACCAACACTTGGAGGAGGAGGGTGGGGTACAATAGATCTATAAAGGTCGCAGTACAAGTCGTTACCACCATATCCACAATCTACAATCTACATATATATATATTAAATTTTGATTAAAATGTTTATTACAGTCCCAAGTTTCTTAGATTTAAAAACAAAATTGTGTTTCTCTATAAGAATAAGAGAAACAACATTTAAAGTTTCTAATTCAAGTATTAACTAGTTTTACAAATTTATAAATTGTTCGCATTTAATTATCTGTTGTGTCAGCTGACGTTTAGTCCGTGTCACCAATTGTCGGTCTTTCCATGGAGCGGCTGATTCAAACTTAAAACATCAGGATATGAACGACCCGCACGGACGTATATATCTCTTGAGAATGGCGAATGTTAGTTCGCCGAAACGTCGAGAATCCGGTTCTTTTCAGAGCCAACCCTCAGCATCAACGCGAAATCTCCGAGAAAACAATACAACACAGGTATATATATATATATATATGTTATATAGACTTATGATTTACGAAAATACTGCATTAATGCAGTAGTATTTTATTATAGTATTAAAATATCGGAAATATCGGATTAAAAATATTTATCAGATTGCGAATTTTGTTTTTCAAAATAATTTAATCTTAATAATTTAATCCCTGTAGACGAGTTAAAAACAAAATTCGCAATCTGATAAATATTTTTAATCCTATATTTTAATACTATAATCTGTGTCACATTCTCGTTAATTTGCCATGCAGTATTTTCGTAAATCATATATATATATATATATATATATATATATTATATATATATATATATATATATATATATATATATATATATATAATGTTTTCTATAGTCCCAAGCTTCTTAGAATTAAAAACGAAATTGCGTTTCTCTATATTCTCTAAATTAGTGTATTTATTTACAATATTTATTTCAATGATTTATCTTATCTATAAGAATAAGAGAAACAACATTTAAAGTTTCTAATTCATGTAATAACTAGTTTTACAAATTTATAAATTATTCACATTTAATTATCTGGTGTGTCAACTGACGTTTAGTCCGTTTCATCTATTGTCGGTCTTTCTATTGTCGGTCTTTCTATGGAGCTGATTCAAACTTTAGAAAACTAAAGACATCAATCATTATATGAGTGTCATGTTTTCTTTCAATCCTTGGAATGAGTTTGGTAATATGGAAGAGGTTTGATTCTATTTTCTTGTGTCCGGTATCGACCTCATAAATTGAATTGGATAACTTTTTAATTATTTTATATGGTCCAA
Organism: Phosphuga atrata; assembly: GCA_944588485.1. Lineage (NCBI taxonomy): Eukaryota > Metazoa > Arthropoda > Insecta > Coleoptera > Silphidae > Phosphuga > Phosphuga atrata. The sequence goes on along the minus strand of OX155896.1, from coordinate 19,957,515 downwards.
CTCTCAAGTCATCTAGTTTTTTTCTATTTAGACGATTCCCATTTTCCACGTAAACCATATCTCCTGTATTCAATTCATATGCTTTTCTATGTACATCGACCGCTTTCTATTATAATTGTGCGATTTCTTTGTATTTTCCAAGGCCAATTTTCTATCTCTTTTCAGATCCTCGTCTGCACATCTTAATTTTAAGTCATATGGTAAAAGGTTTACATTTTCACCATCCAGTAAGTATTTTGGGGCAAACTTTGTGACTGTATGTTGAGTTTCATTATATTTCTCTACAAATTTTTGAGCAGTGGTTGTATATGGTATTTTTCTATCACTTTCATTTATCTTGCCTCTTATTTTATTAACTAATGTCTGATTTAGTCTTTCGTTGAGACCATTTGAAAATGGTGCATCAACTGCAGTAAATATAATGTTTGTATTTATCTCTTTTAGAAATTGTTTAAATTCTTTGGAATTTATTCCTGGATATTGATCCGTCAAAGTAATGTTTATATCGTTAACTTGTGCCACTTTCTGAAAGAGTTTTATAAAATCATTGGGGTTTTGGTTTTAAGATGTTATAATGTAGGCATATCTCGTAAAATGATCAACTAGAAGATGTAAATATATCTTTGTTGAACAAGATACCCCAAATCTTTCAATTGTATCAATGGATACAATTTCAAATGGATATGTTGCCGGTCCCAATTGTGACATGAAACCATATTTAAATGTTTTTCTTGATTTATTTTTTATTCAGATATCGCACTTTTCACAGATATTTTTTATGTTAGCAGTGATGTTTCTTGCTGTATAAAATGGTTTTATTTTATTTAACATTTGTGATGTTCCTATATGGCAATATGTATTGTGTACATCTTTTATTATTGTTTTACTAAAATCTTTTGATAACAAAATTTTATCTTTATTTTTAATTTTTTTATAGAAAATATCGTTCTTCAATTGAAATTTATTTATATTATTTTGTAGATCGGTATTTGTACTTTGATCATTTTTTATGTCTCTCAGATTGATTAGATTTACTACTTTCAGAATTTCATGTGTATTTTCATAAGGTTCTAAAACCGGATTTCTGCTCAAACAATTTGCTTCTTGATTAGATTTTCCTGGATTATATTTTACTTTAAAATTATATTGAGATAAGTAATATGTCAAATATCCAAGTTCTTCATCCATTCTAGCCTTTATGTTCAGAATTTCTAAAGGTTTATGATTGGAATATACCAGAAACTCCTTTCCAATAAGCCAATGTTGCTAGTATTTTACCGCTTCTTTTATAGCTAAATATTCTAGTATATTGCCTTGTTCCGTTTTTGTGCGACATTCAGTTTTTTTGAAAAATATGCCACTGACTTACTTTCTCCATTTTCATCTTTTTGTTTCAGCACAGCCCCTATTCCTTTAATGCTTGCATCTGTGTATATCTCAATTGGTAAATCTGGATCAAAAATTCTCAAAATTGGTTGTGAACAGAGCAATGATTTTATTTTATCAACAGATTCTTGACATTCTTCTGACCAGATAAATTTCACATCTTTTCTTAATAAATTGTGTAGTGGATCTAGAATTACTGAAATATTTGGAACAAATTTATGATGATAATTTACTTTCCCTAAGAATTGACGTATGTTCTTTCTTGTCTCTGGAATTGAAATCTTTGCTATTTGATTTTCTATTTCTTGTCGATCTTTAATTCTGCATCTGTATGGACGTTTGTAACAATATTTATCAACCATTAAGTCAATATGAGATTCATAATATTTTACAGTACCAACATCATATTTGTCTTTAGCAAACACTGGTTTATATTTGTAAATCAACTTATCTATTTCTGATTGTTGATCCAGATCAAAATGATTTATTGAAATTTCAAAATCATTAGCATTTATATGCTCATTGAAATTTACCTTATATTTAATTATTTGTTCAATGCTTCCTTGCTTCACTACCTTAGAGTCCAAAGCCTTTTCATCTTTTCGAACATCAGAAATGCTGACATTTTTATTTTCTTTAGGTGTGACATATTGTGTGATCCTTAGATCTTCATTTTGAACTAGTTTAAAATTCTTGATACAATCAAAACCAATAAGAAAACCGTAATTAAAATTTTCATTATCCACAACAAATATATCCATAGTTTTTTCAATATTGTAGATTTTTATCTTCAGTGTTACTTACCATTTGTTTTCTTTACACCATTAATCGTCCTCAAATTTACTATTTGTAGGTAACCTGTTTTTTATTTTTTTATTTTCAATAATTTTGCATTAATTAAAGACACATTTGATCCAGAGTCATAGATTACAGAAACTTCTAATGTGCCATTCTATAGCAATTTGATTTTTATTAATGGTGGTATTATTAGTTTTTTGGATTTTCTTCATTCAATTCTATTTCTAATTCTGAATTATTAACAGTTCTAACCTGATCTCTTCGATTATCATATTGTTTATTTTTAAACCAACAATTTTCTTCAGCATGGTAACGTACACCTTTCTTCTCCTTTTCACATATTCTGCATGGTTATTGTTATTCTCTTTTTTTCATTTTGTTTCCTGCGTAAATTTTTTCCTTCTTATCCCAACTTCTTGTTTTCACTAGGTGTTATATTATTATATCATTAAAAATATCTTCTGTCTCTTTTAATTTGCTTCGGTCTATTCTATCAAATATTTAATCTGGAAGTCCCACAGCAATTAAATCAATCAACATATATATATATATATATATATATATATATATATATATATATATATATATAAATACCATTATAAAACGACGATTTTTGTCAGAAAATGGAAAAGTTGGAATTAAAGGCAAAAAAAGGTTCGAAGTAAAGGCAGCAACAGACGAAAAGTCAAACCATATAGGTATAACCTCAATTGTCACACAAGATGACAAAATTTGCCTGATTCTTGATTAGTTTCAAGCAGCATCAATTCACAAACTTATCTACGCCTCTAAAGCTTATGCTACAGTAAAAATACATTGAAAAAAAAGACATTAAACTAGAAGTGTACGGATAAAAATGACAGAACATATACTAAAAACATATGTGGATGAGGATGAAAACATGATTTTTCAAGAGCAATTTTTAGAGGAAATTACAGAAGAACATATATTGCCAATGAAGTTAATTCAGAACATTCAATAGTGAAAGTTTTACAAAAATTAGTTGAAAATCAGCACAAAAAAGAAAAACATAGTATAAAAAAGTTAGCAGATAAGTTTGTACTTAAAAAATTTGATGGAAAAAATATAAGCGCATATTATTGTATGGAAATATTTGAAAAAATATTTCGTGATAATTAATTAATATTTCGTAAGAGACGAAGAAAAAATTGAAATCTTTAGATTATTTCTGGAAAAATTAGGTACAGAAAAAATTATTGGTATTCATCCATGATGATCAAGTTTAGTTTACATTCAGAATGGTTAGAATGGAAATCAAATGTTTTACAAACTTATGCCAATAAGGGTTGAACTGCAAGCAAAGATGCTTTAATTTTTAAATATCAATCAGGATCTTTGTTAGAATATACTATTAAAAAAGAAAAACTCTTACTTAAACTAAGAAAAACAATTGATCAGGGGACCTTAATCGATATAATTGCTGCCGGTTTACCAGTTTTTATAACATATAGGATAAACAAAAAAGGAATTATAGAAACAAAAAACTTATTTAATGAACTTAGCAAATTGGAACATTTAGTTACAAAAAAAATATATATTAAAAAAAAAGATGACACAAAGCCGATAAAAGAAAAATGTAACATTTGTGAAAAATTAAAGAAAGGTGTGCGCTATCACTCAGAAGAAATGTGCTGGTTCAGAACAAGGAATAATAATGAAAGAGAAAAGGATAAGAAACAAATAAAGTTCATTAACAATGCAGAATTGGAGTATGAACTACAGTGTGAGGACCAAAAAAACTAATGGTGCCGCCATTAATTAAAGTAAAATTAGTATTGAATGATAATGTTAAAGTATTTGGGATCTATGATTCAGGCTCTAATGTGTCATTGATAAATTCAAGGTTAGTGAACCTATGAAGTAACCATTTTTAATGTCAATAAAAATATGGATGTCTTTGTAATAGCCAAAATTTCGAGTACGATTTTTGAATTGTCTTGAATGTATGTGTATTGTGTTGAATGCATAAAGCAGTTTTATTTAACTCAAAACGAAAATCTAGAAATCGTTCAGAAAGTTTCTATACAAAGAAGTAAATAGTTTCCAAGAAAAAAAATCAGATAATGGCATTTCTAAGGAAATAAAATCTGATAATTCAATATTTCAATGAAAATTTCAAAGGAGAAAACTTCGAAAGTATAAATCATCTGGACTACGAGAAACAGGAAGTACTTGATAACTTAATATTGAACCATAAATCTGTATTTGCAAAGGATAAATATGACATCGGAACAGTAACTCGCATTGATCTATTGGTAGAAAAATATTGCAGTAAAAGGCCATATCGTTGCACAATTGAAGATAAAAAGGAGATTGAAAAACAGATTGCAAAATTATTGGAAAAGAATATAATAGAAGAATCTTATATTCCGTTTGGAGCCCCAATTACATTGGCTTATAAAAAAAGGTGAAAACAAAAAATCAAGATTGTGGATAGATTTTCGAGATTTAAATAAAAATTTTATCCCTCAATCGCAGCCGGTTCCACTTATTGAAGATCTTATGGTAAAGACAAGAGATTGCAAGTTTTTCTCAACATTGGACTTAAACTCATTTTTAAAAGCATTTTGGTCGATACCTCTACGAATTACAGACAGATACAAGACTGCATTCGTCACTCAAGAGGGTCACTTCCAATGAACGTGTTTGCCATTCGGTTTAAAAACCGCACCAGCTACATTTCAGAGAATAATGTGTAACATAATACGGAAACACAAACTTGGAGACTTTAAGTAAATTTCATTGAAGACATCCTAATATTCTATAAATCTTTCTCAAACCATGTTAGACATCTAAAACAGCTGTTTCAGGCAATAAAAAATGAAGGTTTAAGATTAAAATTTTCAAAATGCACATTCGCAGCTAACTCGGTTAAATATTTGGGTCACATAATCAAAAATAATTCAGTTAGACCTCTGAAAGATTACTTGATTTCAATTAGAAAGTTTCCAACTCCAAAAACGCAAAAAAAAGTGAGACAATTTTTGGGAAAGATAAACTTTTATCACAAGTATGTGCCAAAAATAGCATTGAAATTGGATTCATTGCAAAACCTTTTGAGAAAAGGACAAGTCTTTAATTGGACAAAGGCGTGCCAAGTGTCATTTGATGAAATGAAAAACGTTTTATGTTCTCAACCAATTCTAACCATTTTTGATCCAAAGTTACCTATACACATATACACAGATGCTAGTATACTAGGAGTAGTAGCCGTCCTAAAACAGCCACAAGAAAACAACGAGGAAAAGTCATACTTTAGGAAAAGCCAGCATACTTTTCAAAAAAATTGAACGAAGCTCAACAAAAGAAGAAGGCTATATATCTGGAATGCCTAACAATCAAAGAATGTATTAAGTATTGGCATGGGATCTTTTAACCAGAAGAGAACTAAAGCTTGCCTGAAACTAAGCAGGAACAAGCTCAGAATTCTGACAGGAGCCCTGACGGGACACTGCAGACTTAGGAAACATCTCAAGGCCCTAGGCCTAGAGGAGGATGATGGATGCAGATTCTGTGGCTCAGCAGAGGAAACCCCCATACATCTGTTCAAAGACTGCGGAGCATTACTCCGCAAGAGACAGATGTACCTTGGGGCTCACTGCTTGAACACAGAGGAGCTGCAGGCCTTGAATCCCACCCAGATCCTGAGATTCCTAAAGGAATCAGGATTAGAGGAGGCGCTCTAAATGGGTAAGTACACCAACACTTGGAGGAGGAGGGTGGGGTACAATAGATCTATAAAGGTCGCAGTACAAGTCGTCACCACCATATCTACAATCTACAATCTACAAGTATTGGCAACATTGGTTGATAGGTAGGAAATTTACGGTTTTTTCAGATCACAAGCCATTGGAGAATATGAACATAAAGTTAAGAACAGATGAAGAATTTGGAGACCTAACGTACTACCTATCACAATATGATTTCCAAATTAAATATTCTCCAGGAAGATACAGCATCGAAGCAGACTGCCTAAGTAGAAATTCAGTGCTAGAACAAAATGAGAACCTAGATGAACAACTAAAAGTATTAAACTTAGTAATAATAAACAATAAAATTAGAAGATATTTTAGAAGATCAATTAAAAAATGACAAGATACAATGCAGAAGAAACAAGCTAATATCAAAGAACAATGTTTATTATAAGAAAATAAGAAAAAAAAAAAATTATTCTATCAGAAATTTTCAGTGTGGAATTTATTAAAAATGTACATACAGAACTAGGTCATATTGGAATTAAACAGATGCACAAAATGATCTGCTCATGGTATACAGCAAAAAACATGACATAAAACATAATAAAAACCTGCGAAAATTGTGCTGTATGTATAAAGAACAAATCAAGAGGGAAAAAATAATATGGTTTGATGCCTCATTGGGGTCCTACCACAAAACCTTTTGAAATATGTTCTATTGATACGATTGGAGGTTTTTGGGGTTCACGGTCAACAAAAAGATACTTACACCTGATATCGGATCTTTTCACAAGGTACGCATATATTTTAACATCAAAAACTCAAAATGCCAATGATTTCTTCAAACTAGTAAACTCTACAGAAACTGACGACATTGGCATGATTCTTTCAGACCAATATCCGGGTCTCAATTCTAGAGAATTAAAAACATTTTTAAATTAAAAAAATATTTCAATCATTTTTATTGCAGTGAAAACCAAACACTAGTTAATAAAATCAGATGCAAAATAAATCAAAATGACAAAAAAAGTAGCATGGATAACTATAGCACATGATTGTCACTGGATACGCACCAAAGTATCTAAAAACCTAAATGGCACAGATTTTACAATTTTACCAAAAGAACTAAAACTCAAAAAGACCAAACATGATTTGATTAAAAATAGGGATAAGGCTCTGAAAAACACAATAAGTTCACATAATTAGAACAAGATAATTTACGATAAAAACCGAAAAGACTTTAAAGTTGGCAGAGTCAAACTTTTTCCATATCTCAAAATTAACCCCAGCTCATGGGTTTATGAACCCTGAAGAGGATACATTATAGATATTTTCTCTCTGACGGAGGGAGATCTAAAGAAAAATATAATTTTCTTTAATATTACTCCGCTTAAAAACAGCATCATAGTAGTCCCAGACAACGGACAACGGATAACCTAGGCAACGGATACTATTTGTTATTTTATTTATGATATAATTTTGTAAAACTAGTCTAGTGAATTGGGAATCGACATTACAATTAAAAACATTAATTGTCCTTTCTTTTCTTATAGGTAAAATTATGTTATTAGAATTTATAATATTGTTTTTAAAATTTGTTTAATATTGTTTATAAATAAATTTTTTTCTTATAGAGCAACTCAAGATTATTTTAAATTGACTGTGTCTACCCAATCAGTAGAAAATACCATTATATATAAAAGAGAACAATTTATATTTTTAAGACTTGAATTAGAAACTTTAAATATTGTTTCTTTTGATAAAATGCAGAATAAGCCCGTTCAATGAAACTTAGGTTTATGGACTTTTTACCTGGTGTAACTGTTGTTAATCGTCCTTGGCACGTTTTAATTAAGGTCGCAAAGGAAAAATAAAGTTAATGAAGCTTCTAAATTCCTTGGTTCAATAAATATTCGTGTTTTTGTTGAAATTAAACGTCGACATTTTCAAGGTGACTAGGGTTGCCACCCGTACTTTATAATAAAGTATGGTATTATGCATATTTATTACCCATGCGGGTTTATAAATTGATTCCAAAATTTACAAATATATCTAAAACTCACATCGAACATAATATAAATAAGAATAATAATAAAAAGAGAAAAAGAAAAAATTAAAAAAAAGAAACATATGTTGCTCAAACTAAAAACAAAAAAAGAAAGTCACTAAATTCCTATCCCTAAACCGATTACCAGCTTCCCTCCCCACATCTTGTTCTTCTTCTGTCCTCAACTTTCTTCATCCAATCTATCCCTCTTCCATCCTCGTTTAAAGTCTCTTCTCTACACTCGTCTCTTTCTCTCATTTCTGAACATTCGTTCAGCAAGTTCTCTATTGTCTCCTTGTTTTCTCCACACATCCTGCATACTCTATTCCTATCCTCCATCCAAAATTTATTCTCTCTCTCTCTTCATTTCCACATCTGAATCTTGCCTTTGTCACTCTCTCTTTTCTACTTTCTCTTCCTAGGTACTTTGGCTGTTCTTCCGTTATTATTTTTTCATATTTCCCATTGTACCTAGACTCCCTAATTCTTGCTCTCCTTTCTTGCCTTTGCACATCTCTATCTCTCTGGACTAATTCCTCTGTCATTACTCTACCCATCTCTCTCATTCTTTCTATCTCCGCTCCTGCATACCCGTTTCTTTCTAGATATGCCTCCCTCTCTTTCCACACCTCCTTTCCTATTTCTTTCCTTTTTTCTGTGAGGCACTCTTGCAGAATTCTGCACTCTCCTCTCTCTATCACTCTCTCCTCAAAACATATTGCTCTCTTTCCTGCTTAAAAAACTTATTGCTCGTTCTATTCCTCCTTCTATTCTTATTCCATCTATCTTTGTTTCCTCCATCAATATATACCCCGGAGTCTCTCTACCTAGTCCTAGCATCCATTTTAAATATTTTTCTTGCACCCTTTCCAACCATTCTTGCTCTCTCCATCCCCATATTTCCGCTCCATACATCATCACACTTTTCACCAGGTTATCAAACATCATCACTCTCCTTCTATAGTCGTGTCCAAATTTTCTCTCTCCTATTCCCCATACCGCTCCTAGTATTTTATTAGCTTTCTTTACTAACTCCCTCACGTGTGCTGTTTCAGTATTTCTCTCATTAAACACGTACCCTAGGTATTTAAATTCTTTTACTTCTTCAATTTTCTCCTTCTCCCATCTCCACTCAATTA